>BTPG01000004.1:54155296-54217796 GCA_036245525.1 Semisulcospira habei | reverse complement strand
GTTCTAGAAAGGTCGCACTGTCTAGTGACATCGTAAGTGTCACGTCGGTTAGTTGGCATCGCAACATTTTCGCTACTTTTTGTTTTCCTGTGCGCGTGTATTGAGCAGCCTTTATTTTGTTTTGGGAATGTTCTCGTACTTTCTAGAGCTACCAGGTGATAGGGATACCATACTTTTATGTGTCTTAATTATACGCTAGAATTTAGAGCTGAAGTGAGCAGCCGAGTTTTTGTAGCCTGTTATAATTTTTTTTGTGAAAGTTTATGTTAATGAGCTTCGGTTGCGTGTTTCGTTCTGATTGGTTGAGTTGTATGTTTTCCGTAGACGATTCTAGATTTTTGTAGTATATATAAGGAGGGCGCTGGGAAAGCCCTTGGGTACATTGTCTTGCTTTGTCAGTTGTAGAGACACGTAGTTTATTGCGAGAGACGCTGTGTATGAGAAACTTTGTGTCGCAGTGTGGACATTGCCGCAGAAGAGACTTTGTATCAGTAGTTTGTGCATTTGAAAGTGCATTATTGTGTGGATATCGCATCGCTGAATTAAATATTGTTGGAACTGTTACTCTAGTATTGTCTACATCCTTAAGCCACGTGTGACGGATTGCAGCTGAACGAGGTTTATTTTAAAGAACTCTACGTGTGTGTGTCTGGTGTGTTTATCATACTTCGACTACAACTCCACCACGTAACAATGCTGAATGGTCTCAGTTACCACTACTACTATCTTCATTTTAACGTCCCACTGGCACTAAAGAGTGATCGGGGACTGACTTAGTTACCAAATACCGGTGAGAAATATATGAGCATTCTGATACTGATCCCTTTACCCGTCGCAGCGCCCTCTGTCACTTCCAAATCCAACTGCGGGAGATGGATCGACCAAGACAGCTCAAAGCAGAAGTAGGAGAAGAAAATATAGGGCGATCATGATAGTTAAAGGGTAGTGCCTGATTAGCTTGGCGCCTTTCAGGCGCCAAGCTAATCAAGCACTACCCTCGGGCGGCAACGGCTGATCTGACTTTCCCCGTTGGGGTTGGATGTGAAGATTTACTATCACTTTCATCGGAGTAGTGTGGTTTAATTTGATGCTTTCAGCTGTTGCCTTCTGTCATGTACGGAGCATCGTTAGTCAAAGCATAAGTAATTACACAGACAAAATCTCTTTGTGTGTTCATATCACTGAAAACGGTACACATTGGTACATCCACCTGCCACTGCATCTATCCACAAATCCATGCAGCCATGCACTCATCCACTCGTCCATGTCTCCAAGCATGCATCCAAGCATCCATCCAAGCATCAATCCAGCCAGCCAGCCAGCCAGCCAGTCAGTCAGGCAGGCATCAATCCAGCCAGCCAGCCCGATTCCGTTGATAGCTACCAAAGGCGGAACAGTTCCGTTATTATTCGTCGTTTCCTCCGGGGGGTGTCGTCAGCAGCAGTCAACAGGTTAACTGCAATGTGCAAAAGATTAGCGTTGGTCAGAATCTTCCTCGAGGAAGGCAATCCAAACTTACCCTCGTGGGACAATGAAGCTAAAAATAAATAAATAATTTTTTTTTAATTAAAATAAAAAATGTTGGCAGTGTACACTTATCCGAAGATATGTGTATACGTGGGTGTGGGTGGTGTGGGGGCTGTTGGTATGGTATGGTATGGTATGGTATGGTATGGTATGGTATGGAATGGTATGGTATGGTATGGTATGGTATGGTATGGTATGGTATGGTGTCTTAAAGGCGCACATATCCATCTAATTAAAGATGCTCAAGGCTCCGTAGGGATGGAAGCTGAAGCTTTGAAATCCTGCTGCTACTAAGCGCTACTTTATGTGCAAACCTCCACCCTGATATTATTAACTTCGGTGCATGTGATATATTTCTGTTTCCATTTCACCGGCCCTACCGGGACTACTCTTTTCGAATAGTAAATGTTACGCCAGAATGTCCATCATGCTTAAAACCTTCGCTGCCAGTGGAGGCAGGTCGTGTTTTTGAAACCCTTGCTAGTTCCGAGCCAAAACCTGTCCAATAACTCGGACGCAAGAGGCATTGATCGTCATGAGCCCCCGCAACTGCGGGGGCCCATGAGGATCCATGCCTCTTTCAGCAGCTGGCAATACGTGTTCAGTTTTTGTCTCGGCAGTGGAAGGGTTCATTTCGAACAGTATATCACCTTCGTGGTGGCAAGCGATTACATATCCAATCACTTATTTAATCATCCCGTGAAACGGATCCCACTGCGGTGGCATTAGCATTAATATCGTTACTTGTTCTCAGTTACAGATTAATTCCGGTAACGTTTTTCAAATGCTCAGATTGTCTTCTTTTGGCCTTTGGACGTGCGCGACCTATCACTTCTGTAACTTTAACTTCGGCATGGATAGTGTATTGTTCATGCACATTTAACCCCATCAGGGCCAGCTGAAGCAGACCTGTCCCTCATACGCTCATTAGCGTGAGTAGGGACGGTAAGCTGGACTTCTGCTGCTGAAGCAGACCTGTCCCTCATACGCTCATTAGCGTGAGTAGGGACGGTAAGCTGGACTTCAGCTGCTGAAGCAGGCCTGTCCCTCATACGCTCATTAGCGTGAGTAGGGACGGTAAGCTGGACTTCAGCTGCTGAAGCAGGCCTGTCCCTCATACGCTCATTAGTGTGAGTACGGACGGTAAGCTGGACTTATGCTGCTGAAGCAGACCTGTCTCTCATACGCTCATTAGTGTGAGTAGGGACGGTAAGCTGGACTTCTGCTGCTGAAGCAGACCTGTCCCTCATACGCTCATTAGCGTGAGTAGGGACGGTAAGCTGGACTTCAGCTGCTGAAGCAGGCCTGTCCCTCATACGCTCATTAGCGTGAGTAGGGACGGTAAGCTGGACTTCAGCTGCTGAAGCAGGCCTGTCCCTCATACGCTCATTAGCGTGAGTAGGGACGGTAAGCTGGACTTCAGCTGCTGAAGCAGGCCTGTCCCTCATACGCTCATTAGCGTGAGTAGGGACGGTAAGCTGGACTTCAGCTGCTGAAGCAGACCGTGTTTCTGCAGTCTTCGTTGATTCAACGCCAGCAAATCCCTAGCTGTCCCAGGAACATGGATTGAAAGTGTTGTCCGAAAGAGGCATAGATCCTCATGAGCCCCCGCAAACTGCGGGGGCTCATGAGGATCTATACCTCTTGCAGCTGGATGATGTTTTCACGTTTTCTCAGCACGGAACGGGGGTTAACTCATTCAGCCCGACGCCCGTATTTCCCAAATTTTGGAGGAGTCACCTATCTGACTATGCACCTGTTGAAGGAGATGGATCGACCATGATAATTCAAGGGTAGTGCCAGGTTAGCTTGGCGCCGACAGGCGCCAAGCTAATCTGGCACTACCCTTGAATTATCATGGTCGACCCATCTCCTGCCGTAGTGCGTCAGGACTGATTGGGTTAACAAGCTAATTACTATGGTATCCTATGCTCATTATAATCATTCGCGAAATTTTTCTGTATATTATTATTATTATTATTATTATTATTATTATTATTATTATTATTATTATTATTATTATTATTATTATTATTATTATTATTATTATTATTATTATCTCTTCTTTCTATTTTATTTATTTGTCTTGTTACCTTTTCTGCTGTTATATTTATTTTAAATGTTATTAAGGACAGACATGTAAAAAGGCCTGCGTGCCTACTGTCTTTATCCTTAGAAAATAAAGTTTCAATTCAAGTCAATTCAAGTCAATTCAATTCAATTCAATTCAATTCATTCATTCATGACAGTAATACAGTCTACTTCGTTAATAACAAGGTCTGTAAGTCTATTACCATAATTATGCAACACATAGGCCGCACATGTAGTAACATGTTGTAATTTTCGCCGACGCGTATGATGGTAATGTTCCATCGCCCTAGCGCATATATATAGCTTGAAGGTTCCGTAATGACGTAGAAAACAAGTACGCAGACTTCAACGAACAAAAATTAGACCGGCATGATGGGAAGGTTGCGTAGAAATCCCCAACACAACGTCATTGGCTTACCGTGATGTAATTAGATAGTCTGATATGTTTACACACAAACACACATACACCACACAAAATCCTGCACGTTACAACAAAAGCAATCTTTCAACATTTGCATGCTTAGAACACTACATGACGTTCACATGCCAATACAGCATAAGACAAACATTTTATTACGTAAAGAATTTCTGTGTATCTGGTTCGTGCGGTACATTTTAGCAGTGTGTTATCGACACCCTGTCATAACTCATTCTACCCAAGACACACCACAGCAAGTTAAGGACCGACTATGATAGTTCAAGGGTGATGCCAGAATAGCTTGGCGCCTGTGGGCGCCAAGCTATTCTGGCATCACCCTTGAACTATCATGGTCGATCTGTGTCCTGCACTGCACTGCAGTCTTCAGGGGACAACGGCAACATTTGGGGGGATTTCGGTCTTAGGGTAGACTGAGTTAAGGAAGTAGACACTTGGAACATACCTGTTCAAACGCGCGTGGCCCGCGACACTAGGCGTCGACTTTCTCGATAGGCGTTGCACCCTTATCGTGAAAGACGTATGCCGGCAAGGTCGGGTATAACACACGTCGGATATAACGACAAGGACAATGGCCGGGTCTCCTGGCAGTTTGTTATGATCTGAAGTTTACTGAATGGTGCGCAGGTCTGTGATTGTTGATCATAGTGCATAAAGCTTTAAATTCTAACAATATAGATTTCTTCGTTGATTCAACGCCAGCAAATCCCTAGCTGTCCCAGGAACGTGGATTGAAAGTGTTGTCCGAAAGAGGCATAGATCCTCATCCTCACAATATAGACCACCAAACTCCAGTCTAAAAAGCTGACTGCCAAGAGCGAAAAAAAAAATTTAAAAAATCATAAACATTAACAGGCTTAGAAAACACAATAACAACATAGTTTATTACCCGCCGTACATTCAGGTTAGGATGGTGTCTTTTCTTTCAAAATGGACATATGAACATGTACACAGTGTTCTAATCTTTTCTTTGTGAGATGCCAACTCCGTTTTCATCTCACCAAAGAAAATATAAGTTGAGCATTATGTACTTGTATTATGTCCATTTTGAAAAAGGTCCTTCGGCATATCACCAAAGAACGATAAGTAGAGCAGTGTGCATTTGTTTGTGTGTGTACTTTGAAAAAAATATATGTTAAGACGATGTACTATTTAATAAATTGTTGTAAAGTTGTAGCTGTCTGTTGTAAGCGCGTGTCTGCTTTCGTTGGAATGTTCTTTCTACATCAGCACACTTGTGATCCCGAGCCGAGTGGCACGAAAAATCGTAAACACGCCACAAGCTGTAGCGTATCGCCTTGCGTATATTGGTTGGGCGGCGGGGGGGGGGGGGGGGGGGGGGGGCGGGGGCGGGGGCGGGGGTATAGGGGTGTACGGCCCTCTCGTGCAATAGCGCCACAGCTTGCGCAGGCCGCTTACGTTGTCGTGCAGCTCTGCCTTTGGGCCGGTGGTCATTATGACTTTTAGTGATCTTTCTAATCTGGACGACAGGTGGGTAACGGCATGCGACCCTAAGGCCGTTACCCAATCTGACCAGACCCCAACCCCCACCCCCCTCTTCCCCCTCCCCTTCCCACCAATCCTTACTGCTACCACTCCCCCACAAGGTCTGAGTCAACTGACAGCCAGCATATCCCATAAACCCGGTCACTGACGACACGCTACAACAAGATGTAGATCGACCATGATAGTTCAAGGAGCCAAGCTATTCTGACACCACCCTTGAACTATCATGGTCGATCTGTCTTCAAAAGTGTGACGCATGCCTCGGAGGTTATCTCTAAAATTTGATAATTTCATCCTCAGGGCTTTAATGAGACAGCAAATCGGCTCAGTTTGCGATAAGCTTAGATGGCCCTGACTCACGATGACCGGTGCTGTAGATATGAGGACTGGTCATGCCAAGCCCCGGCGTTACCTAGAGCTGTACTACTCTGCGCGAGAGGAGGTGACTGGGGTGCGGAGAGAGGTAGATAGGCCACTGGTGGACGCACACAGTCCGCAATATTTGTCCGTCCTTCGTAAAGTCAGATCGGTAATGTGAGCAATACCAGCCCGCGTCACCGAGGGTCCATGACTGCGAGATCGTAGCACGCACAGATTGTATTTGATGTGTTTGATATTTATTCGGAATGTATTTCGTGCATTAACAAACAGGAAGGAAGGGGGAAGGGGGGGGGGGAGGGTGGAGGGGTTGGGTGGGTTCAAAACCCCAAAATGGACTTACTATAGCATTTAACTTTTAACTTATATATATATATATATATATATATATATATATATATATATATATATATATATATATATATATATATATATATTTTAATATTTAAATATATTTATATTTATTTATTTATTTATTTATTTATTGGGGGGGGGGGGGACCGGAACTTCTAGAATCCCCCACCCCCGTCATGTGTATGATTGTTAGTACTAATGATAACTGAGACTGCAATTGAGCTTATATTTTAATAATAATAATAATAATAATAATAATAATAATAATAATAATAATAATAATAACGGTATTTATAATGCGCTTATCTTATAATAATTATAACTCTAAGCGCGCACTCACAACTCGCACACGCATGCGCACGCTTTAGACAATGACTCACGTACCACAAATAGTGAAAATACATTACGACGGTCAGCTTGGGGTGGGGAGTGTGGTGATATAGTGCTAGAACTGTTGAAAGAGGTGAGTTTTGAGGGCGGACTGGAAGGAGGAGAGAGTGTTTCTGACGGAGAGAGAGTGGGAGAGTGTTCCAGGTGGATGGACCGTATACTGAGAAGGAGCGGGGGCCGATAGTGCTGAGTTTGGTGCAGGGGATGAGGAGGCGGAGAGGGTCGGAGGCGGAGCGGAGGGAGCGGGAAGGAGTGTATGGAACCACCTGGAACACTCTCCCACTCTCTCTCCGTCAGAAACACTCGCTCTCCTCCTTCCAGTCTGCCCTCAAAACTCATCTCTTTCAACAGTTCTAGCACTATATCACCACACTCCCCAGCCCAAGCTGACCGTCCTAATGTATCTTCACTATTTGTGTTACGTGAGTCATTGTCTAAAGCGTGCGCATGCGTGTGCGAGTTGTGAGTGCGCGCTTAGAGTTAGAATTATTATAAGATAAGCGCATTATAAATACCGTAATTATTATTATTATTATTATTATTATGGGGAAGTAAGTTGGAGAAATAGGTAGGAGCGTAGTTGTTCAGGGATTTGTAGCAGAGAGACAGAATCTTGTATTGGATGCGTTGGGGGATGAGGAGCCAGTGAAGGAGCTTGAGCAGGGGAGAGATGTGGTCGGATTTTTTCTTTCTGAGGACGAGGCGGGCAGCATTGTTCTGGATGCGCCGGAGAGTGAGAGTGGTGGAGTGAGGAAGGCCGGAAAGGAGAGAGTTGCAGTAGTCGATGCGAGATAAGATGAGAGCGACAGCGAGTTTGGTGGCAGCTTCTTCGGTAGTGAGGTATTTTCTGATCTGACTGATGCGGCGGAGGTGGAAATAACATGCCTGGGCCGTGGCGGAGACGAAGCTGGTCATGGAAAGAGAGGAATCGAGGATAACGCCAAGGTTCTTGACCGAGTATATATATATATATATATATATATATATATATATATATATATATATATATATATATAATATATATATATATATATATATATATATATATATATATATATATATATATATATATATATATATATATATATATATATATATATATACAGTAAACTTTAGATGTATAGCAAATCGCCAGGGGACTCAAGTTTTCTTGAAGATATATTGGAAGTTTGTTGTAAAAAATTTAATTTGTATTTAAAAAAAAAAAAAACTTTCGGGACCCTTCAAACGAAAAAAAACCCTGTTGTTACATCCGACTGTTGTTTTATCCGCCCTTTGTGTGAGTGGAGTCGACTGCAGATATTCTAATGGTCATTCCCCTGAAAAATGTCTGAAATTTTTCCTGAAGAAGTCTGACTTAGTAACTGAGTATCTTGATGGTGTTTTGTCCCGCACCCTCGTGAATGATTAACAAATGACAAATGTGATCGCGGCTTAACCCCGTAACTGCGGGGGCAAGGCGAACGATACCCATCTGCAAAGAGACATAAACCCTCATGAGCCCCCGCTGTCGCGGGGGCTCATGAGGATTTATGTCTCTTGCTAGCCTAATCTTCTTTCTAGTTCCCAGGGTCACCATGGTCAGCCCCATAGGGTGGGTTTCCCCCTCTATTCTGGGGCATGTGTTTCTGTCTACCCTTGGTCTATTAACCTGTATTTTCCTTCTTTTTTTTTTAAAAAACTCTCCCTACTGTCTGCGCTGCCTGTAGATCTTGATATTGGATGTGTGTTGCTAAATGGTATTAGCTTTATTTAGGCCCCATGTCGTAGGTTTATTTACCGTATTGAACCGGCTGGCGACATACATTCAATATTCTGTTTAGTTTTTGTTTTTCACAAGCAGTGCAGGCACGTCCTGAGAAAGTCTTGTTGCTGTCGGTACAATGTACAATCAATCAATCAATCAATCCGATCTTCTTTCTCTACATTTTTGGTCCCATGCCATTTGTGTTCTTCACTCGAATGTCGGTCGGTGTGCGGTGGTTTCAGACGCGAAATTCGCGATCGTTGTCAGCGAAGGGGTTAATTGAACCCTTGACTATCATGCAGACTGGCAGACCCAACACAACCCACCATCTGATGACCAGTTAAGACACCTCTAGCGCCACCAACAGACCACCATATTCCGTCTAAGGACTGGTCACTGCCGACTGCGTGCACACTCGTACCGCCTTGGACTGTCATACACTGCAGACTGCTTGTGTGAAACTGGTTTACAGACCCCAGAGCGTGTACTGCAGTCCTGTCCCCTGTAACCAAGACGCCAGGATACAGCACTGGCCACATGGAGCGACGCTGTCAGAGAAACTCTGGGGCTCCATTCTAGACCTACTGCAGACCACGAACTTCATCTCAACAACCAATCTTGACATCTGAGGGAGAAACTCGAGAACGCTGAAGAAGAAGAAGAAGAAGAAGAACACTTGACTTCCGCTGACAATACCGCCACGCGTAGTTACGCGTCCTCGCGCTGGGACCATATGGCGTTGAGGCGCGTCCCCTGGGTGGTGGATAGGGGGTCCATCGCGAGAGGGGTGCACCGAATAAAATAAGGTGCCGTGAACCAACGTGGTCTAAGGGAAGGTGACCCCGACAGAAAACACTTGGTCCTTTTAGTAAGGGGGTTGGGCGTGGGGGCAGCTTCCCCACCCTGCAAAAAAGAAAATAGCTACAAAAACGCCGACGAAAAGACAAACATTAATTACTTTCCTGGAGGAGGAAGGTTCTTCTACCAGAAGATTTATGACGTCCTGTGGTGAAAGCCGGAAGTCTTCGGAAGCCACAGGACCGAACCGCCTCTCTCTATCCAGGGACACAACCATGGGCACATGGAATGTCAAGACCATGTACCAGAGCTGCAAGGCCGCCCAGATAGCAGCGGAAATGCAAAAGTACAACCTTTCCCTGCTAGGTATCAGTGAAGCCAGATGGACGCAGTCTGGCCAGAAAAGGCTGTTAAGTGGGGAGATGATTCTGTATTCAGGTCATGAAGAGGAGAATGCCCCCCATACAGAAGGAGTAGCATTCATGCTGTCACCAGTGGCACAGAGAGCGCTGATGGACTGGGAACCTCTTGGGCCAAGAATTATCACAGCAGCCTTTAGAACTAGGAGAAAGATCAAGTTGAACATCATCCAGTGTTATGCGCCCACCAATGATAGTGACGAGGAAGAGAAACAAGAGTTCTACGACCGACTCCAGAGTGCTGTGGACAAATGTGCGGAGCGAGACATCACTATCGTCATGGGCGATTTTAATGCCAAAATAGGGGAGGACAACACCGGATACGAAGAGGTGATGGGGAGACAGGGACTAGGGGAGATGAGTGAGAACGGGGAAAGGTTTGTAGACTTTTGTGCTCTAAACAAACTTGTCATTGGAGGCAGCATCTTCCCACACAGAAGAATACACAAAGCAACGTGGGTCTCACCTGACCATACTACAGAGAACCAAATAGACTATATCTGCATTAGCAAGAAATTTAGAAGATCCCTTCAAGATGTTCGAGTGAGGAGGGGAGCAGATGTCGCCTCAGACCACCATCTGCTTACCTTGAGAATAAAGCTCAAGTTAAAGAAAAGCCGCACAGAGACAACAAGAAAACAGCACTATAATGTAGGCCTCCTGAGAGAGACTTGAGTGAGAGAAGAGTTCAAACTGGTGCTGTCCAACCGGTTTCAAGCGCTACAGGAGCTAGTAAATGAAGAGGAGGCGGTCACCACAGAGCAGCAGTGGAAGGCAGTTAGAGAGGCGCTGAACTCAACCTGCAAAGAGACTGTAGGGTTCAGGAAACACCATCACAAGGACTGGCTGTCGGCACAGACCTTGAAGAAGATAGAAGTGAGGAAGCAGAAGAAAGCAGTTGTCAACATCAGTCGCACGAGATCAGCCAAGGCAAGGGCACATGAGGAATACTCGGAAGCCAACCGCGAGGTGAAGCGAAGTATCAGGGCAGACAAGAGGGCCTACACAGACAGCCTGGCAGCAGAGGCAGAAAAGGCAGCAGGCAGCGGCAACATGAAACAGCTCTACGACATTACCAGAAGATTGTCGGGCAAGTATGGCCATACAGAAAGACCAGTAAAAGATAAAGAAGGCAAGCCTATTGCAGACAGAGCAGACCAACTCGACAGATGGGCCGAGTATATTAAAGAATTACTGAACAGACCCAGCCCACCCGACCCTCCAGACATCCAGCCAGCAGAGACCGACCTACCCATCAGCTGTGACAGACCCAGCCAGGAAGAGATCAGAAGAGCAGTGGCATTTTTGAAGAACGGCAAAGCAGCAGGACCAGATGGCATCCCAGCGGAGTCTCTGAAAGCAGACCTAGAGACAACAGTAGAAATGCTGTACCCACTGTTCGGAAAGATCTGGGAAGAGGAGGTGATGCCGGCTGACTGGAAGGAGGGGTACCTAATCAAGCTTCTCAAGAATGGCGACCTCAGCAAGTGTTCCAACTACAGAGGAATCACCTTGCTGTCAGTACCAGGAAAGGTCTTCAACAGGATCATCCTGGAGAGAATGAAGAGCTCCGTTGACCCCCAGCTGAGAGACCAGCAAGCAGGATTCAGGAAAAACCGATCATGTACAGACCAGATCGCCACTCTCCGCATCATCGTGGAACAGTCTCTGGAGTGGAGCTCCCCGCTGTACGTCAACTTTGTGGATTACGAGAAAGCATTTGACAGCGTGGACCGAGAGACTCTGTGGAAACTCCTACGACACTACGGTGTACCCACAAAGCTCGTCCGCCTGATCAAGAGCAGCTACGATGGCATGACATGTCGCGTGATCCACGAAGGGCAGTTCACCAGGGAGCTCCAGGTCAGAACCGGTGTCAGGCAGGGGTGTTTGCTGTCTCCGTTCCTCTTCCTACTGGCCATAGACTGGGTCATGAAGAGGACCACAGAGCAGAGAAGAAGCGGAATACAGTGGACACTGTGGACACAGCTTGACGACCTCGATTTCGCAGACGACTTGGCTTTACTGTCCCACACTCATCAACAAATGCAGGAAAAGACCACGAGGCTTGCTGACATCTCGTCCCAAGTGGGCCTCACCATCCACAAACAGAAAACAAAGACAATGAGGCTCAACGCAACCAGGGAAGAACCAGTCTTGCTTGCTGGCACCCCGTTGGAGGAGGTGGAGTCCTTCACCTATCTCGGGAGCATCATAGACAAAAAAAAAAGGCAGCAATGATGCAGATGTCAGAGCACGAATCGGTAAAGCCAGAGCAGCCTTTCTCCAGTTGAAAAAAGTGTGGAGTTCCAGAGAGCTGTCACAACACACCAAAATCCGGATTTTCAACTCCAACGTAAAAGCAGTTCTCCTATATGGAGCAGAGACTTGGAGATTGACAAAAACCACAGTCAACAGAGTACAGATCTTCATTAACAGTTGCCTTAGAAGAATTTTGAAAATCCACTGGCCAGAGAAGATCAACAACGTCAGACTCTGGGAGAGAACAGAGCAGATAACAGCAGAGAATGAAATTGGGCGAAGAAGATGGGGATGGATTGGTCACAGTCTGAAAAAGCCAGCTTCCAGTATCACTAGGCAAGCATTGTCATGGAACCCCCAGGGAAAGAGGAAAAGAGGCAGGCCGAGAAACACCTGGCGTCGAGACCTCCAAGCAGACATCAAGAGACTGGGAACCACCTGGAGTAAAATCGAAGGAGAAGCACAGGACAGGAGTCGCTGGAGGTCTCTCGTCGACGGCTTATACCCGGGTAGGGGTGACAGGCGTAAGTAAAGTAAGTAAGTAAGTAGTTACGCGTCTCCCCAGCAGAGCGGCAACTTCATTAGCAGTCCAGAGGGTTGACTCTAACTCTGGGTCATGCGCTCCACCCCGCGGTGCGTAACGACCTGACCGCATACCTGTAGAACGGCAGAACTTGTTACCGGTGCTGGCTGCGCTGTGTCAACACACGCTGGGAGGTGTCGAGGCGAGGGTTTTGATTAATGAGGAAATTACGGTCGATGTGACGCCGCCATTCCAGCAGGCTACTTTTTATTTTTGCACCTGGCGCCACCTGGGTCAAAAGCAGACAAAAACAGGGCGGTTGCCAAGCGTGGAAAGGTAGCCAGCGAAATATATGTTACTTATATGATTATACAGTCCAGTTGGGATATCGCAATTCGCCCCGAGGACTCAGTTCCTGTTCTGACATCCGGAGTTTGTTAAAAACGATGTCATTTACCTGTGACACACCGACACAGCACAGCAAGACATGGATCGAGCATGCTAGTTCAAGGGTGTTGCCAGAATAGCTTGGCGCCCATAGGCGCCAAGCTATTCTGGCATCACTTTTGAACTATCATGCTCGATCTGTCTCTAGAATTGTAATACAGCCCTTCAGTCAGAGGGAAAATAGGAGTGCTGTCGGGAACTTGTTATATCCGACTGCTGTTGTAACCGACCTTTGTTATAAGCGAAGCTGCTTGTATTATGCAAGGACAACGACTAGCCAGTTTAACCCGTTTAGCACCACTTGACGCTGATGGTGAATTTGTCATCTACGTTAATTCAGCACCCAAAAAACCCTAGCTTGTCTCAGGAACATGGATTCAAAGTGGTTTGTGCAACCGGATATGAGTACAAACCAACAACCACGACTACCTTACGGACTTGCATGAATGCATCGGCACACGTGTCTTTAACCCGTTCAGTGCCGAGAAATTTGAACACCACACAGCTGCAAGAGGTATAAGATCCTCATTAGCCCCCTGGAAACTTGATTTCAATCGTGTTTTTTTTTGGGTTTTTTTTTAGATTTTTTAAAATTTGATTAAGTGGACTGAAATTAATACCGAATTCTTGGGGGAGGAAAGAGCCGGAGTACCCGGAGAAAGAACCCCCGACGGTCCGCCAAAATTAACGGTGACACTTACTAGAGGAGAAAAGTCCGACGCCGGAACCGGGTATTGAACCTTGCACCTCTTGCATTGGTGGCAGGCGGTTTTAATTCTAGTCATGTAGTTCTTGACGTCTTTATCGTGTAAAAACCGTCTAAGTTCACGATCGCTGCTCCTTACCGAGGCCACTTCTGCTGCACAAAATGGCGGCTGCAGCAGACGAACCCAGTTGCGTATCACGTGATCGCTTCGTCTTGCATTCAATCAATTGTAGATAACCAACTCAGTGGCAACCTCATCTTATAGGCCCCAACACATCGGAAAGACAATTTCAAAGAAATTATTTTTACTGTCTAAACTGAAAGCAGTCATTAATTTGACTACGCGTAAACTATTTTCAATGGATACATCAAGCCCCACAATGATTATGCCTCAACAGTTTGGGACGGCTGCAGTGAGGTCCAGTTCAAGGAAATAAATTCGCTATACAGGAGAGCATCCAAACTAATTATTCCTAGTTCCTCTCTACCCACTGTGGCGAGGCTCGAGGCAGCTGGACTCATTCCTCTTGGCAAACACTTAATATTTAACAAGTGCGTGCTAGTGCACAAAGCTCTTACCGGTAAGGCCCCCGGCTACTTATCGGAACTCTTTACTCTTACAGAGAAGAGATACAGCACTTCTCGGAGCAGCCTGAGCATAAAGCGGCCCCGCATTGATTTGCATAAATCCAGTTTGTCATACTCATGTAGTTTCCTGTGGAATTCTCTTCCTCCGCATCTACAGCAAGTTAATTCCCTAGCTGATTTTAAAGCAAAACTGCACAAGCATTTATCTAAGGCAACGTAAATTTAATTATCTCGTGTTGTCTAAACATATATTCCTTTTTTTATTAGTTTAAATTTATTTTGATGCAGTTATTATTTTTATGATCATACCACTTGCGCTCACGTTTCGTTTTTGGGGTGCTTCCTGTACGGGCCCGGTCGGGGGAGGCAGCACGGGTGCACTGTTTATTCGACCGATGTGCATAGCATGTCATTCAAGGGAAGGTATCCTTATGGAGTCCCCCCCCCCACCCCCCAACCTCTGGTTGGGATTGTCTGGGGAGGGGTCCCGCAAATGGTGATTATGACACGTGCATACATTTGCGCACCTGTGTGTTTTATTAAATCATTGTTGCTGTCTGTAGTGTTATTGTAATTCGCATTAATTCGATGTTGTTTGTGAGTGTAATGTAACTTTGGCTGTTATTGTATGTCAGCAGATGTAGCAAGGACAGATTGGAACAAAGGCCTGTGCTCTCTCTCTCTCTCTCTCTCTCTCTCTCTCTCTCTCTCTCTCTCTCACACACACACACACACACACACACACACACACACACACACACACACACACACACACACACACACGCACACACACACACACACCGTCGATTTTTCTCATTGTTTCTGTCTTTTTTCTTTAAATTCCAAACCACGCGCGCCCCAGTAGCTTGCACTACATTTCACATTCAAGTCGTTTGACCCTGTACACTGTTTCTGAATAACCCCCAACTACACTCGGGCCGAGTACAGCGCGGACCTCAGTGAAGCGTATCTTTTTCGCGTCCAGCACCAGCAAGATAGAGTGACCGTGATAGTTCAAGGGTAGTGCCAGATCAGCTTGGCGCCTGTCAAGGCGCCGAGCTGATCAGGCACTACCCTTGAGCTGCAACGGTCAGTCCGTCTGTTCTCCTGTCGCGTGGTTTAAATGAGGAATTTAAACTTACGGGTGACTTGCTTGGCCCGAGAAGGCAGAGGGGTAAGTTATTCATCCCAAGCAGGGATTTTTAAACACTCAAGCTGTAACACCGCCTCGCCACCGCCACCCCACGCCTCCCTCCACCCCCAGCCCCCACCCCGACCCCCAACACTCACCCCAAAACCCCATAACAAACTCTAAAACATCTTTCACTGTACAAGAGTTCTTTGCAGCGAGCCTCGTTGATTATAAATACCCCACAGCCGCGTGGAGTACACGGGATTAGGCGACTTTGAAAAGGGGCGCGTGGCGCCGGCACGTGCCACTAATTTGCATACAGCTGCTCGTGCGACGCTCGTACAAGTTTGGAGTCGGCCGCAGGTGACCCTGCGAGTCTGTGTGCGCGGCCTGTCTGTGACTTTGGAGCTTAGAGCCTGACGGCCGCGAGGCCCAGAATCACGAACCAGCGCTTGTTTACTGCAACTAGAGAAAGAAAACCAGGAGAGAAATCGGTTCCCCAGTGCGCAAAAGGCCATCGGGCCGACGTCGGCCGCCGTTGGCCCGCGCACAGCCGTGCGCGGGCCAACGGCGGCCGCGGTCGGCCCGATGGTCTTCGCGCACTGTGTCTGAGTGAAATATTTTGAAGGGGGGAGAGCGAAAGGAATAAATCACCGTTCTACCGGAGATATTATACGTTTCTTGCAGTGGACTGAACGACCTCTAATTCTAATGCACACATTATTATTTAATTGAATCTCAATGCAAGGCAGATCGAGGTTATTCAAATTATTGCGCCATTCGCAGAGTACATAGAACGAAGCCTGCGATTCGTTTGACAACGGTATACGACACTTTCGCAGCTGTTGATGCGGGGAGCTTCTGAATGAGTTTAAATTGACAAATACAAAGCAATTGAGGAAATGTGATGGCTAATTGAGAGGAACTTTTTAAAGATTATTATTATTATTATTATTATTATTATTATTATTATTATTATTATTATTATATTTGCACTCTGCGCCCCCCCCCCCCATCCCACCCCACTTAGGTAAAAAATAACCCTTGAGTTGGGTTCAATCGCGAGTGTGTTTCCTCGCAAGTGAACTCGCTTGATATTATCATCATAATGCCAGTCAAACAATGAGTCCACCCTCAAAACTCACCTCTTTCAACAGTTCTAGCACTATAACGCCACCACACTCCCCACCCCGAGCTGACTGTCGTAATGTATTTGTGGTTCGTGAGTCATTGTCAAAAGCGTGCGCATGCGTGCGCGAGTTGTGAGTGCGCTCTTAGAGTTATAATTATTATAAGATAAGAACATTATAATACCGTAATTATTATTTATTGTGATAATATGATAATATTTTGCCTTTTAGTTGCAAACACAAACAATCATTGTGAGCGAGAAGCGTACAAGTATTTGCAGTAAACGCTCACCTGTCCATGAATCTAAAGATAGGAACGGCTGGAGCAGAGTGTTCATTTGTTTGTCTCAACTCAGAAGCGCTCTTTACTCAGCAATAGTACCACGTCCACGGGCAGGGGACACACATCGTCATGTTTGTGGGGCGGATTTCTGTTTCATTATAGAATCAGCATAGAATAGCATACAATTCACCTCTTTTTTACCAAACGGTAATATTCTCAAATGGGTCGGTTAACAGGTTGCTCGGCTGTGTAGCATTTCCGGTTTGGCCTTTCAGAGAAGTGTTTACGTGTGCGCGTTGGAAAGTTTTTTGCGAAGTTTTCGTGTATATGCATAGATATTTTGTGTAGCCATGTAGTTATTTAAGTGTTCTGTTTTCAAGTTTATCTCAAGCTAATAACACTATTTCTACACTTTGTTTGGTCTCTACTTTTGGGTGGCAAAATATTCTCATGTTATTTATGAAATGTTTGAGACAACAAAACTTGTATTGCTGCACCATACATGTATACATTAATATAATAATACTGAAAACAATGAAAGAATTGCGAGTAATGCATTCTAAGGATAATTCATGACACAAACACAAAAATATTGACAACCTGCCAACAAACTCTTTAATTTTATCAGCATGACAATAAATATGAATTACTGGGTACATTACTACAAGTTTCACTATTGTACCGACAAAACAGAACAAAATAAGTTTCACTATTGTACTGACAGAACATAAAAAGTTGGAGGAAAAACAAAACAAAAAACAAAAAACAAAACAAACAAAAAAACAAAAAAAAAACAAAAACAAAAACAAAAAAAAAACAACACACATTTACACAAAAGTTGAAGATCACACACGCCCATGATACAAAAACCGTATGAAAATATCAGGGCGTGAGTGAGACAACAACCTGCTGGCATCAGTAGGTAGGCCTTAGAGTCGGTAGTCCTAATCCCTACCCAAAATATGGGGATATAACTTCAACGGAGATTTTGATACGTGCAACAAAACGCTGCGCAAAATAACTATCTCCGCCACGGTTTGGTCCGCTGACGACGAGGAGTACCGGCAATTTAAAGCAAAACTTCCTCGAAACACACATGAACTAGACATAAAAATTCAGACTGACTTGTGTCGCTCGAGTGTGTACGGCCGGCCGATAAAAAACAGGCCATTTCATCGGATAGTGTGCGATGTGATACACTTTTTTACAAACAAAAAGGTTTCAAACACGAACAATAACGGCGAATGAAAGGTTTGTGGTCAAAACATGGCATTTGCAACAAGTCATACAGCTTTTTTTCGTTGTTGTGGCAACCTTTTACTGCGCAATGTCGGCCGCTAGATCGGGAACTTGTGTAGGGTTTTGTATTCACAGCTTCCATGTTTGCAAGCAAAACCGGAAGTCGTCCCCAGTAGGTCGAAGGTCATGTTCAAAATGGCCGCACCCATCATTTCTAATTAAAAAGACGTGATATTCACCCAATACCTCGTTTTATTATGCACCTGATGCAACCTCCCTGTTACGATTGTGGTTGTGATGTTCTGTGAGAGCATGCATGTGTTAATCGTAGGAAACGATCCGATATTTATTTGAGCTATCATGGTTACGTATCACGTACCTTTTCAGTGAGATTCTCTATTGTTCGCGCAGATAGCGGAATTGGTTTTGTTATGATACGCTAAGTTTAGTCCGGAAGCTTCTAGCAAAGTCGCACGGAGGATAGCGGTAGTAGAGCTGCTCTATTTTTAGCCATAGTTGTTCTCTGTGCGCGTGAATTTAGCAGCCGTTCTTTGCGTGTTATGAAAGGTCGTGAACGGTGTGCCATACTTTTGTGTGACGTCATTACAAACTAGGATTTGGGGGTGAAATGAGCAGTCAAATTTTTTGTAGACTATCGTAGTTATTCTAGGAAGTTCATTTTTAATTAACATTTATGAGTTTCAGTTACGTGTTCCGTTCTGATTGGTTGCGTTGTGTAAATTCGGTGGATTTTTCTGGAAAATTGTTTTACTATAAAAGTTGGTGCTAGGAAGCACGTGTGTACATTGTCATGCTTTGTCAGTTGTAGGGACACACAGTTTATCGTAGGTACGTGACCCGTATAGGGTGTACATTGTGAGAGACGCAGCGTAACGGTGGTGTACGTTGCATGAGAAACTTTGTGTCGCCAGTGTTGACATTTGCAGAAGAGACATTGTATCAGTGTTGGTGCATTTGGGAATGCATTGGGTGGAGATCGCATTGCTGAATTAAAATATTGTTGGAACTGTTACTCCAATGTAGCCTACATCCTTAAGCCACGTGTAACGGGTTGCAGCTGAACGAAGTTTATTTAAAAGAACCTTACGTGCGTGCGTCTGGTGTGTTTATCATACTACGACTACGACTCCACCACGTAACACTCCCCGTGGTTCGAATCCCCTAGTTCCCTGGTTCACAGCCCCCTGATTCAAACCTCCCCAAAGTCCACAGCCCCTGGTCCATACCTCACCCTGGTCCATACCTCACCCTGGTCCATACCTCACCCTGGTCCAAACTCCCCCCCCCCAAAAAAAAAAAAAAAAAAAAAAAGTTCACAGCCCCCTGGTCCATACCTCACCCTGGTCCATACCTTCCCAAGGTTCACAGCACCCTGGTCCATACCTCACCCTGGTCCATAACTCCCCAAGGTTCACAGCACCCTGGTCCATACCTCACCCTGGTCCATAACTCCCCAAGGTTCACAGCACCCTGGTCCATACCTCACCCTGGTCCATAACTCCCCAAGGTTCACAGCCCCCTGGTCTATACCTCACTAAGGTTCACAACCCACTGGTTCATACCTCCTTAAGGTTCACATGCGCCTCACAGCGTGAGCCCATCACTCCCATCCTGAGACAACTTCATTGGCTGGCAGTCAAACAACGAGTCTCGTACAAAATCGCCTGTCTGTGCTACAAAGCTACTACTCTACCCCTGCCTATCTCGCTGATCTTCTTCAACTATACCCTCCGTTCAAGTAGTGACACGCGCCTTCTCAGAGTCCCGCTCTGCATAGTGCAAATACAAAACCAGAGGACCTTGAAGTTTTGCGCACGTTGGACCTGTTGTTTGGAACTCGCTACCCATAGATATTAAACATTCTCCCTCATTCACTGTCTTTAAATCTGCTCTTATGACCCACCTGTTCGATACCCAAATGTAGCTCAGTTCTTCGTGATTATGTACCTGTGTGTTTGTCTGTGTGTGTATTGCAGAATCCTTTGTTTCTCTGTCTTTTTGACCCCCTCCACTCCCACTCTTTATTTGTAAAGCGCCTAGAGCTTATTTTAAGACAAACGCTATATAAGTAGCCATTATTATTATTATTATTATTATTATTATTATTATTATTATTATTATTATTATTATTATTATACTTCCCCAGGGTTCACAGCCCCCTGGTCTATTCCTCCCCACGGTTCACAGCCCCTTGATCTATTCCTCCCCAGGGTTGACAGCCCCCTGATCTATTCCTCCCCAGGGTTCACAGCCCCCTGGTCCATTCCTCCCCATGCCCAAGCTTCACAGCCCCCCTGGTCCATTCCTTCCCACGATTCACAACCCCCTGGTCCATTCCTCCCCACGGTTCACAGCCCCCTGGTCCATTCCTTCCCCAGGTTCACAGCTCCCTGGTCCATTCCTCCTCACGGTTCACAGCCCCCTGGTCCATTCCTTCCCCAGGTTCACAGCCCCCTGGTCCATTCCTCCCCACGGTTCACAGCCCCCTGGTTCATTCCTTCCCCAGGTTCACAGCCCCCTGGTCCAATACTTCCCCAGGTTTACAGCCCCCTGGTCCATTCCTTCCCCAGGTTCACAGCCCCCTGGTCCATTCCTTCCCCAGGTTCACAGCCCCCTGGTCCATTCCTCCCCACGGTTCACAGCCCCCTGGTCCATTCCTTCCCCAGGTTCACAGCCCCTTGGTCCAATACTTCCCCAGGTTCACAGCCCCCTGGTCCATTCCTTCCCCAGGTTCACAGCCCCCTGGTCCATTCCTTCCCCAGGTTCACAGCCCCCTGGTCCATTCCTTCCCCAGGTTCACAGCCCCCTGGTCCAATACTTCCCCAGGTTCACCGCCCCCTGGTCCATTCCTTCCCCAGGTTCACAGCCCCCTGGTCCATTCCTTCCCCAGGTTCACAGCCCCCTGGTCCATTCCTTCCCCAGGTTCACAGCCCCCTGGTCCATTCCTTCCCCAGGTTCACAGCCCCCTGGTCCATTCCTTCCCCAGGTTCACAGACCCCTGATCCAATACTTCCCCAAGTTCACAGCCCCCTGGTCCATTCCTTCCCCAGGTTCACAGCCCCCTGGTCCATATCTGCCACTGGTTCAACTCGAAGTTTTAGGGTCCACTGTTAACCTTTGCACGCCTTTGACCTTCGTATTTGTGAAGTTTTCATTTGACCTGTGTGTGTGTGTGTGTGTGTGTGTGTGTGTGTGTGTGTGTGTGTGTGTGTGTGTGTTTGTGTGTGTGTGTGTGTGTGTGTGTGTGCCGGGGAAAAACGGTCTGCCGCCCCCCTCCCCCTCCCCCCCCCCCTGCGCCCCCCCCCCGCTCCCCCCCCCGCTCCCACCCCCCCCGCTCCCCCCTACCCCTGTCACCCTTCACACACTAGTTGTTTAACTTTAAGCTGCGAAATCAAGTTTAAGAACGGTAGATGTGGACACAGAACAATGTGCCTCAAATGAAAATGTTACCTTGCAGCTTTTCATTTCGGGGGTGTCGCGTTCACATGGTTGTAACGTACACGAAAATCAACGGAAAAGAGTGCAGTTTGCTGCACTGTAAAGACAAATGCGTAAGCGTTTCGTTGATGCAATCACAGTTTAAAAATCCTCAGGCATTGGAGAAACATGGTCAGCAAAAATGTAGTAAGGTTTCTTTTCATGAGTAGTGTATAGATTCTCATAACCAGTTAGAGATAGGTTGTCCATCTGACATAGACATAGATTCTCCTATGCTCCTGCATCTACAGGTGGCAACATTCTCCGTTCCACTTCCAGCAAAACACAGAAACTCATGAGAATCTGTGTTTTGCCGGAAATGCAATGGAGAATGTTGCCCCTCCCCCCCCCCCCCCCCCCCCCGCCCCCCCCCGCACCCCATCCTTTCACTCCTGGGACCGAAGAAGAAATCCGGTTTTACGCCTGATACTGAACAAGATATTTACTCAGCGAGCAAATGGTCCTTTACGTGTCAGCCGCAGAACCAAGGCAACCCAGCATCGGTCCAAGGACCTTTGGCTTACTGGCCATGAATTGAAAAATGCGCCTTGGGCGCATTTTTCCGCCGCCTAGTAACAAGGCCACTTTCTTCCAACTCCAAGTTTGCACGTCCGGCTTGTCGTGGGACGCACCTAAAGAAAAATAATAATACCAAAAAAATTCTGCAACAGAAAAATAAAAACCCCACCAACTAACACGGACAGCAGCAATAACAAGAAAGATGTTTCATCTTTAACTCATTCAGCCCGACGCACGTATTTTCCCAAATCTTGGAGGCGTCATCTAACGACTATGCTCCTGTTGCAGGAGATGGATCGACCGTGATAAGTCAAGGGTAGTGCCAGATTAGCTTGGCGCCGACAGGCGCCAAGCTAATCTGGCACTACCCTTGAATTATCAGGGTCGATCCATCTCCTGCTGTAGTGCGTCAGGGGCTGAATGGGTTAACCCCTTCGCTGCCAGTCATCACGAATTTCGCGTCAGAAACGACTGCAGGCTGACCGACATTGGTGTGAGGAACACAGGGGTAAATGGACACAGTTAGGCATAGAGAACACGGGACGGACAACAGACACAGTTTGTGTTTCCCCCCCCGCCCCCCCCAAGCTGGGTAGCGTTTGACTTGCCCCGGCCGTTATGTTGTTAACCCTTTGTCTACCGACGATGCTGTTCAGCGGAAAGGACTCGTCTTTCAAGTCACCTTCCAAGTGGCGGAAGACGCTAGGCTCTAAATATTTTAACGTTCCCAAACAATCTGTGCCTGTGAATCCTGTAGACAAGGGACTTAAGCCCTTTGCGTGTCGGTAGCGGTTTTAGTGGCGATGATTCCTACAGACTAAAGCCGCTGTCGACACACACAAACACAGATTTGAAAAAAAAAAAAAAAAAACTTTTCAAAACGTTTTTACAATGAAAAGTTAAAAGTAATTTTTTTTTTTCAGCTATTAGTGGCTGGCATGAACGACATTCACAACGAAAAAAAAAGAAAACTCACCAAAATAAAGCATCCACATCTTTGATAGCAACAACGGATAAAGAAAAAGATTCCTCACACATGTAATCCTTTCATTACCGTGGCCACGAGCCGTGTCTCTGAAACCAACACACTTTTTTTTCCCCACGACGATGTCGTCCGTCTGAGGATTGTGGAATTTGTTTTTATCATAGAACCAGCAAGAGGCAAAGATCCTCATGAGCCCCCGCATTTGCGGGGGCTCATGAGGATCTGTGCCTCTTGCACGTTGGTTGTGTTTGTTAATTATCACCCCGGCCGTGAAGGGTTAACGTTGACATTTGTCCACCTGCATTTAGAAGAGTTTGTTGGCGGTTGTCCAGTTTGTGTTGATACAATGCTTCCCGTTTATCAGGTGAACATTAGAACAAGATTTTGAAGAGCCTTATCTTGTCTTTTGCGAGAAAGAAGATGCAGAGAGAGAGAGAGAGAGAGAGAGAGAGAGAGAGAGAGAGAGAGAGAGAGAGAGAGAGAGAGAGAGAGAGAGAGAGAGAGAGAGAGAGAGAGAGAGAGAGGAAGAGATGATCATGATCATGAAACATTATTTATCAACGGTAAAAAGTTTTGACAGAAATAAATCTTCATTTTACAAACTTGACGTTGCTAACATCTACAACATAAAATAGGTTAAAGAAAATAATAATAATAAAGACATTATATTTACACATTTACACACATTATTCATACACCAAAATTTAAAAAAAAAATAAGAAGAAGAAAGAAACAAAATAATACTAAAATTTAAAAGAGAGAGAGAGAGAGAGAGAGAGAGAGAGAGAGAGAGAGAGAGAGAGAGAGAGAGAGAGAGAGAGAGAGAGAGAGAGAGAGAGAGAGAGAATGAATGAATGAATGAATGAATGAATGAATGAATGAATGAATGAATGAATGATACTTTATTTCTCGAAGATGGAAACAATAGGCACACAGGCCTCTTTTCATGTTTGTCCTTGCTAAACTACAACATTAAAAGCAACATTAAAACAATATGTTAACAGCACAAAACAAGCGGCTACATCCACAGGTCACTTGTGTTACATTCCGATACAAGTTCCAAACTCGCTGAGGATTACACACATACACAACAAAATTACAGGGTCTTAGGGGGGTGTGGGGGGGGGGGGGGTGCGATGTAAAGTGTGTTCATAGAAAGCGACTGCACACTTATGATACAGCTACTTACGCATGTGTAGGAATTTAGTGAGCAGGCAAAACACCACGATAAAGAGAGATATTATGTAAAAGCTAACAAGTGCAAAACGGAGGACCACAGGAAATCATTGACATGACTTTTTTGGACATATTATCTATGTTTCTTTCAAGTTTACTCAGAGATGTATTTAAAAGCTTTCGTCCTAAACAATGGAAGATGTCTCGTTTGCTGTATATGTGGAGGAAGTGAGTTCCATAAATAGGCACCCGCGTAAGAAAGGCTGGATTTAAACAAGTCAATTCGGGGCCGTTTAATGACGAGACTGTTCCTCAAAGTGCTGTAAACCCTTTCGCTCTCAGTGAAAAGCATAGCCAGGTAGAGGGGGGCTTTCCCGTTTAGTGTTTTGTGCATAAGTATGCACTTATTAAACGTAAGGTGTTGATGTAAAGGAAGGAGCCCTGTTGCCTGAAGCTTTTCCTCCAAAGTTAGAGAGGGGATTGGGAGGATCAGTTTAACTGCGCGATTGTATAGAGAATTAATCCGCTTAAGGTTAGCCTTACTACAGCCGTCCCAAATAGTAGATGCGTAGTCAATGTGAGGTTTAATGTAGGAGTTGAAAAATAGCTTTCGTGTCTTAGTATCAATGATAGATTTTATAGTCTAGCAGCTGCCCTTCATAGACGATCAGCCGTTTACGAGATAGTGATTTTCTAGAGAGTAACAAAGGTTTGGGTATATCAAAATGAAGTCTAGTATGAATAAAAGCAGTGCGCACTCGTTTTAAACCGCCGGAGGATGGAGACATTTTTCTGTAGCACATTTTGTTTCCAGTATGGCTGCAGACGAAACCAGGACCGTAGCGGCCATGTTTACAGGGGATCAGTAGTTTACACGGGTCTCATTGTTCCTATATTCAGTGGTAGTATGCACTATATGTCACTTAAAAGGATTTCATTTTTTAAAGTAAAATTTTCACACTTAGATATATTAAGAGAAGAAACAATTACGAAAACGCTTGCCTTGAACTCAAAATTAATATCGTTACTCAACAATAAGGTATCCCAAATCACGTGATCAAAACATCACGTGATGCCACGACCTCCGCGGACGTGAATTTTGGTGTGCCGACGGGTTCTTTTTGATTTGTTCTACATAAGCTTGTTTGTTTAAAAAAAAAAAGCAAAGTGTAAAGTTGCTGTGTGGATTTTTACGGCTTGATAAAGGTTTGTCACGTTTATTTCCATTAACTTTACCACCGCTTTGCCCGTTTCATTTCGACAACACAGCACCAAAACAAAACGCAACCCACAACACAAACGCTATCTTCAAAACCTATGCTGCATTCTGTAAAAGAAAAAGAGTGCCACACCACTTGGTTTTAACTGTCATGGCTGAGCAAAGTTTCGGAACTTGATTAATTATTTTATGCAGCAGTAACATTTATTTTAATCAGTTGCACTGACAAGCTATGTTGTTATGTGCGATCACTGCCAGTGCCAATTATGCAGTCTCAGTGATCACTGATGGTACAGTAGACTTCACACTGAAAAAAAAATACACAGCACAATGTAAACACGCTTGGAAGTTCATGCAATGTTTTGTTTAAAATTGAACCCTATCTTGCTAGCAGTAGCCTACTGCACAAAAGAGGAACTTATTTTGCTGCTGTGTTATTTGCAGTTTGTCTGCATATAGACATTTGCAGTTCGCTGCAAGGATTCTTAGCAGCTGACATTAGCATGACATATTGGGATTAAAACGAGAAAGAAAACGGAGAAAGGTGACACAGAGATGATTTAATAAATCAGTCAAGTGATCAAATGAATGAGATATCTATGTTTTATGATAAACAGCTAGTTATGGGAGGGGGGGGGGGGAGGAGGCACATACTTTATAATGTACACGTACTATTTCTTTCAGTGTTTCCATCACCCACTCATAACACCATTAGACTCGATGAGTTGTCATGTTTTGAGTGGTTTACAAAATACATGTACTTGTTGCTGTTACATTATCTTCTTACTGGTTTTGACATTTCGCTGTAAGATTTACAGTCCCATACTTTAAGCGTGTTCCCCCTAACGCACACAGAGGTTGACTGTATCATTGATATGTGTGTGTAGGTAGCGTTTGGTTTTGTTTGAGGTGGCAGTTTTGGCCTCACCTTTAAGTTTGGTGCCGCTGTGCATGTGGCCACCAATACTATTTACAGAACTGATGACTGCATGTGCAGGCTAGTTCACGGTATCAAAATGTGAACTGGGCAGCCTATTGTTTGAAGTGATCAGTGGTAGCAACATCCATGATGTATGTGTGCATTTGGCCACTGGTACTGTTACAAAGGTGCTGTTTACATAACTAGTGGCTGAGTATGCATATTATTATTAGTACTGTTATTGTTATCAGGTGTGGCCTTATCTCTAAGTTTTGGTGCCCCTGTGCATGAGACCAACAGTACTTTTCACAGAACTGATGGCTGCATGTGCAGTGTGGTTAACTGTACACATGAAATTTGTAGGTGGGCAGCTAAAATACAGGCAGTCAATACAAGCCACTTGCTTAACCTGAAGTCTCTATATATAGATTTTACAGTCCACTAATGCCCATCAGTATACAATTGTGCATGTCTTTTGTGGGTATTCTGTGGTTTTGTATGTGGGCTGGGGTTGAAAGTGGGGCGGTATGGCACCTATTACGGTGTATGTACAAAACCTTCATTACAAACAAACATAAATTAATAATTTTAATAAATAGTTATTTGGGTTTAACGCCGCGCGGTAGACTACGGCCATCTCATGACAGTTAAATAAATAAGATAAAGTAAGTCAAAGATACCTGGGACATAAGAATGCTAAGTAAAGTATAGATTATGATCATGCACAGATGTACATTGGTGGATGTTCTGCGGTTTTGTGTGTGTAACTGGATTGGGGTTGGGAGCGAGCGATACTGCACCTATTACCATGTACGTGTATAAGACATAAGACATTTATTCACCAAGTAAAACGTTACAAGGATTTTTGTGTGGCATGGCGACAGTAAAATATGTCCTCACTTGTAGGGCATTCATCATGTCATACACTTAGTTGGCGATCATCCTATATACAGCACTAAAAGATAGATAAACACAATAAACACAAATCAGTCATATGTCACAAATCATGGAATCACGTTGTTCCGTGCATGGTGATGTATTGAGGACAGCTTCTGGAAAAAAAACAAATGCACCTGAATCGAGAGGTTCTGGCTTTAAAAGCACGAAACCGCCGGCCAGAGGGCAGAAGCTCGAAGAGATGATTGGCTGGGTGGGACAGATCTGACAGAATAGTACTGGTGGCCACATGCACAGGGTCACCATGGTGTATGTTCTTGAGCTGTATGCTGATGTGTATGTACAAAACCTACATTACAAAAACAAACAAAATAAATAAATAATTTAAATAAATAAGATAAAGTAAGTATAAGGTACCTGGGACATATGCATGCTAGGTAAAGGATAGATTAAAAATTATGAACATACACAGATGTGTATGTCCTTCTTTTGGTAGGTGTTCTGCGGTTTTATGTGTGTATTTAGGTAAGGGTTGGGAGCAGGCAGTATGGCACCTATTACCATCTATATATGTGTATATTTTCTTGTTTGCTGATGTGTATGTACAAAACCTTCATTACAAGCAAACAAAATAAATAAATAATTTAAATATATAATATACTTATTTGGGTTTAATGTCGAGCAGGCGACCAATGCCATCTCATGGAGGTTAAATAAAAAAGATAAAGTAAGTCAAGATACCTGGGACATATGAATGCTCAGTAAAGGATAGATTATGAACATGCACAGATGTAAGTGTCGTTTGGTGGGTGTTCTCTGGTTGTGGAGTGGGGTTGGGAGTGGGCAGTATTACCATATATGTGTATGTGACCATCAGCATATGAACAAAACCTACTTTTCAAACAAATAAAAATAAATAATAAATTTAAATAACTAGGACATATGAATACCAAGTAAAGGATATATTATGAACATGCACAGATGTTTGTTCTGTGGTTTTGTATGTGGGGTGGGGAGAGGGTGGTATGCACCTATTACCATATATGTGTACATGTTATGTTCACATCATATATGTGTATATGTATGTTCTCATCTTGTATGCTGATGTCCCCCACCCAGGTTTACCCTTGGGGACTTGGGTGGGGTTAACTACTTTTTAGTTCCCAGGGTGACCCTGGTCAGCCCCACAGGGTGGGTTTTCCCCTCTATTCTGGGGCGTGTGTTTCTGTCTACCCTTGGTACATTCACCTGTATTTACCTTTTTTAAACTCTTCCTACTGTCTGCACTGCTTGTAGCTCTTGATATTGGATGTGTGTTGCTAAAGGTCTAGTTAGGTTTATTTAGTGTATTAGACCAGCTGGCGACATACATTCAATATTCTGTTTAGTTTGGGTTTTTTTTCACAAGCAGTGCAGGCACGTCCTGAGAAAGTCTTATTGCTGTTGGGACGTTAATGTACAATCAATCATTTTATGCTGATGTGTATGTGCAAACATACATCACAAACAAACAAACAAACAAACAAACAAACAAACAAAATAATAAATTAATAAAATAAGTTGGGGATACCTGGGACCTATGAATATGCATATTAAGTAAAGGATAGATTATGAACATGCACAGATGTAAGCATATTGAAAACAAATTTCCTGTCCTTGGTGACCACTACCATACCACTATAGTGATCATGTGCATCAAGAAATTCCTTCCATCCATAATTAAAAGGATAAATAATAAATAAATATGTAAGTGAATACATACATGAATCAATAATAAATAAATAAAACATGTAATATAATAGAGAGGGCTACTATCTGTATTGTGTCTCATGCAGTCCTGATAAAGCTTAATCATAAGAGTCCTTGTGAGTACTTGAGTGCGGATTGGTTGAATTGGTTGCAAAAACTAAAATTTTATATTTAAGTGTTTAGCTGAACATGGTGATTTTGATGGAAACGGTTCGGAGATGGATTTCACTCTGCCTGGCTTGTGCTTAAGACCAGTCGGATACGAGTGTGCTTGACCAGTTAAAAATCCCATCTCCACTAATAAAATAAACAAAAAGAGCAGACCTGCACTTAGAGCCGTTAGGCTGAAAAACAGACGAACAACATGCATGTTGTATCCGGCCAAAAAGTCTTCAGAATGTTGAAGATGGTCGGCAGACACATTGCACAACATGCACAAAGGGAGTTTACTTTCGATATGCTTTCCTCCCATAAAAGACCGAGTTCTATGGAAAAGGCTGTTTTCAAGACCAGAAAAAATAACGTATTTGACGTTGATAAGATGTTCAAATCGAAAATAATCTCTGTTTCAATTCAGGAGCAAAGTAAAGCTTCATCAACCGTGCGTGTCTGATTGACTTCTTTAGAAGGCTTCTCGCTGACCGCCATTTTGAAACTAGCGACGCGACCGTGCTTACCGCATTAAAAATAATACTTTTAAACTTATTTTATCGTATATATGTATGCATGTTTACTTGCTGATGATTTTAATTTACTCACTGGAATAAACTTGTAACTTGTATGCTTGAAATTTTCAATGTTATGCACAAAAAATGTCTTGCACCTTATCCGGACTGGTTCCCTCACATCGAAAAATAGCTTTCGAAAAACACTTCTACAAAAATGTCTCCATCCTAAGGACAAATATTGTTGCCATGCATAAACTATATGGCATTAGTACTTTCGTTTCATACCTGCAAACCATTGTTACTCTTTTGACGAACTACTTAGTCTGCAGAAATTGCGAAAAGCTGCTAGACTATCTTGACAGTAAAAATAGCTTCTTTGATAATGTTTTCCCTAGTTGTGTTAGATGGGGCAACCAGTACAGTTGGTCATCAACAATTACCCCGAGGAGGCGATATTCCTTGACTTGCTCAATGGAAACTGAATCAAAAGTGAGGTTAAGTGAATGGGGGCGGAGCTGATGCTTTTGGCGTGTTGTGATTAGTATGCTTTTTGTTTTGGATGGATTTACAAGCATTTGATTATTTTTGCACCACAGTGAGACCTCCTGAAGACTAAGCTGAAGATTGCTTGATATTTCAGGTACAGTTTTCCCGCCAGCGTGAAGAGTTGAATCATCGGCAATCATGTCACATTCGGTATTTGGATTGGATATATGAAGCGGAAGATTATTTATAAACAAACAGAAAAGTAACGGTCCTAGTATGGATCCCTGGGGCACGCCATACTCAACACGCTTTTCAGAAGAGAAGGTAGCATTGATGTACACAGTTTGAATTCTCCCTATGATATATGAACGAAAGAATGAGAGTGTCCCTTGGCTGTTATTGTTAAAGTAGCATTCTAGTTTCTCTAATAAAATTTCGTGGTTTATAAGGTCAAACGCTTTTTTTAGGTCTAGAAAGACAGCACCAGACATTTTGTTTCTGTTGATGTTGAGCAGCCAAGTGTCAATCATACGAACCAAGGCAGTGTGACACGAATGTTTAGGGCGAAAACCAGATTGATATTTATTCAGGAGAGACTTTTCTTCCAGGAATTTGAGAAGATGTTTGTGTACATGCTTCTCAATAGGCTTCGATAGAATAGATAATATGGATATAGGCCGAAAATTATTTGGATCAGATGTGTCTTTTGTTTTAGGTATAGGTACCACTTTAGATTTTTTGAAAGCCGCCGGAAAAATATTATTTTGAATACATAGGTTGTAAATATAGGTTAAGCTTTCCACAATGTATGGAAGAGAAAGTTCGAGGATAAAACCATTGATACCATCAATGCCAGCTGACTTTTCGTTCTTGAGACTAGAGATAAATCTGCCCACTTCATGTACAGCGATGCAGGGGATATTAAAAGCATCTCCCGCGGACAGTCTTTGCTTACAAATGTCAGTAAGTTTCTGCGATGCGACATGTTCCACCTGATCCAAACCTTCAGCATGTAGTAAAGATTTCGGGGCTAAAATGAAGTGGTCGTTAAATGCATCGGCTGTAAGGTTGGCAGTCGTAATTACAGAACGATTTTCACTATTGTTAGTTAGTAAGTTTAAAACTTTCCATATTGAAGACGGATTCCAGCCGCGTATGGTTTTCTCTACCAGTGCTTTTTGTGCCTCCTGGATAAGGTATTTGACTCTTTTACGTAACCTTTTGAACTCAATAAAATCTTGGTCCCGCTTGGCTCTATTTCTGGCTTCCATGGTTTGTTTAATCTCCTCCGTAATCTAGATGGGGGGCTCACGCACCAGACTCGTTTCCTTTTTAAAGGGACATGCTTATTTAGCACTCCGAGGAACAGCTCAAGCCACAGTGAGAGCGCTACATTAGGGTCATTGTGATTGTAAACTTCATGTAACGGCAAAAAACTGAGGTCATGAAGGAAACTATCTCTATCTAGTTTTCTAAAACATCTGTAAGTAATGTATAAATGTCGGGTTCGGCTCTGTTTAGGAACATAACATGACCATGTACAGGTGATGGGAAAGTGGTCACTGACAGCTAGTGAAGGGACATCAGTTTCAATGATAGCTTGAGGGTTGTTAGTATAGATGTGGTCAATCAAAGTACACGAAGAGTGGGTTACTCTGGTTGCAGTGGTAATCATCTGTTTTAGTCCAAACAGCATTGTTGTACATTGCCACATCGAATGGGGTTTTGAGAGAGAGAGAGAGAGAGAGAGAGAGAGAGAGAGAGAGAGAGAGAGAGAGAGAGAGGAGAGAGAGAGAGAGAGAGAGAGAGAGAGAGAGAGAGAGAGAGAGAGAGAGAGAGAGAGACAGAGACAGAGACAGAGACAGAGAGAGACAAAGAGAGACAGAGAGAGAGAGAGGAGTGAGAGGAAGGGAAGTGTGGTGCATGTTTCTTTTAGACCACAAAAGAAATAATTTGATTTCAAAATTAAGGACACTTCCCTCTAAAGACAAATGAAAAATTTGCGACCTCTTAAAATGCGAAATCAGATTTAAGAAGTTTTCACTAAACAGATGTGCGCGAAATAAAACGCGTATTAAACGAAATCCTCACATTGCCCCCTTTGCCTTTGGGGGTGTCGCGCTCACAGATTTATAACGTATAGGAAACACTACGGAAAAGATTGCAGTTTGCAGCACTGTCAAGACACATGAATAATCCTTTTGCACGTGCAAAGTGAAATACAAAATCTGTAGGCATTAGAAAAAAATATGATGTGTAGTAACTTTTCTTTTGATGCGTTGTGTACATGTTCATTGAACTGCAGATGGAAAATGTGTCTATTGCTCATGAAAATCTGTGTCTATTGCACAAGGTAAGGGACTAAATGCCTTCGTAGTTATCGCACAGCGCCCCCTTCGATCTGGTCTGCCCACGGTTACGGGCCTTTGATCTTCACAAATTTCGGCATTTATCGGTTTTGGGAAAGGATACGAACCAATGGCTGCCGGCACGCAAGCTGGCTACGGGTTGGTTACAAGTCATCTCTCTCTCTCTATTGCGGTATTTATCGGCTATTAGATGGAATCTATCAAAACGGCGGCTGCCGCGGCATTTATTGGTTTTCGCACATGCTACAACATTCTTCCCAAGGCCGCAGGCAAACCCCAGGACATTAGTGCTTTAACCCTGTTAATGCCAGTGTTTACAGGCTGTGTTTCTGAAATCGTAAACTATACGCTGAAAGACACCGACCGTCTAAAAAATGACCTGAATCCAAAACGGGGCCAGCACGAGGTATAGATCCTCATGAGTCCCCGCATACCTATGAGGTTCTATGCCTTTTGCGATTGGGTGGTTTTCACTCTTAATTGTCGATGAAAGGGTTAACGACAGAACTTTCGGTATTTATCGGTTTTTGGAGCGGACAGCTTTTCATCATCAAGAAGCTGACGCACAAAAGCTTGGTCTTGGATACCGTGCGATTAACGACAACACAGCTTGCGGTATTTATCGGTTTTTAGACAGGGCCCCACTTCGTTTTGCAACCTCGAAACACGCGACTAGGATGATGTTGGATGTTTCTTATCCAAAATTGTCACATTTTAAAAAAATAAATATTAAATTCTTCTTTTCCCAATTAATATAAAATGTTTGAACTGTACAGTTGCAAATCAGTTTGCATTATGATAACACACATTTACCGCACTTAGCCCAACTTTGTCTTTTTCTAGCTCTTAACCTTTTACTCACTGCTGAAAAATTTGACCGCTACCCAACTGCTGCACGAGCGCTGGTGAGGGTCTATTCCTCCTCCTGAAACCATTTTGTGTCCGTTGTCCTCTTTGGACGGCTGCGCGTCTTTGGTGTCGAATTAACACATCTTCCCCAAATAAACAACATGTGTCTACTGCAGTGAAGGGGTTAGTGCCGCTTGCGAGCTTTGTGCATACAGTTAATAAGCTTTCCTTACATGTTTCAGACGCATTCCCGCCCCCCTCCCCCTCCCCTATCACCTCCCCTAGCACCCCCGCCCTCCCCCACCTCCGTCACCCTCGCCTCTTTTGTTTTACGGCACCCATGCCATTCCAGCATTGACCCAAAGGATGTCGCCGACGCTTCCGCCGTCAGATCGCGTTATCTCGGTTCCAGCACTTTGCCCCTGGCTGTCAGAGATGGGACGCGATAAGTCACTGCGGCGGGGTTCCATGCACAGCAGCTAATCACAGCGTGACTATAGCCACTGCATCTTTCACTGCCGAGAAAAAAATGAACGCCACACAACTACAAGAGACATAGACCTTCATGAGCCCCCGCATGTGGCGGGGGCTTATGAAGATCTATGGCTCTTTTGGGCCAATTGTTTTAACCATGTTTGTTGGGCACCGTTGCCTCGAATTGTCAACGATTTAAAAAAAAAAACAAAAAAAACCACCCAACAACAAACAAAAATATCCACTGGTAATATAGGGACTTAAGAGAGAAAGACGTCTAAATGCAATTACAGGAGACAAATAAATCATCATGAACCCCAACACCACCCCACTCCACCCCTACGTGATGCATGGCCTTTTCATGGCTATTTTCTGTCCATTTGGATCTATGTTATCGGGGCATTATCAGTCGTCATCCAACGACATTTGGTCACTCTGCGAAATAACAGTCACGAACAAATTACACAGATACTCAAGCGTCCCATGCATTTGCAGGGGCTCATGATGATTCTTTGGCTTTCGCCGTCTAAAAGATGAGTCTGTCTACTCGTGTGTTCCGGACACTGTGGAAGTTGTCGAGCAATTTTTTCGTCACTGAGCAAAAGATAAAGTTAACGACACTACCCAAACGCGCAAAAGGCCATCGGGCCGACGTCGGCCGCCGTTGGCCCGTGCACGGGCCTAAAAGATGAGTCTGTCTGCGTGTGTGTTCCCGAACACTGTGGAAGTTGTCGAGCAATCTTTTCGCCACTGAGCAAAAGATAAAGTTAACGACACTACCCAAAAGGGCAAAAGGCCATCGGGTCGATGTCGGTCCGATGTTGTTGTTTTTTTGGCGCATTGGGCCCACACTCTGAGTCAGTTGTCGCGTGGCTGATGGCGGCTTGTGATGCGGAGCGACCCAGGAAACGCCAGATTCTGCCGCCTATTTTCTCTAAGTGCGCGCTGGCCCGTGAATCTAGGCCTTACTCCTTCGAGCCGCAATGTCCAGGAATCACCGGCCATCACGAGAAAACAACGGTTAACCCCTTGGCTGTCAGGGATCATCGCGACAAAAACCGCTACCGACAACTTAAGAGTTTCCCGAGGCATACTTAAGGACAACTTTGCGAACAGTATGTGATCACCAAACATTGACCCATTTTCTTTTTTGAAAGCGACCTACTGCAGACAGTAAAGGGTTAATATTTTGTAATATCTCCTTTGTAACTGTTCTTAAATATAATAATAATAATAATAATAATAATAATTAAAAAAAATAATAATAATAATCTTGGCTTTACTTCGCGAACGAAGATTTTATAGGAGTTGCCCACGACGTCTGCAGGCTTGTTCATGGCTGCGGAGGCCAATCCGAGACAGGCAGGTTCGACCGCAGTGGCTGCAGGGGAAGGTATGGCCAGGGTTCTGAGCTGCGGCATCTCTGTTTTTTTCTCCTGAGCCGCTTGTCCTTAAGGCTAGCTCTGTGAGAGTCCTCAAAGGAGACAGCTGCCTTGTAAATGGTGGAGCGCCAGGTGTCACGGTCCGCAGCAAGCGAAGACCACTGGTGGTGGTCGATTTGGCAGGCACTAAGTGACTTCTTGAGACAGTCTTTGTATCTCTTCTTTGGTGCCCCTCTGTCACGGTGTCCAGTAGCAAGCTCGCCGAACAGGGTGATCTTTGGTATAATAATAATAATGGCTACTTATATAGCTCTTATCCTTAAAGAAGCTCTAAGCTCTTTACAAATATAGAGTGGGAGTGGAGGGGGTCATAAAACCAGAGAAACAACAGATTCGGCAATACACACACACACACACACACACACACACACACACACACACACACACACACACACACACACACACACACACACACACAGGTACATAATGACAAAGAACTGAGCTACATTGGGGTATCGAACAGGTGGGTCTATGGGGCAGATTTAAAGGCAGTGAATATGCCTTAAAGTAATCTTACGCATACACCTTAAAAGGCCTGTCAGCACCATTTGCGTGTTAGTCCATAAGCTAGGAAGATCTACCGTGCACCCCCCCCCCCAGTACTCAATAAGATGGGTTTCAAAGTGTTCCTTAGTATGTCCTGAGATGTTTAAGCCATGTTCCCTAAAAATCCTTAGGAACACACCAGAGATATAGCCGATGGCGCAAGGGTACCCCCATTCACGCTCTTCGCAGGTGCTAAAATGAGGTTGAGAAACATTTTCCTCTAAATAAATCGGAATTCATTCCAGAAGCCCAAATCAGTAATATTATGTCAAGGCACACCTTCTGCATCCTCTGCAAAAACCAGAATGAAAACATATTGAATCTCTGGCTCACGGTGAAGGTATTTGTGCACCCAGTAAACGACCATTTCCGCGAAATCGCAAAAAAAGACAAAAATAATGTGTCAGATACCTTCAGACATTTTCTATAGCACTGACAGTCCATTTGTAGGTTTACATCATTAAAACAGGATGTCACAATTATTATAAACTTGACTAGGTGATGCTGTGATCACTGTGAGTGCCACAGTGGGTGATTTTGTATCCCTACCCCCAAGTTGTAAAAATACACAAAATTAATTAGAAAAAATTGCTCAAGTTATCCCATTTTATTTTGACCTCTCTCTACCTATTGAGTTTCATTAATGTGAGCATAAAGTGCAAGAAAATAAGGAATGTCGGCATCCTTTACGGTATATTCGTGGTGAATGATAGCTTTTTACCATTTAAAATTGCTGAATTGGGAAACGTACATTGTTTCTGATGCCCTCAGAAATTTTGTATACAACTGATAGGTCTTTTTTAGGTTTTATTGTTTAGGATAGCGTACCACAGTTACTCCCAACCTGATTTTATGATGCTGTGATGCATTTAGGGGCCACAGTGGCTGAATCTGCTGCCCTACCCCCATTTTACCTGTACGCAAAGGAACGAAAAATGATCATAACAATTGCTCCTCTGATTAAATATTTTTGTTGCCAGTTTTCTTAACAAAATATGTATATTGAGCATAAACATTTGTGATCATTTCATTAATTTCAATGTGACCCATCGATTTAATTGTAATTCTTTTTATTTAAGGCATGCTTAACAGGAAGAGGAGTATCAGGGCAGACAAGAGGGCCTACACAGACAGCCTGGCAGCAGAGGCAGAAAAGGCAGCAGGCAGTGGCAACATGAAACAGCTCTACGACATTACCAGAAGATTGTCGGGTAAGTATGGCCATACAGAAAGACCAGTAAAAGACAAAGAAGGCAAGCCTATTGCAGACAGAGCAGACCAACTCGACAGATGGGCCGAGTATTTTGAAGAGTTACTGAACAGACCTAGCCCACCCGACCCTCCCGACATCCAACCGGCAGAGACCGACCTACCCATCAGCTGTGACAGACCCAGCCGGGAAGAGATCAGAAAAGCAGTGGCATTTTTGAAGAATGGCAAAGCAGCAGGGCCAGATGGCATCCCAGCGGAGTCTCTGAAAGCAGACCTAGAGACAACAGTTGAGATGCTGTACCCACAGTTTGGAAAGATCTGGGAAGAGGAGGTGATGCCAGCTGACTGGAAGGAGGGGTACCTAATCAAGCTTCCCAAGAAAGGCGACCTCAGCAAGTGTTCCAACTACAGAGGAATCACCTTGCTGTCAGTACCAGGAAAGGTCTTCAACAGGATCATCCTAGAGAGAATGAAGAGCTCCGTTGACCCCCAGCTGAGAGACCAGCAAGCAGGATTCAGGAAGAACCGATCATGTACAGACCAGATCGCCACTCTCCGCATCATCGTGGAACAGTCTCTGGAGTGGAGCTCCCCGCTGTACGTCAACTTTGTGGATTATGAGAAAGCATTTGACAGCGTGGACCGAGAGACTCTGTGGAAACTCCTACGACACTACGGTGTACCCACAAAGCTCGTCCGCCTGATCAAGAGCAGCTATGATGGCATGACATGTCGCGTGATCCACGAAGGGCAGTTCACCAGAGAGCTCCAGGTCAGGACTGGTGTCAGGCAGGGGTGTCTGCTGTCTCCGTTCCTCTTCCTACTGGCCATAGACTGGGTCATGAAGATGACCACAGAGCACAGACGAAGTGGAATACAGTGGACACTGTGGACACAGCTTGACGACCTCGATTTTGCAGACGACTTGGCATTACTGTCCCACACTCATCAACAAATGCAGGACAAGACCACGAGGCTTGCTGACATCTCGTCCCAAGTGGGCCTCACCATTCATAAACAGAAAACAAAGACAATCAGGCTGAACGCAACCAGGGAAGAACCAGTCTTGCTTGCTGGCACCCCGTTGGAGGAGGTGGAGTCCTTCACCTATCTCGGGAGCATCATAGACAAAAAAAGCGGCACTGATGCAGATGTCAGAGCACGAATCGGTAAAGCCAGAGCAGCCTTTCTCCAGTTGAAAAAAGTGTGGAGTTCCAGAGAGCTGTCACAACACACCAAAGTCCGGATTTTCAACTCCAATTTAAAAGCAGTTCTCCTATATGGAGCAGAGACATGGAGATTGACAAAAACCACAGTCAACAGAGTACAGACCTTCATGAACAGTTGCCTTAGAAGAATTTTGAAAATCCACTGGCCAGAGCAGATCAGCAACGTCAGACTCTGGGAGAGAACAGAGCAGATAACAGCAGAGAATGAAATTGGGCGAAGAAGATGGGGATGGATCGGTCACAGTCTGAGAAAGCCAGCTTCCAGTATCACTAGGCAGGCATTGTCATGGAACCCCCAGGGAAAGAGGAAAAGAGGTAGGCCGAGAAACTCCTGGCGTCGAGACCTCCACGCAGACATCAAGAGACTGGGAACCAACTGGAGTAGAATCGAAGGAGAAGCACAGGACAGGAGTTGCTGGAGGTCTCTCGTCGACGGCCTATACCCGGGTAGGGGTGACAGGCGTAAGTAAGTAAGTAATGCTTAACAGGGGCTGCCGCTGAAGCTTCTATCGTCTGCACATTCAGCACTCTTGTCAAACTCGGGGAAGGTGTACCTCAGGGAGATGTTGTGTCTGATGCTGTTTTTGGTCTACATTAATGACATCAGTACAACAGTACCAAGGTTCGTCTTGAACATCCTCCATGCAGATGACTTTGCAGTGTGGAGCGCAGCAGAACATAAAGAAATAGCATCCTCCAGAATCCAGGATGCTGCCAATAGAGTCAGCAGCTGGACTGAAAGAGGCCACTCAAACTGAGCTAGACCATCTCTTTCAATCAGACGGAAGAGGTCACCTCAAAACTGGAGACCTTCCAGTACCAAAGACAGACAGGCCACTTTACTGGCAACAAATAAATTACTCGATTCACGTGGAGGCATAAATAAATAGCATCCTCCAGAACATAAAGAAATAGCATCCTCCAGAATCCAGGATGCTGACTATAGAGTCAGCAGCTGGACTGAAAGAGGCCACTCAAACTGAACTAGACCATCTCTTTCAATCAGATGGAAGAGGTCACCTCAAAACTGGAGATCTTCCAGTACCAAAGACAGACAGGCCAACTTTACTGGCAACAAATAAATTACTGGATTCACGTGGAGGCCTCACATTGAAACCATGGAAGCTAGAGCTGCAAAAAAAGAAAGAGAGTCTCTGATGAAGAACTGGTGGGGACCACATTGGCGCAAATTACAGCATCCTGGCACAAGCAAACACCTGCTCGGTCAGACCAGTTGTGTGGTACCAAGATACATCGACGACATGAAACACTGCCTGAAACCCAAAACGCCAGGCTTGACAAGATGCAGAAAATGGGTCATTCTCATGATGCAGTGACATTCTTAGAGCCATCTGGAGCACCCCAATTTAGGAAATTGAGGACATTGGAGCCACTGGAATGCAGAACAGCACACACGATGAAGAGACTTACTAAACACCGACAGCATGGGAGACTACAGGAGCAGACCAAGAACCGTCAGAAATGCCCAATCTGAACTGCCAACTGAAGGTCCTGCAAAGGGCTAACACTGACGTCCTGGAACCAAGCCCAAAGATGTGTGAACAGCTCCCTTCAGATACCTGGACATCTCGAAAGAGCCTTCAAGACAACATAATGTTCCAGGACTCTTTGCCAAAGGTCGCGGCACTGCACAAAGCCATCTTGCTGGAGGTTGTGCACAAGCGCTACCCTCACAGCAGCTGTGATACCACACAAGATGCCGTGTTGAATGAAGGAAGTGGCGTGTACATCTGTTGTGCAGACCGCACTACTACCTCCCTCTCCTTACCAGCTAGCGGCAGCAGCTCCAACTATCGTACAGATCTGCAGGTGCTCAACACAGCAGCAGAGCACTAGCTAGGGAAAGGCAGCAGCTTGATCCACTGATCTCACCAGGAAGCTTCAAGATAGACTGGATGCCCTGTCCACAAAATAGTGCTGCAGTGGATTCCAGTGCATTCTGGACTAGCTGGGAATGGAGACACTACAACAACAAAGTGATTGGCAACAGCAGAATGGCGGCTGCAGCCCGTGGGCAGATGACATCAACAAGCTGAACAGGGAGAGCCAGGCCACCATCTTTCATCTACACACTGATTACTCTGGACTGGGTCCATCCAGAAAAGCAGGAACGTTTAACAAACCCAAACTGAAGCCTGAAACTTTACACACTTTAATCAGATCACTCTGTATCAGCAATTATTTGAAGCTTCCGTGCCTAATGCGTGAAGAGATACCAAAATAAAAGAACGCTTAGTGAATGGCGGACAACCAATCAGAATGTTCGCCATGCAGTCACTTTATGATCAGAGCTAAATATAGATCACTTGCAACAAGCGTCAGCATGATCGTTTGCAATGGAAATAGTCACAAATTGAGGGAGAAAAAAAAAAGAAGTAGACAAAAGTTTGCCAGTACGTTGTTTTTTTGTTTTTTTTTACAAACTTTCACAGACTTTAAGGAAAAGGACTGAAATTGACAGACTTTCCAGGGCCCTCAAAAAGCCTTGCCATTTTTTTTACAACTTTTACTAATGTTCACAGACCGTAAGGACCCTGCAGAACTCACCTCGTGAGACTGGGTCATGTGGAAACAGCCCTATGCGAATTTGGCGTAGAAAATCGGTCTCCTTAGCACATTCTCCAAACATGTCCATACAGAGAAGCGGTCTGCTGGCAGTTCTGACCAGAAGACACGCCCCTATACACCAAACTCTGAAAACATGTTGCCTAGCTCTTGACAGCTCACTTATTGGCAGCCAGAACAATATAAGATTTAAAGACGGCCATAAAAAAGATTGAACGTTGGAAGTGGAGATCTCGTGGTCGACATGTGGAAACTAAGTATTTTTGATAACATTGTTTTGGCTATTAGGAACCATGAAACTTTATTACGCATATTCATATTTACACATTTCTAGATAAAAATAAATGAAAGGAAAAGGGGAGACCTTACTAGACCCGCCTTACGCTAGGTAAAATATCACCTAAAAGACCAGCCAGTTAAAAATAGTTACAATTAAATTGATGGGTTACATTGAAATTAATGAAATGATCACAACTTTTTATGCTCAGTATGCATACTTTATAAAAAACAACTGGCAACAAAAAATATTTAAACAGAGGACTATTACGTAAGCGTAGAAAATCGGTCTCCTTAGCACATTCTCCAAACATGTCCATACAGAGAAGCGGTCTGCTGGCAGTTCTGACCAGAAGACACGCCCCTATACACCAAACTCTGAAAACATGCTGCCTAGCTCTTGACAGCTCACTTATTGGCAGCCAGAACAATATAAGATTTAAAGACGGCCATAAAAAAGATTGAACGTTGGAAGTGGAGATCTCGTGGTCGACATGTGGAAACTAAGTATTTTTGATAACATTGTTTTGGCTATTAGGAACCATGAAACTTTATTACGCATATTCATATTTACACATTTCTAGATAAAAATAAATGAAAGGAAAAGGGGAGACCTTACTAGACCCGCCTTACGCTAGGTAAAATATCACCTAAAAGACCAGCCAGTTAAAAATAGTTACAATTAAATTGATGGGTTACATTGAAATTAATGAAATGATCACAACTTTTTACGCTCAGTATGCATACTTTATAAAAAACAACTGGCAACAAAAAATATTTAAACAGAGGACTATTACGTAAGCAATTTTTATGATTATTTTGCGTTACTTTGCGTACTGGTAAAATGGGGTTAGGGCAGTGATTCAGCCACTGTGGCCCCTAAATGCATCATAGCATCACAAAATCAGGTTGGGAGTAACTGTGGTACTCTATCCTAACCAATAAAACGTAACAAAGACCTATCGGTAGTATACAAAATTTCTGAGGGCACCAGAAACAACGTACGTTTCCCAATTCAGCAATTTTAAATGGGAAAAAGCTATCATTCACCACGAATGTACCGTAAAGGATGCCGACTTTCCTTATTTTCTTGCACTTTATGCTCACATTATTGAAACTTAATAGGTAAAGAAAGGTCAAAATGAAATGGAATAACTTTAGAATTTTTTTCTAATTAATTTTGTGTATTTTTACAACTTGGGGGTAGGGATACAAAATCAACCCCTGTGGCACTCACAGTGATCACAGCATCACCTAGTCACGTTTATAATAATTGTAACATCCTGTTTTAATAATGTAAGCCTGAAAATGGACTGCCAGCACTATAGAAAATGTCTGAAGGCATCTGACACATTATTTTTGTCTTTTTTTTGCGATTTCACGGAAATGGTCGTTTGCTGGGTCCACAAATACCTTCACTGTGAGCCAGAGATTCAATATTTTTTCATTCTGTTTTTTGCAGAGGCTGCAGAACGTGTGCCTTAACATAATATCGCCTGATTTGGGCTTCTGGAATGAATTCCGATTTATTTAGAGGAAAATGTTTCGCAACCTCATTTTAGCACCTGCAAAGAGCGTGAATGGGGGTACCCTTGCGCCATCGGCTATATCTCTGGTGTGTTCCTAAGGATTGTCGGGGAACATGGCTTAAACATCTCAGGACATACTAAGGAACACTTTGAAATCCATCTTATTGAGTACTGGGGGGGGGGGGGGGGGGGGGTGCACGGTAGATCTTCCTAGCTTGTGAACTATGTGTTGTGCCTTGTCGACACATCTTATGAACTTTAACAGCAGTTGGGACACGCACCACAAGCACACGCGTAATCGCACTTATTTATTCTGTGCAACCGTTAGCGTGTCAATCTATTGTTAGACGTTTCTTGCACTGATAGCGTTGTATTTCTAGAACGGAGTGGAGTCATTGTCAGGTTACTTGATATAAAGACGACGAGTGCTGAACTGGATTGTCCTGTGTCTAAATGAACCACAACTAGACCTGTGTGTAGCGTTTCGTAACCATCTGTTACAGAAGTGTATCTTTCAACAGTTATGGCGGTAGTGGGCCTTTAAATAGTGCTGGACAAAATTATGAAGTTTCAATGTCGTAAAATGAAAGACTTTTCTGCTCTTCATCTCATTTGTACGCAGGAGAGTTACTTCCGCTACGTTCAAAAGGACGTGGAAAACCTCTGGTTCGTTTGCCTACTCGCGTGGTCTGTGAAAAGAAGGCTAGAAAAGTCTTAGTTGAGACAAGACAACATTGATAACCCGTTGTGCCTGCAAATGTTAGCAAGCAAAGCCTGCCATGGAGCCATAGGGCCTCGATGACAGTAGCTTTGACTAATGCAAATCCACTGCGTCACCGCGTGTGCGCCACCTTACTTTACTTACTTACGCCTGTCACCCCTCCCCGGGTATAGGCCGTCGACAAGAGACCTCCAGCGACTCCTGTCCTGTGCTTCTCCTTCGATTTTACTCCAGGTGGTTCCCAGTCTCTTGATGTCTGCTTGGAGGTCTCGACGCCAGGTGTTTCTCGGCCTGCCTCTTTTCCTCTTTCCCTGGGGGTTCCATGACAATGCCTGCCTAGTGATACTCGAAGCTGGCTTTCTCAGACTGTGACCAATCCATCCCCATCTTCTTCGCCGAATTTCATTATCTGCTGTTATCTGCTCTGTTCTCTACCAGAGTCTGACGTTGCTGATCTTCTCTTGCCAGTGGATTTTCAAAATTCTTCTAAGGCAACTGTTTATGAAGATCTGTACTCTGTTGACTGTGTTTTTTGTCAATCTCCAAGACTCTGCTCCATATAGGAGAACTGCTTTTACTGACGTTGGAGTTGAAAATCCGGACTTTGGTGTGTTGTGACAGCTCTCTGGAACTCCACACTTTTTTCAACTGGAGAAGGGCTGCTATGGCTTTACCGATTCGTGCTCTGACATCTGCATCAGTGCCGCCTTTTTTTTTGTCGATGATGCTCCCGAGATAGGTGAAGGACTCCACCTCCTCCAACGGGGTGCCAGCAAGCAAGACTGGTTCTTCCCTGGTTGCGTTCAGCCTCATTGTCTTTGTTTTCTGTTTGTGGATGGTGAGGCCCACTTGGGACGAGATGTCAGCAAGCCTCGTGGTCTTGTCCTGCATTTGTTGATGAGTGTGGGACAGTAAAGCCAAGTCGTCTGCAAAATCGAGGTCGTCAAGCTGTTTCCACAGTGTCCACTGTATTCCACTTCGTCTGTGCTCTGTGGTCCTCTTCATGACCCAGTCTATGGCCAGTAGAAAGAGGAACGGAGACAGCAAACACCCCTGTCTGACACCGGTTCTGACCTGGAGCTCCCTGGTGAACTGCCCTTCGTGGATCACGCGACATGTCATGCCATCGTAGCTGCTCTTGATCAGGCGGACGAGCTTTGTGGGTACACCGTAGTGTCGTAGGAGTTTCCACAGAGTCTCTCGGTCCACGCTGTCAAATGCTTTCTCGTAATCCACAAAGTTGACGTACAGCGGGGAGCTCCACTCCAGAGACTGTGCCACGATGATGCAGAGAGTGTGTGCGCCACCGCCGCCTACTAATGCACAAGACAAAATCTGAGAATTAGTAGGCGGTGGTGGCGCGCACGCGGTGGCGCAGTGGATTTGCATATATAGTCAAAGCTACTGTCATCGAACCCCTATGCATGGAGCTGATTGAACAAGGAGCGATCAACACAAACAGACGCCATTTTCAATTAAGACAAAATGTTTTGTTTCCGAAAATAACGGTTTAGTCGCTGCCCCCCCGTAAATTACGGTGATGACGAATTTTTAAAATCGGAAATTGTGTCCTGATCAGACCTAACTGATCATTGACCTCCCTCTGTGATGCTGCAGTTAACCCCTTCAGTGCCGAGAAAACCTCAACGCCATCCTACTACAAGGGGCATAGATCCTCATGAGCCCCCGCAATTGCGGTGGTTCATGATGATCTATGCCTCTTGCTGACACCACTTTGAATCCAATTTCCTGGGACAGCAGGGTATTTGCGTGTTGAATAACAAACACTGCAGAAACACAACCTGCGTCAACTTGAACTGAACGGGTTAAGCACAAGAAATGACACCTATCCCTTGTACATCCGCCATGGAAGACGTAAATGTCTGGGACCAAACACTGAAGGCGACTGAAGCGTGTGAAATGCAGGGAACAAACCAACGAAAAGAGAAACGCGCTTAGAAAAGACAGTTACAACACAGTTGTGTTTTCATGTGTGTTTGACGTAAACAAATATACTAGACCTTTGGCCACCCCATAGACTTCCCTCACATCCCCCCCCCCCTCTCTCTCTCTCACCCACCTCTGCGGGGGATCGGAGACTATGTTTTTCTGAATGTCTATCCAAAACCACGTAGGTTCCTAGGTGTTTGCCAAAAATAAACGCCGTATCGAAGATACCACAGCGTTTGATCGAAACCACCCCCAAAGGGGTCACAATTTTTGGAGGTAGGGGTACTGTGCTGCCCCAATCGGAATAGATTGAAAGAATACACGTATAGACTAGTAGGGCGCCTGTAATGCGAGCTGCACAACACATCTATTTACCTTATGTTAGTGACAAACCGGCGTATGAATGAGGGGATTCTAATACTAGTTCCAATGCAATAACAGTTCTAATGTCGGGATCATTTGTTGATCAGTGTGTGTGTGTGTGTGTGTGTGTGTGTGTGTGTGTGTGTGTGTGTGTGTGTGTGTGTGTGTGTGTGTGTGTGTGTGTGTGTGTTTGACCAGTAAACTTCAATCCTCTTGCAGGTGCCATGTTTCAAACTAACACGTACATTCCTTGCGAACACTCATAACATGCTTGAGCATTGTTTTGTGTCATCAACCCATGCACTGACTTGATGGTAGTGCGAACTATCCAGATAGCTTAATGTTTCAATCTTATTTCCAGTTCACGTGTTTATTGCGAAGGGGTCGGTGTGGCTTGAGGTGGTGTGAGGAGAGGTGAAGGAGAGGGGGGGGGGGGGGGGGGGGAGAAACTACATGACTACCGTCTTATAGCTGGTTTAAGCAACTGATCTGTTGACTTGCACATTACTTGCTAGGGCTACAGGCTCTGCAAAAGTGCTATACTTATCAGAATGAAACATACATAAACAATAACGGAGATCATTTTCTTTTCTACTACCTATATTAGATTCTTTATTTTTGTGTGTGTGTGTGTGTGTGTGTGTGTGTGTGAGAGAGAGAGAGAGAGAGAGAGAGAGAGAGAGAGGAGAGAGAGAGAGAGAGGAGAGAGAGAGAGAGAGAGAGAGAGAGAGAGAGAGAGAGAGAGAGAGAACAATGAACAAGGAACCTTTATTTTCCACCAGTAGAAGTTATTGGTAACAGGACCAGTTTCAAACTTGCCGAGAGAGAGAGAGAGAGAGAGAGAGAGAGAGAGAGAGAGAGGAGAGAGAGAGAGAGAGAGGAGAGAGAGAGAGAGAGAGAGAGAGAGAGAGAGAGAGAGAGAGAGAGAGAATTTCAGGACCATGAAACAGTTAACTTATCCGATCGAGTGCACAGTAGTACATTATTGTGACTTTGACCTTAATTATAAAGGGCATCTAGATTATAATGTTCATGATAATCACAACTCAACAAAATATGATTCAGTAGTAAGAGATAATAGGTGTTGTGAGCAAATATTCCTAAAATCAGAGCCAATGTTTGGCCCCTATTGTCAACTGAATAATCTTAAGAACTCTTCGAAAACTGCGACTTTGACCTTCGTGAAGGTCACGTCTAATCGTTTATCAACTATTCATAGCAATTCCTTTGCATGTTATCACTTTTAGTAACATTTTTTATCACATTTTCAAAAACATGTTGTTTTTTTCATAAGGTAAAACTTTAGGTGATCTTGACCTTTAAATAACAACTTTCAAGGTTGCCAGTGGAAAACATTGAATCGTTTTCGTTTCCACTGATGACATATTATAACATTGGTATATATGTTTTCATCATAGTATGCCAAAGATTGGACACCTATTCTTCTGGCAAGAAGGTTATTTCCCGGATAATGAAGGGTAAAAAAGATGACGCCGCAATGACGTCACCATTTTGCTTTTTAGACATTGAATCATTGTAAATGGTAGGTACATGTATTATGTTTCCAAAGATACCAGTCACTTAGTTCTGTGTGCTTTTTTTTTATTACGGGAACTGCATCGTTAACACCAACCCTTTCCCCAAGAACAAAATATAGGGCCCAAAGAAGGAAAATGTGACCATAGTACATGTCCTCCTATATTCAATACAGTATTTATTTTGGGGCTAACAGATACGGCTCGTCTTCATAGGTGATAGGCTTCCGAAAAAATGTGGTCTTCCATCCCCCGCAGGGGGGTGGGGGGGGGGGTGGGGGGGAGGGTTGTGGGGGGAGGTGGTCACTTCCTATCTGACGGCCTATACACTTTGAAGTTTTCAAAACACTAACGATTTCATATTTTTCTGCCTTACTTCTTTCTTTTTTATTTTGCTGTTTTACATTAAGCGGAATTAAGTCCTTCGCTGCCAATGATCATCAGTTTCGCGGCAAAAAAGAACTGCACACTGACCGATATTCACGTAAAGAACACAGATATAAACGAGATAAAATTAGGCATAAAGGACACAGGACTAACAAGAGATATAAATCCTCATGAGCCCCCGCGACAGCGGGGGCTCATGAGGATTTATGTCTATTGTAGCTGGGTAGCGTTCGCCTTGCCGATGCAATTCAGCCCAACAAAATACGTACATAGGTCATTTCCTGTGCAATTTTCTCTTTAGTGAAATAAACAAAATAGACTGATATTGTCCGTTCCCTTTATACCTTTCTCTAATGTGTGATGCACTGAAAGTTAACTTTGAAAACTTTTAAATAGCGGTGGTTATTTCTGATGCGCAATGAAAAAGCAGCGGGGGCCATTTCTTATTTTCAAGACACACAATTACCCGCATCGCGCTATCAACTTTCAGATAATTTTGACGATAATGGCTAGAGCGGCCTCCAAGGCAGACCCTGCCATCTGCAAGAGGCATAGGTACTCACGAGCCCATGCAGTCGCTTGGGCTCATGAGCATCTGTGTCTCTTGCTGACTGAGGTCGACTGTAACTGTTTTACGAGTTCAGAATGTCATTTCGGTTTGATCAAATGACTGATCATGATTTCTGTTATCACAGCATCTCGGAGACGTGTGACAGTCACATGGGTAACCCCTGTGACCTGCTTTGTCAGAGCAAATAGGAGATAAATATGACAGATCACGGCGAGCAAGAGGCATAGATTTTCATGAGCCCCTGCGGACGCATGGGCTCATGAGAATCTATGCCTCTTGCAGATGGACAGTGGGAAACTGTTGACCGATGAACCGTCAGGAACACATAAACACGAAGTACTGATTTCTTTCAGTCAACGCTTTTAAAAAACCCACAACATGTATGACTTGTTTCAGTTCAGAAATCGGTTTTCATGAAACATTAATTGAAAGTGCAGCTATCACCATGTTAAAAAATAAAATCAAATGTCGTTTCTCACCTAACAGTCGGCGATCGTCAAATACAGCTTCCCAATCTATGACTTGCTTTCTTCGGTAACTTTGGCTTGAACAAGTCTCTGTAGACTTTCAAAGACAGTTGTCCACTCTCAGTGAAATGCTCTAATTCTCTCAACCCGACCCCCACAACAAAGCAGCCATCAGGGCTGACATTTTGCTACCCTCTCTCTCATTTAGTTGTCAGGGTTCAAGCAAAAGACAGCAACATTTCGACATCACATAGCTCATCTTTTTCGACTCTTTTCCTTCCAGTGTCAGCTGGGGAGTTGGGTGGCACGGTGGTAGGGCGTTCGACTCTCGTCCGAAAGGTCGCGGGTTCGAATCCAGCTAGTCAAAATTTGTTCAGACCCTATTCAGTGCCACGTCTTTCCGTGGTGAACAAAGGACGTTAAGCCCCTAACGTTTAACTCATTCGCGGCCAGCCGCAACCGGATGCGCTGGCCTCGAATGAGTTAACGTCTCCGTCGTCAGCTGAGGGAAGCTGTTGTTTGTTTGTTTTTTGTTGTTGTTGTTTTTAAATACGTGTAGTCCGCGATCGATCATAATTCCTCAAAACGTCACGCTAATCCGCAACTAATCCTAAACGGTTACGGGTGACCCGTTGTGCCAACGTTTAACCCTTTGACTGCTACTGACGAAACCGCTCGGTGGAAAAGCCAGAGGGCGGTCCGTGGCGCAGAGGTTAAGGCGCCTGCCACCAATGCCAAAGGTGCGAGGTTCGAAAACGGGTTCCGGCGTCGGACTTTTCTCCTCTGGTAAGTGTCACCGTTAATTCGGGCGAACCGTCGGGGGTTCTTTCTCCGGGTACTCCGGTTCTTCCACCCCCACCCACCCCCCACCCCCCACACTTTGGTACCGTTTTCAGGCCACTTTACAAATTTCAAATACAAGCGATCAAAAATCTCTGTAACTTCAGTAGCTGAACTGGCCCTTCGTCTGTCTTGTACTGTGTTTGTCTGAAATGGCGTAAATCCGTGTCTGTTACGTGAGTGTGCGTGTTGGGTTTCAGTTCGCGGCGCTTTGAGTCGATTTGCCCAAAAATTGAGAAAACGCGCCTATATAATAACGGTATTATTATTATTATTATTATTATTATTATTATTATTATTATTATTATTATTATAACTACGTGGCTGACATTTTGAAAGTCGCGGGTTCGAATCCAGCTAGTCAAATTTTGTTCAGACCCTATTCGGGTAAATACCCTTTGTCAAAATAGACAAACAAACAAATAGTGAGATTAGCCGCTACTTATTTAGTGTTGAATTTGGATAGCTTATGATCTTTAGTTTGAGTGACATGGGCATGCACAGGAGTATTAAAATCATGCACAACAGATTTAATTAAGAAGACAGTATGAATATCACACAGCTGAATCAGCTGTCTCTTCAAGATAACAAGAGTAGAGTCAAGATCGGAGATCTTGTGATTTAATGACTGAATGTGACACGTCATTAACTTAAAGCTATTTTTTTCAAGAATTGTGTTAGTCGCCTGCAAAAGAGAAGAATTATTCAGATCGGAAGGAGAATGTTTATTCTGAAAACCAACAGGAATAAGACGAAGGCGAATACATTTTTTGAGAAAAGCGAGATGACTAGAGCATTTAGTTTTAGAAAAAATAGTTTTAGCATAAGAAAAGGACAAAAAGAAAAGAATCGGTGGTAAAAAAGCAAAACGTGAAACCAAACGTCAATGCAAGCCAGTGAAAAAAGCTGACGAAGGCATGCTAGTACAAGGAAAACGAGACAAACATGGAGATGCAGTCAAAGAGAAATAATCAATCCAGACCAAAATTTATTTGTTTGTTTGTCTATTTTGACAAAATCTATTTGTTTGTTTGTCTATTTTGACAAAGGGTATTTACCCGAAATATTAATAAATTGTGTTGTACTCGTCTTTTCTAAGAGTGTTTCTTTCTCCGTTGGGTACTTCTTTGCATATTACACGCTTGGCAGTCACCTTTTTGGTCTGGATTGATTATTTCTCTTTGACTGCATCTCCATGTTTGTCTCGTTTTCCTTGTACTAGCATGCTTTCGTCAGCTTTTTTCACTGGCTTGCATTGACGTTTGGTTTCACGTTTTGCTTTTTTACCACCGATTCTTTTCTTTTTGTCCTTTTCTTATGCTAAAACTATTTTTTCTAAAACTAAATGCTCTAGTCATCTCGCTTTTCTCAAAAAATGTATTCGCCTTCGTATTATTCCTGTTGGTTTTCAGCTTAAACATTCTCCTTCCGATCTGAATAATTCTTCTCTTTTGCAGGCGACTAACACAATTCTTGAAAAAAATAGCTTTAAGTTAATGACGTGTCACATTCAGTCATTAAATCACAAGATCTCCGATCTTGACTCTACTCTTGTTATCTTGAAGAGACAGCTGATTCAGCTGTGTGATATTCATACTGTCTTCTTAATTAAATCTGTTGTGCATGATTTTAATACTCTTGTGCATGCCCATGTCACTCAAACTAAAGATCATAAGCTATCCAAATTCAACACCTAATAAGTAGCGGCTAATCTCTCTATTTGTTTGTTTGTCTATTTTGACAAAGGGTATTTACCCGAAATATTAATAAATTGTGTTGTACCCGTCTTTTCTAAGAGTGTTTCTTTCTCCGTTGGGTACTTCTTTGCATATTACACGCTTGGCAGTCACCTTTTTGGTCTGGATTGATTATTTCTCTTTGACTGCATCTCCATGTTTGTCTCGTTTTCCTTGTACTAGCATGCTTTCGTCAGCTTTTTTCACTGGCTTGCATTGACGTTTGGTTTCACGTTTTGCTTTTTTACCACCGATTCTTTTCTTTTTGTCCTTTTCTTATGCTAAAACTATTTTTTCTAAAACTAAATGCTCTAGTCATCTCGCTTTTCTCAAAAAATGTATTCGCCTTCGTATTATTCCTGTTGGTTTTCAGCTTAAACATTCTCCTTCCGATCTGAATAATTCTTCTCTTTTGCAGGCGACTAACACAATTCTTGAAAAAAATAGCTTTAAGTTAATGACGTGTCACATTCAGTCATTAAATCACAAGATCTCCGATCTTGACTCTACTCTTGTTATCTTGAAGAGACAGCTGATTCAGCTGTGTGATATTCATACTGTCTTCTTAATTAAATCTGTTGTGCATGATTTTAATACTCTTGTGCATGCCCATGTCACTCAAACTAAAGATCATAAGCTATCCAAATTCAACACCTAATAAGTAGCGGCTAATCTCTCTATTTGTTTGTTTGTCTATTTTGACAAAGGGTATTTACCCGAAATATTAATAAATTGTGTTGTACCCGTCTTTTCTAAGCGTGTTTCTTTCTCCGTTGGGTACTTCTTTGCATATTACACGCTTGGCAGTCACCTTTTTGGTCTGGATTAATCCTAAACGGTTACGGGTGACCCGTTTTACCAACGATCAACCCCTTGACTGCTAAACTGACGAAAACCGCTCTGGTGGAAAAGACAGAGAACTACGTGTCTTTTCCGCCTAACGGGTATCGCAGCTTCACTCAATGGGTTAACGAAGACAAGTATTTTGTTTTTGACCCGCGTAACTGCCGGAGCAAGGCGATCTCTACCCGTCTGCAAGAGACATAAATCCTCCTGAGCCCCCGCAGTCGCGGGGGCTCAGGAGGATTGATGTCTCTTGTTGGTCGTGTGTTCTTGGTGCCCGCGTCTGGTCCCATTTCACCTGTCTTCTTCACGCGAAGGTCGGTCAGTGTGTGGAGGTTGCAGACGCGAAATCCGTGTCCGCCGACAGTCAAGGGGTCAATCTAATGCGTCGAATAGTGTCCTCATTAATGTGAGACTTTTAACTCCTTCACAGCCGATAAGAACTGATCACACAATCCCGCTGCAAGAGACATAGATCCTCATGAGTCCTCGCAGTTGCAGGGGGCCCACGAGGATCTATTGGTTGGTTGGTTGGATCGGGGTTTGACGTCCACAGCACCGACGTGATAATGGACGGCCCTGACGGGCGGGTTATGAGGGACAGGGATATCTATTGCCTACGGAGTACGACCTGAACACTGATCAACTCAGGCGCACTCCAACTGTGCCACTAATTACCAGGACCTTTCAACGGGACATGCTATTGGGCAAGCCCGTCTTTTCCCCCTGGATTTCCCCACGAGGATCTGTGTCTCTTGATGAGACCAATCACATGTTTCTCGAACGGTTGTGGTTTTTAGTCGTTGAAGGAATAAAGATATCAGAAATAAATGTTGCGCCCAGTGGCAGAGACAGGCTTAACAGCGGCGTGATAGGGCGGAAGTTGATGAGAATCTTCACCGCTTAGTCTCAGACGAATGACACCCTTGCTTTCATCTTCGGGAGCTCACGAGGATAAACTATGTGGACAGAGTCAGTGATCTTTTTTCGAAATTTGCTTTGCATTGTAGCCTATGAGGGTACCGATTTGCAATGTTGGATCGTGTGTATTAGGAACCGCGAGGATACCATCCACGCCCACGAAGACCTGCGTTCTTAAAGACGCAAAGCAATGCCTGATTAATCTTAAATAAACGAACAACAAACAAAAAAAAGAAAGGGGCGAGCACTGGTCCAACAACGCACAGTTCTCTCCCGTATCGATGTATCCATGCTTTATTTCTCACCTACTTGGTATGTTTTCTTAAGTTAGTGTTATAAATCCCCAATGCGCAGAAGGCCATCAGGCCGACGTCGGCCGCCCTTGGCCCGCGCACGGTCGTGCGCGGGCCAAAGGCGGCCGACATAGGCCCGATGGCCTTTTGCGCATAGGGTTGCAGACCAAAATATGTGATTATCAAGCGCGTAAAAACGCAAAAAAAAGTATCCCCCCCCAAAAAAAAAATAAAAAAATAAAATAAATAAATAAATACAAAAAATACACACACACGAAACCTCACAAACAATCCCCGCTTACACGCTTAGAAAAGTCAAGTACAACACAGTAAGATTACAAAGTAAAGTTGGTAAAAGCACTGTCAGGGGAGAGAATCGTGCAGTTTCACTTTCACAAGTACAACACAGTACATTTAAAACGTTTCTCGAAAATTAAAGAAATGGTGTTGTACACCGTATACTTGTTCTTTCTAAAATAATCCCTCTGGTTGTCGGTGTAACTCTTTTTGTCGCAACAACTGTCGGTGGCTTTTTTTTTTTTTTTTTTTTGACGCGATAATTCCCTCAGGACAAAGAGCGGTTATCGACAGCCATAGGGTTAGGCTCTTGAGGATCTACGCATCATATGGTCGCCTCTCTGGAAGGACTAATGGCTGGGTCAAACTTTCCTCGTTGCCCTGATGACTTGGTCCCCCCGCCTCCTTCCGGCCATTGACAAGTTTATCATTGCTCTGGCCACGGATGGGCTGATTTACGGCAAGCGATTGGGGGTTCTCCGCTTTCCCCGCGGCACGATATCTTAGCTTTTAAACCAGCCGCACGCTTAAACCTCGAAGACCTGCCTACGTCTGAGGTGCAGAGACGTCAGCGCTGACAATCAGATACAGCGCCGGTTGGCTTTGTACGCTGTGCGTTCGCATTTTTAGTCCTCCTGGGGTTTATCGATGTTTGTGTTTTACAGAGTGAGGTACGGGAGTAAATAAACGATTTTTTTTTCAATAGCTAACCCTTTCTCTGCCTAGAAAAACTGAACATGATCAATCTGCAAGAGGAATAGATCTTCATGAGCCCCCGCTGTCGCGGGGGCTCATGAAGATCTATGCCTCTTGCTGCAATCACTTCGTGTCCGTGTTTTTGTGACTGCTCGTGACCTTTGATGTTGAATTTGCAATTATTTCAAAAACGCAATATGCGTCCACAGGCGCTAAATATGTTGATAAGTTATGCTGATACCTGCGTGAAGAGGCATAGATTTTCATGGTGCCTTGCAGCTGCAGGGGCTGATGAGAATCTACATATGAATCTTTTAGATGAGTAAAGCATGTTTGCATGTTCCGAAGGTTTGAGGCGATGGTTAAAATATATTAAAAAAAACTACTCCAATATTCAAAACATGTTAAATAATATAATTTATATAAATAAGGCAATCGCCAAATGTAAAAGGCATGGATTCGCAGGGGCTGATGAGAATCTATGCCTCTTGCAGGCGAGCGACGGGTCATGAATGATGACAGCTCGAGGGGAGTGGGCCAGATTGTATGAATATGATTACATTTGCCGGGCGGAGGAGGGCAGTGTTTAGCGTATTTCAGGTTTGTCTTCTAATGCAACTTTCATGCGATCCCGCGTTAAGTTATCAATGGCGCGCTGATCTCTCTCTCTCTCTCTCTCTCTCTCTCTCTCTCTCTCTCTCTCTCTCTCTCTCTCTCTCTCTCTCTCTCTCTCTCTCTCTATCTCTCTCTCTCTATCTCTCTCTCTCTAATGAAAGTTCAGCGGAGTACACACATTGTGACAAGGGATCATACATCAAAACAACGTTCTACCGGCGATGACTGCAAACTGAGACAACACGGAAATAATTTCAAAGCTGTTTACATCTTGGCCTGTTCTCTTCAATAATGTGTTTATAACCCTCGTGTGCGGACTCAACATTGTGTTCAACTAATCAGTGGTTATAGTTTTATCAACATCCGCAAGCATTTGCAAACTTTGTGATTTTGTAACTTACTTTTTGAACTTTTACAAACTTTGTACTTTTTGTACTTTTACAAACTTTTTAAACTTCTGCGCATCTTCTGCAAACACGTTACTCCTAGAGGGGCCTAGTATGTTAACCCATGTAGCCCCAAAGGTGTCACGTAACGACTATACATCAATTGCAGGTCCAGCTAAGGCTGAAGTCGGCCCGATGACATTTTGCTCAGCCGCGGGCATACCTATATGGAAACCTTAAGGCCGTTCTTAATTAAACAAACCTTAGTTCACGATCTAAGCGAACCAGGTTGGTTTTTAATATGGAGGATCCAATGATACGGCGAACCTAGTTCGAAGTAGTTCACGAACCTCGGCAAACCATAGTTCGCTGTCGGCAAAAGATCGCTCGACATGTCGAGCGATCCAAGGAGAACCTTTTCTCTGATTGGTCAAAACTTTTACCCTCTTCTGCGTTGGAGATAAGAAGATAGTCACCGATACAACAACTACGGCGGACGGCGATATTTTATTCGTGCGAAGAACAAAACCTATTTTTATTCAATTTGTGGGAGGCACAACGCTGTTTGTGGGATCGCTACTGCAAGGAATAAAAAACCAAAATCGTTCAGATCGCAAAACGGCATAGCGACAGCCATTTTGAACACCTTCGCAGACAGTAAGTACGCCGAATCAAGCACTTCAAGTAAAAAGAAAACCATGGCAAACCTGGTTTGCTGAAGGTTCGTTCAACCTCAATTAAGAAACAAACCAAAAGATCGCCGATCTTCTCCGATCTAGGTTTGCCGATCAAAAGTTCGTCCAATTTTTAGATTCGCAGCTTTTAGACGTGTGCGCGTTATGTCCGATACCGCGATATTCTGGAGCGCGTTATACTAATGCCGCCTACCCTGTAGCTTACTCATGGCTCCATCTCCGCGGATGTTCGCCAGTCAGTCAGCAAAAGGCCCGCGGGCCGACAGCGGCCCGAGGACCATTAACACATAGGATAGCCATCTCGAATCGGCCACAGCTGGCTTTCTGTCATGTACGAGAACGTGTGGTCGATGGGGGAGTGTTTGAGCGGCGCGGGCAATAAAATATATGAACTTTCCGATAGGATCTTTTCATTAACTGTGCGTTCTTTGAAGAGTGGCCAATCTGCTCCTAAAAGTGTTTATTTAGCTGCCACGCAGGACACAGTGCGAGCATGCATATTGCCACAGAGAAAGATGTGGCAGCATGCATATCTATCTCCTGAGAGAAAAATGTGTGGGCATTCGCATTTCCACAGAGGAAAAAATGTTTGAGAATTTATTTGTCCGCTGAGAAGTCATGTCGAACTATTTAGGCCCATAATTATATCTTATACAGAGAAAAACGTGAACCTTCACGCGGACGCGAATAAACGTGAACGTGAAAATTATAATTATCTCCACAGAGGAAAATATGAGCACCGGTATCTCCATCTAGTGAGAAAAGTGGGAATGTTTGTGCCGAAAGCTGTCATTTTTCTTCTTTTTTTTTTTTGTTGCGAATGCGTGACGGCCCACAACTTCACCCATATACTGACGAGCAAAAGAAATGCGACATTTTTGGAATCATCGGAAACACTTCAGTGTTTCCGATGATTCCAAAAGTGTCGCATTTCTTTCGCTCGTCAATATAGAATGTAGATTTATTGTCAGACGCATATTTTGTGACACTACTCTCTTGGCTGGACTTCGCGAACGAAGATTTTATAGGAGTTGCCCACGACGTCTGCAGGCTTGTTCGTGGCTGCGGAGGCCAATCCGGGACAGGCAGGTTCGACCGCAGTGGCTGCAGGGGAAGGTATGGCCAGAGTTCTGAGTTGCGGCATCTCTGTTCTTTCTCCTGAGCCGCTTGTCCTTAAGGCTAGCTCTGCGAGAGTCCTCAAAGGAGACAGCTGCCTTGTAAATAGTGGAGCGCCAGGTGTCACGGTCCACAGCAAGCGAAGACCACTGGTGGTGGTCGATTTGGCAGGCACTAAGTGACTTCTTGAGACAGTCTTTGTATCTCTTCTTTGGTGCCCCTCTGTCACGGTGTCCAGTAGCAAGCTCGCCGAACAGGGTGATCTTTGGTAGGCGATGATCCTCCATCCTGGAGACATGCCCCGCCCAGCGGAGCTGTGTCCGCAGCAGCAAAGCCTCGATGCTCACGGTTTCAGCCTGTTCAAGGACCTCGACATTGGTGACATAGTCACTCCAGTGAATGCCCAGGATGGTACGCAGGCAGCGCTGGTGGAAGCGTTCGAGGAGTCGTAGTTGGCTGCGGTAGAGGGCCCAGGACTCGGAACCATACAGCAGGGTGGTGAGGACCACAGCTCTGTACACGCTGATCTTGGTGCCTGTTTTCAGCTGTTGATTGTGCCACACCCGCTTGAAAAGTCGCCCGAAAGCGCTGTTCGCTTTTGCCAGCCTGCTGTCAAGCTCCTTATCCAGCTTGGCGTCCGACGTGATAATGCAGCCAAGGTAAGTAAACTGGTGCACTGACTTTAGTTCAGACTCGCCGATGGTGATGTGAGGAGGGCGATACACTGTCTTGGGTGCCGGCTGATGGAGGACCTCTGTCTTTTTCAGACTGACCTCGAGTCCAAAGAGCTGGGCAGCGTCTGCGAAGCAGGACGTGATGCGCTGCAGGGCTCTCTCTGTGTGTGCAACGAGGGCAGCATCATCAGCAAAAAGCAGCTCACGGATCAGTTGGTCTAGGGTTTTCGTGTGGGCCTGCAGTCGTCTGAGGTTGAACAGGCTGCCATCGAGACGATACCTGATGTACACTGCATCGTCATCATCGAGGTCCACTGTGGCCTGCTTCAACATCATGCTAAAAAAGATGGTGAAGAGGGTCGGTGCCAGCACGCAGCCCTGCTTAACGCCGTTGAGAATGGGGAATGGTTCTGAGAGGTCATTGTTGAGTCTGACCTGACCTTGCTGGTCCTCGTGTAGCTGGACAATCATGTTGAGGAACTTTGGGGGACAGCCAAGTCGCTCCAGGATCTGCCACATGCCTTGCCTGCTCACAGTGTCGAACGCTTTTGTTAGGTCGACAAACGTTACGTACAGCCCTTTGTTCTGCTCGCGGCACTTCTCCTGTAGCTGTCTCAGCACAAAGACCATATCGGTGGTGCTCCTGTTTGCTCTGAAGCCACACTGGCCCTCTGGGAGTTGGTCTTCAGCGATGGCAGGTACCAGCCGATTCAGGAGCAGCCTTGCAAGGATTTTCCCAGCAATGGACAGCAGTGTAATTCCCCGATAGTTGGAACAGTCAGACTTCTCACCTTTGTTCTTGTACAGGGTGATAACGACTGCATCACGGAGATCCTTTGGTAGTGTTCCTTCCTCCCAGCAGCAGAGAAAGAGGTCATGGAGCTTGTTGTGCAGTGCTGTGCCTCCATGTTTCCAGATCTCTGGCGGTATTCCATCAATGCCTGCTGCTTTGCCACTCTTGAGCTGGTGGATGGCTGTGAGGGTCTCTTCAGCGGTGGGCGGTTCGTCCAATTCAACTTTTACTGGGAGCTGTGGGATTTGTAGGACGACTGCTTCTTGAACAGTGCGCTCAGCGCTGAAGAGGCTCTGAAAGTATTCCGACCAGCGGTTCAAGATGGAGGTATTATCTGTGAGGAGTGCCTGGCCATTCGCGCTTCGCAGGGGACTTTGTACCAGGTGCCTGGGGCCATACACTGCTTTCAATGCTTCGTAGAAGCCCCTGTAGTCACCATTGTCTGCGCAAAGCTGGGTCCTCTGTGCAAGTCTGGTCCACCACTCATTCTGGAGATCTCTGAGCTTGCGCTGGAGACTGCTGCAGACGAGGCGGAAGGCAGACTTCTTCACAGGGCAGGAAGGCTGGGCTAGGTGGGCCTGATGGGCGGCTCTTTTTTTTGCTAGGTGTTCCTGGATCTCTACATCGTTTTCGTCAAACCAGTCTTTATTCTTCTTTCTAGCGAAACCCAAGACTTCTGCAGAGGATTTTGCAATAGCAGTTTTCAGTTCTTCCCAAAGTGTTTCAGGGGAGGAGTCTGCTGGGTCCGCTGTGTCTTTGAGCCTGCGCTGTAAATCTGTCTGAAAGGCAGCTTTCACGTCGTCACGCTGAAGGCTCGCAACATCAAGCTTTTTCTTGGGGGGCCCCCATTTCTTGGGTTTTGGCTTGAAGTGGAGCCTGAGTTTGCAGCGGACAAGGCGGTGGTCAGTGTGGCACTCTGCGCTGGGCATCACTCTGGTGAGGAGGACGTCACTGCGGTCCCTCTGACGCACTAGGACATAGTCGATAAGGTGCCAGTGCTTGGAGCGAGGATGCATCCAGGTGGTCTTTCGACTGTCCTTTTGCTGAAAAGTAGTGTTGGTGATGACCAGTTGCTGCTCTGCACAGAACTCCAACAGTAGGCGGCCATTGTCATTGCAGTTCCCCACGCCATGCTTGCCGAGGACTCCTTTCCAGGCTTCAGAGTCCTGGCCCACTCTGGCGTTGAAGTCGCCAAGGATGATGACTTTGTCGTCTGCAGGGGTGCTCTGTATGAGGCTGCGCAGGTCAGTGTAAAACTTGTCCTTTTCAGCAGGCTCTGCCAAGAGGGTTGGGGAGTACACACTGAGAAGGGTGACGTGTTGCTGGTGTCTCAGTGGGAGGCGCATGGACATGATGCGGTCTGAATGACCCGTTGGTAGGTTTTCCAGCTTAGTCGCAATGGAGGTCTTGACCATGAAACCCACGCCTGAGAGCCGTCTTTCTGATGCAGGCCTGCCTGACCAGTAGAGGGTGTACCCAGCGCCAAGTTCTTGGAGGCTGCCTTCGTCCGGAAGGCGTACTTCGCTGAGCGCGGCGATGTCAATGTTTAACCTCCGCAATTCATGGGCAATGAGGGCGGAGCGACGTTCGGGGTGTCCGCTGTCTGCTTTGTCGAGCATGGTTCGGATGTTCCAGCATGCTACGTTGAGTCCGGTCGTGGTCGTCATCAGAGTGGATCCGTTATTCTTTCTTGTTTTTTGACCGCATGAGAAGATGCCCGTTGACCGCGGCTAGCCAACTGGGGTTGCGAGGGGACGAGCTTTGGTTAGGCCACCTTTTCTAGGCCCCTCTCCGTGTGGAGCAAGCAGTGCTGTCCCTAGAGAAGGCTGCTTGGTCGTTCAGGGTGTGCCGAGTGATGTTGTCATCCCCAGGTCAACATCAGGCGACCAATATCCTGAACCGCCTGCATGCAGGTTTGAGACTGCGGCTTCCAGTGACATCTTTCACCTGCCGTTTCGCCCCTCGCCCATCGCTACAGGACTTGGAATGGTCAGTGTCATGGTCCGTGGACGTTTCCTAAAGCCTGCGCGGTGGAGCTTTTTGGTGGAGTGCAGTGTGCGCAGTACTGGCCCCACCCTTTAAACCCTTGGTTCATCTGCCATGGCCTAGCAAGCTGGGACGATGGCATCGAGGTCCTCGGGTCGTAGGTTTTATATCAGACTGTCCTTGTCCTAGTCTCTGGCTCAAAAGCCTTCCCCGGAGACACGGGGGCTTTGATGTCAGGGGTTTCCTCCCTTAGCCTTTCCGCAGCCAAGCGGCCAGGCCTGCAAGGCAGCAGGCGACTCGTGGAGGGCGGGGTCGTCTATGTCCCGTGCAGATGTGAACATCTGCTCACTGCCCATATGACACTACTATGAATATTCTAATAAGAGTTAGTTAGTTAGTTGGTTGGGTTTAACGCCGAGTAGGTATTCAAATAAGAGTGAAACAATCAATGAAAAATGAATCAGTGGTTCATGATTTATCAATTGAATCCATTTAAGAAGCCTCGCAGCAATTGCTGCGGAAGTGTCTAGAACATTGCCACAAGGCTTTACGACACTTTCGCAGCGAATGATGCGGGACGCCTAGTGCGAGTTAATCCCTTGACTGTCACTGACGAAACAGCTCCGCGGAAAAGACGCCGACTATAATTATATACGCGTCTTTTCCGCCCAACGGTATCGTCAGTAGCACCCTAGGGGTTAACTGACTGGAAGAGAGTCTGTGTACGCATATCAGCCAAGCAGACACATCTGTACTGAAGTCACTTGGCTCTGAACGTGAAAAGAACACAAATCACTGTGTTTATACGGCCTTGTGATATTGCTGTTGATGGGAGACGAGAATCCCGCTCACAGCAGCCAATTCAGTCACGTTCACCGCCATCACTGACTAACAATACCGGGCTCAGTTGCTGAGGTGATCTTAGTCCTGCGCTAGCCACTAAGCAAGGTGCTCCGCTATAGCGGAGCACCTTGCTTAGTGGCTTGCGCAGGACTAAGATCACTCATTCAACTCACCTCCACTGCAAAGAAGATAAGAGAAGTGGAGACAGTCAGCGGGCGAAGGTGTGGCTTAAAAGGTGGAGTGACAGACTGATGATAAACTAGACAGTATCGGCACAACATCGATCGAACTTGGGAAGACTTCTAAAGTGTGTGTTGGATCGTGTGCAGTGCTTTCTGTGTACAGAAAAACCGTCTTGAAAGAACTGAACTGACTGACGCTAGGTGGCGCGATTACGATTTTTGAACCGGGCGTAGATCTGTATAATAATAATAATAATAATAATAATAATAATAATAATAATAATAATAAATCCACAAGAATTTGACAGATAAGTAACTGGAAAAAAAATCGACGCTGAATATGAGAAACGTTGGATAGTCCCAAACCTCCTCGCTAACACAATTATTCTGTCTACACGGAGAGATGTCAGAAAGCTCATATGCGCTCTGCTCCATCCCATTTTTCAAACGTGTCAGGGAAGTCACTCTCAATTATCCGGACTGGTCTGAAGGGTTAACTCTCGCCCCACTGCGGTGGGTCGGCCATTCTTCGTGATTTTGGTGACGTGCTCTGATCCTGTCATCTTCAATTTTCGCTAATCCAATCAAACCAGCATCCATTTTCGCCATCAATAAACCACCCTAATCTTTGTCATTACCATCAGGACTTGTTCCACCCCCCACCCCCGCCCCCCCCCCCCCCCCCCCCGTCCCCTGTCCGTCGGCCGCGCCGAAATTACTGTCAGCAAAATTGAAATGGATGTTACGATTCATTGCAAAGAAAACACTGTGCGCAGTCCCCCTAATCCATTTTAGCCGCCTGCCAGAGGCATAGATCCTCATGAGCCCCCGCACGTGCGGGGGCTCATGAGGATCTATACATCTTGCACGTGGGTGATGTTTGCTCACAGTGAGGACAAACAGGGCGTTGAGCCGACGACTTGCGCCAAGGTGTCGGAATGCTGAGTCGCACGTGCTGGGGTCCCACGTGACACACGTCTAACGTCACAGCGGCACATGATTCACC
>BTPG01000004.1:54115296-54152796 GCA_036245525.1 Semisulcospira habei | reverse complement strand
CGTTCTTATATTGGATTGTGATGTTGGACTTTGTGGTAAGTTTCAAAAATCACAGACCATCACACATGTCGGCTGTACATACGATCGCACTGCCTGTCCTATAGTAAACTCCTTTGTTGACGGAGAAAGTATATCGAACCTTAGACCCTGCCCATACCCCAATGCGTGCGCGGGCCAACGGCCGACGACGACCCGATGGTCTTTGCGCACTGGGACGCACCTTTTCTTTCCCGCGGGTACAAAAGCCAACTCTTCCTTAACACTTGAACTCGAGTCCGAAATAGCTCAGGCGGTTAAACGTGGGAGCAGGAGTGCAAAGGGAATCGCCGGGTCGTGGGTTCGAATCCCGTCCCGGCCCCGGTAGCTGGACTCACAATCCAGGGGGAAAAACGGATTTGTTCAATAGCATGTCCGTTGAAAGGTCCTGGTAAATCAAAGTGGCACAGTTGGAGTGCGCCTGAGTTGATCAGTGTTCAGGTCGTACTCCATAGGCAATAGATTTCCCTGTCCCCCATAACCCGCCCGTCAGGGCCGTCCATGATCACCTCGGTGCTGTGGACGTTAAACCCGAACTAACCAACCAACACTTGAATTGTTGCCTATTTCAGTGATCTGTCGGAAAGGCAAAAGCTAACCCTTTCCTTAACACTTGAATTGTTGCCTATTTCAGTGAAATGTTGGAAAGGCAAAAGCTAACCCTTCATTAACACTTGAATTGTTGCCTATTTCAGTGATCTGTCGGAAAGGCAAAAGCCAACCCTTTCCTTAACACTTGAATTGTTGCCTATTTCAGTGATCTGTCGGAAAGGCGAAAGCTAACCCTTTCCTTAACACTTGAATTGTTGCCTAGTTCAGTAACCTGTCGGTAAGGCAAAAGCCAACCAACCCTTTCCTTAACACTTGAATTGTTGCCTAGTTCAGTGACCTGTCGGCAAGGCAAAAGCCAACCCTTTCATTAACACTTGAATTGTTGCCTATTTCAGTGACCTGTCGGAGAGGACAAGATCGCAAAGGTCCAAATAATTACGTGGATGTTAAGACCATATTTTGTTCTGTTTGTTGTTGTCGTTGTTGTTATTGTTCTTGTTGTTGCTGTTGTTCTTCTCCTCGTCAACACAGTGGAGTTGGCAAGAGGCATAGATCCTCATGAGCCCTCGCTTACGCTGGGGCTCATGAGGATCTACCCCTCTTGCGCTTGGATGATGATGTTTGCTGCATTTTCTATACTGATTGTGTTTCTGAAAACTTGTTATTTTATTTTATTTTTTTTTTTTTGGCCAAAGAACCCCAACAACCCAAGGAACATGGATACAGTGGAGTCCGCAAGAGGTCTAGATCCTCATGAGCCCCCGCGTCAGCGGGGGCTCATGAGGATCTATGCATCTTGCACTTGGATGGTGTTTGCTGTATCCCCGGCCCTGCATTGAAATGGTTAATTAGTGACGTCATGACTTTTATTTTCAGAGACGTAAGCTGAATAATTTGAAAACTATGGAAGAACAATGTATGTTGTTTCTTTTTCTTTTTACAGAGTATGTCTATTTTTTCGTTGGCTTTTAATTCAGAAAAATGTGAACACCACCTATCTGCAAGAGGTATGTGCCTCTCGCTGAAGCCACTTTGCATCCATGTTTCGTTGCCGGCTGGGGATCTTTGACGCTGAACTGAAGTTACAATTATTTCAAAAACACAATTATGCCACTGCTGGCATTGAAGTGGTTAATATTATTATTGTCGCTTCGTGAAAGAGTTGGGGATAAGCTGAATTAAATAAAATAAAAAGATAAACTAAACAATTTTTTCGCGTCTATTTTCAAATGTCCTTTTTTACTTGATTATTAAAATGAACACAATTTTCAAAAATATATCTTACAAGGCATTGCGTACAAAACCTTTATCCATTCCACCATTTTTGTCAGTGCTAATTATGATTCACTAAAAGGAGCGACACTAAAATAATGCAGTATAGTATGATTCACTAAAATCAGCAAAACGCAGTTAATGATTCACTAAAAATGAACAAAACTAACACGCCTTATAAGGCAGTTCGCCGAAAAACTCGCTGCCTTCCTGGAATCGTCATTACTCACTGCACTCCCATCCAAAAATTAACAAGGAGTCAACCGCGGATGACAAACATCATGACGTCACGATGACAGTCCGCATGCCTGCGTGGCCACGGCTCACAAGCACACAGAGAATGATGACGCGGCCTGTGAGAAATGGCACACCGCCGTGCAGTCCCACAGTGAATGTTATGCAGTTATTCTCTCCCTCTCTCTCCCTCTCTTAAAAGATTCATTGTCATTGTCATTCTCTCTCTCTCTCTCTCTCTCTCTCTCTCTCTCTCTCTCTCTCTCTCTCTCTCTCTCTCTCTCTCTCTCTCTCTCTCTCTCTCTCTCTCTCTCTCTCTCTCTCTCTCTCTCTCTGCGTGCTTACTGTCTTCATCCCTAGAAAATAAAGTTTCAATTGAATTCAATTGAATTCAATTCTCTCTCTCTCTCTCTCTCTCTCTCTCTCTCTCTCTCTCTCTCTCTCTCTCTCTCTCTCTCTCTCTCTCTCTCTCTCTATCTCTCTCTCTCTCTCTCTCTCTCTCTCTCTCTCTCTCTCTCTCTTTTTTTTTTTTTTTGTGCGTGTGTGTATGCGTGTGTGTGAAGTTTATTATTAGTTAGTTTTTGTTATTTGTTTGGTGTTCCTTAAGTAGCTTAGCAAGGACAGATTGTAAGAAAGGCCTGCGCGCCTAATATCTCAATCCTTGGAAAATAAAGTTTCGTTCGTTCGTTCGTTCGTTCTCTCTCTCTCTCTCTCTGTCTTTTGGGGGAGAGTGGTGGTTAGTTTACAGTAAGGGAGTTTAACATTTATTACCTAAGTCAAAATAAATGTAAAATAATAGGAATATTAACCCTTTCCCTGCTGCCAACAGACGTACATTCTGTTTCTGAAATCTGTGTTCACTGAACGACCGAAACCCACAACTGTCCAAAGAACATGAACACAAATGGTCTTGGCAAGAGGCATAGATTCTCATGAGCCCCGCTGTCGCGGGGGCTCATGAGGATCTATGCCTCTTGCACTTAGATCGCGTTGACTTTTTCTCGGCAGTGAAGGGGTTAAAGATGCATATGTGCGTGTATACTTCTGTCAAACCAATACGGACAGACTGATCATGATCTGTGAAAGTTTACATCTTTGGACCTTACCCAAAAGCCTCAGGAACCATAAGGAACAAAATCACGGCCCAACAAACATTCGTGTTTACAGACCTATGCCAGGAGTTCGACTGCAGCTAAACGCGAGTGCGCTGACAAATAAACAAACAAACAAACAAAAAAAAAACAAAAACAAACAAACAAACAAACAAACACAGAGGCCAACTATGTTTTAGCCTGGCTGAGACACTCGCAGAGACAATTACGAAAGACGATTTACAACAATCACAAGTAGGTGAAAACTGCGCCTGTTTCGACGAAAACTGTGTATAAAAAGCCCGGGCAAACATGCGATATCGCATGTTTTTTTCTGGCCTTTTTCAGTATTTCACTGTTTTCGTCAAAACAAATGCAACCTTGCTATGGCATGATTGTCCTGGCTTTTAATCCACTCGTTTCGGCAAAACGCGAGCTCTTCTGGTCTAATCCTGATTTCCTAACAGTCCATTTTCCTCTAATGAAGTCCGTCCCGGAAACATCAGCGTGTGACTGTGAGCACGAGCGTCCAGTGCAGTGCAGCGAGTGAATCAGACCCAGGCGACGCGCGGCTTTGTCCTTGAGCATGAGTCCTCGTCTTGCAGTGGTTATGATTCAGCTCAGCTTTCGACACCTTTGTTCCAAGGGTGCACGCATGCAGATGGTGCCTCATAAAGCCTCCAGTCTGATACTGCTAGGGCAAAGTGGCGGCAGTACTTTTATTCTGATGGTGACACCATCATGACTGTCCAGATGGCGTACGCCATCACCCAACTGCAAGCGGCATAGATCCTCAAGAGCCCTCGCATACGCGAGGGCTCTTGAGGATCTAAGCCTCTTGCTGTCACCATTTCTTATGCAGAGCGCTTGTTGGGTGGCTGTCTCACGTCTATGTGTCACACAGCAAATAACCCATTACATCTTGAAGATGATATAAAATAATATAAGTTATTGGTTGGAGGGGTTCGCTACACGGACCTTTGTAGGCCTGAGGGAGGTCAAAGGAATCATTGTACCTGAGGGGTACAATGGTTCCTTTGACCTCCCGAAGGCTTACAAGGGTCCGTGCAGAGAACCCCTCCGACCAATAACGTATTCGTTTTCATTCCTCCACTATTGTCGTAAAAGAAATCAAGAAGACATCTTGCGACCTGGATCACGCCAGACATGACATAATAGACTTATGACGTAATTTAAAATATGTCATGACGTTGCCGTCTCCAGTACTGAGTGTGCCTGTTGTTTCGAACAACACTAAGTAACATTGTACTTTAGAACGTTTGGCGATCTTTTATATAGAACAAAACTGGCATCCAAGATGCGTCATCGAGAGGGCTACAAAACGTCCGCCATTTTTCGCAACGGTTTTGTTTTAATATCACGGTCACATGGTACGATTTGCGCTAAAGTGACTGGTCGTTTGACGTCGGGAGGAAAACAAATATTTTTAGATATCATTTGAAGTCTGAGTCACAGTTTAGGACACAGATCGACCATGATAGTTCAAGGGTGGTATCGGAATAGCTTGACGCCTACAGGCGCCAAGATATTCTGCCGCCAGCCTTGAACTATCATGGTCTGTAGGCGCCAAGATATTCCGACACCACCCTTGATCTATCGTAATTTTTCTTTGTGTAATTTGGTACTATTAGTATTACAATTATTATCCTGTGTTTGTAGAGTAGAAACGGCAAGTATGAAAAATGGCACACGTGCTAATTACTTCATCTGTTGAGAAATAAAGTTTCATTTCATTTCATTATCTGTAGGTGCCAAGATATTCGGACACCACTCTTGAACTATCATGGTCTGTCGGCGCCAAGATATTCCGACACCACTCTTGAACTATCATTGTCTGTAGCCGCCAAGATATTCCGACACCACTCTTGAACTATCATTGTCTGTAGGCGCAAAGATATTCCGACACCACTCTTGAACTATCATTGTCTGTAGGCGCCAAGATATTCCGACACCACTCTTGAACTATCATTGTCTGTAGGCGCCAAGATATTCCGACACCACTCTTGAACTATCATGGTCTGTAGGCGCCCATTTATTCCGACACCACTCTTAAACTATCATTGTCTGTAGGCGCCAAGATATTCCGACACCACTCTTGAACTATTATTGTCTGTAGGCGCCAAGATAATCCGACACCACTTTTGAACTATCATTGTATGTAGGCGCCAATATATTCCGACACCACTCTTGAACTATCATTGTCTGTAGGCGCCAAGATATTCCGACACCACTCTTGAACTATCATTGTCTGTAGTCGCCAAGATATTCCGACACCACTCTTGAACTATCATTGTCTGTAGGCGCCAAGATATTCCGACACCACTCTTGAACTATCATTGTCTGTAGGCGCCAAGATATTCCGACACCACTCTTAAACTATTATTGTCTGTTGGCGGCAAGATATTCCGACACCACTCTTGAACTATCATTGTCTGTAGGCGCCAAGATATTCCGACACCACTCTTAAACTATTATTGTCTGTTGGCGGCAAGATATTCCGACATCACTCATGAACTATCATTGTCTGTAGGCGCCAAGATATTCCGATACCACTCTTGAACTATCATTGTCTGTAGGCGCCAAGATATTCCGACACCACTCTTGAACTATCATTGTCTGTAGGCGCCAAGATATTCCGACACTACTCTTGAACTATCATTGTCTGTAGGCGCCAAGATATTCCGACACCACTCTTGAACTATCATTGTCTGTAGGCGCCAAGATATTCCGACACCACTCTTAAACTATCATGGTCTGTAGGCGCCAAGATATTCCGACACCACTCTTAAACTATCATGGTCGGTCCACATCCTATAGTAGCAGGTCAGGGCTTAACGGACGCTGAACATAGTCCGATGCCTTTGAAGAAACTTTATTTGCGAGCGGAGAATACGTTAAACACTTAGGGCTTAAAGTCTTTTTCCACGACGAAGGTGACCTCAAAGGCAGGGCACGGAAAACAGTCTGAACAAGTTTTGAACACCCAGCTAAGTTTTGAACCCGAGACCTCTGCCATCTGAGATACCCAGCTCTCTGTAAAAGTTAAGCCCCGAGAAGTGAAAACTTCCAGGTATTTATAATTATTATAATGACAAGCAGTTATGTGACACTGGGTCACGCGAACAGATACGTAAATTAGTTAATCATTTGTACCTGACAAAATTAATCCTTTGCGCGCAAGAAAGGTGACCAGTGCAAATCCCGCACACACGAGACAGACGATAACAGTACGCTAAGCACAATTACCCACACGGATCATGGCTTAATTAACTCATTCAGTCCAATGGCCGTATTTCCCAAATTTTGAAGGCGTCTTGTAGTTGACTATGCACTAGTTGCAGGAGATGGATCGACCATGATAATTCAAGGGCAGTGCCAGATTAGCTTGGCGCCGACATCCTTGAATTATCATGGTCAACCCATCTCCTGCTGAATACTGCACGCAGTTAACTCATTCAGCCCGACGGTCGTATTTTCCAAATTTTGGAGGCGTAGTGTAGTTGACTATGCACCAGTTGCAGAAGATGGATCGACCATGATAATTCAAGGGCAGTGCCAGATTAGCTTGGCGCCGACAAGCGCCAAGCTAATCTGGCACTGCCCTTGAATTATCATGGTCAACCCATCTCCTGCTGTAGTGCGTCAGAGCTGAATGGGCTAATCCTATCCGCGTGTGATAGCTCAATGACACTAAGACTGAGGTAGACGTGTCTTTGTAGCGATGACGTCACTCGATTCTTGCATCAGTGGAGGATGCGAGTGGCCTACAGAGGATTTGCTTTAAATAGTTTATTATTTTGCAAAATACATAAAAGAAGAGTATACATCAATTATCATCAGATCAAAACAAGCCACAGGCTTATAGTATGATCTGGACACTCAGTTATTCAATTCAATTCAAAATTCAATTCGAAAATCTTTATTGTCCATTAAATATATTTGTATAAAATGGAAATTTGTCTTCGGCTCACAAACATGAACAAGCAATTAAACACATATTTAAATAAAATCCCTCCGCACACGCGTTAGAATCTAAAATCCTTGCCGAATCGCATTCTATTGATCACTTTGAACTACACTGTCACCACTCCCTCTATCACAATACCATCCCTTGCTATCACAACTTATCACAGCTTTTGATTTGTGTCAGGGGAAAGGACCATCACCAACCTCCCTAATAGGGCGGCTCTCCTGAGGGTCCCAGCCCCTGCTCTCTCTCTCTCTCTCTCTCTCTCTCTCTCTCTCTCTCTCTCTCTCTCTCTCTCTCTCTCTCTCTCTCTCTCACGCACGCACGCACGCACGCACGCACGCACACACACACTATACTGCGATGAATTTAAAATAGTTAATACTGAAAGAAAAAGTAATATATAGTGCATAGATGGGGATATTGGGGACTTCAGCCTGTTCAGAGTTCCGCGACACGATTCGTGGCTCTGGGCACTGAATGAGTGAATGAATCCCTTTACTGCCAGTGGACGAAGCTTGTGTGTTTGGTGAATCATGGTAAATTCAACGACAAAGATCCCTGCCGTCAAAGATAAATGCATACAAAGTGGTCTCAACAAGAGGTATAGGAGAATGCGGGGGCTCATGAGGATCTATGCCTCTTGCATTTGGGTGGTGTTTAATTTTTATCGGCACTGAAAGGGTTAAGGTTACGTTTAATACTGCACGCAATTAACTCATTCAGTCCGACGGCCGTATTTTCCCAAGTTTTGGAGGCGTCGTGTAGTTGACTATGCACCAGTTGCAGGAGATGGATCGACCATGATAATTCAAGGGCAGTGCCAGTTTAGCTTGGCGCCGGCAGGCGCCAAGCTAATCTGGCACTACCCTTGAATTATCAAGGTCGACCCATCTCCTGCTGTAGTGCGTCAGGGCTGAATGGGTTAATGCGAAATGGTAGCGTTACTCGACTCATGGATGTTACCGGGCTATGTTTAGTGGCCATAAGGCGCTGATATGCTAATACGGTTAAAATTAGATACGTGTGTCGCACGCCTTCCCTTTTATTTCCACACATTTACATACATCTGTCGAGAAGGTTAGGTAGCCGAAAATTCCTCTCGCCGGACACACACAAAAAAATAAAGTAGCCAAAACAAATGCGACCTAAGCCGCCAAATCCTTAAACTTACGGGATATTTCATCGTCATCATCATCATCATCATCAGAAGCAGCAACAGCATCGTCATAGTCATCATAACAACAAGAACAATACTAATATGTAACAATAATATTACTGACGATGATGATAATAATAACAAGAATAACAATGACAAGAGTAATGATTATATTAAAAACAATAATCATACTAATACTACTAATACAAATTGTAATACTTGTGCTAATACTACTAAAACTAATGATGATAATAAACCTGCGATAAACTACAGATTTTGTGGCTTTATCACAGAGCACCGAAAATGACCCAGTTTGAAGAGTTCTTTGTCCCTGATGACGCATTTGAACGGCATTTGATGTTCCGTTAGGCCTTTTGTTATCGGAATAGTGTCTGTCCGCTCAGGCCTCTGAAACAGTTTGAACACAAGCAGCGAACGCCGCCCTCTTTCAAAGTGGCATAGATCCTCATCACCCCCCCCCCCCCGCAAATGGGGGCTCATGAGGATCTATGTCTCGTGTTGACCCCTTTATCGTCCGTGATTTTAACCCCTTCGCTGCCAGTGGCCCCTGACTGCTGACATCTTTGCTCATTCGAAGCCAAAGAGCTGCAGCCGACCAAGCAACGTGGGTGCAAAGTGGTATCAGCGGGAGACATACATCCTCATGAGCCTCCGCGAATGCGGAGGCTCATGAGGATCTATGTCTCTTGCAGGTGGATTGTAACGGTGTTCATTTATTTTCTTGACAGAGTTATGGGGTCAACTTAAATCCGGGGATCGCAGGGCGTTTGATCCAATATATTCACTTTTGGAAAGATTATGTGAATTCTGGCCATTGTTATCAACATCATCATCATCATCATCATCATCAACATCATCATCATCATCATCATCATCATCATCATCATCATCATCATCACCAGTATTATTATTAGTAGTAGTAGTAGTATATTAGTAGTAGTAGTAGTATTTACAAATTACCCCACACACCACCCCCCTTCTGCGTGTAACCAACGGTACTGTTCAAATTCCCCGTGCCTGTATGCACAACGGCGTTAATTTAATACTTGTTCAGGGTCATACAGTCATCATGCCTGGCCATACAGTATGAATAATACGATTTTGCTCTGGCCACCGCGTGTGACACAGTCGACCACTGGCGCCCCAAGGTCCACTGGAGAGATGTCAGCTGGCTCTAACACTTCAAGGAGGCGACATAACGACACACTGTCTCCCAGACCCCCCACGGGCCTGGCGTTTCTTCACGCTTGACGAGATTTCCATAATTAATTTGGCGGCTAATGAGACCAGCCACTCAGAAAGGGCGTGGCTCATAGTGCCGTCTCGCGCGCCTTCCCGCCATTTTGGCCACGGGCAGGTCATTCTAGGAGGCCAGGAGAGGGGGGGGGGGGGGGGAAGAAAAAAAGCGAGAATTTCCCACGAGAAATGATTACGTCCCCGTGCGCTGTTCCTGGTGTTGACAGTGAGAAAAGACCTGAGGCCCCAGTGCTCGTGAAACATTGGCATTAACCCATTCACTGTCGGTGGCCGCAGATTTGCTTTTGTAAATCATTGTGAATTCAACGTGAAACAGCATCCCTTTGCCGTCAGAGGAACATGGTTTCAGCAAGATGCATAGATCTTCATGAGCCCCCGCAACTGCGGGGGCTCACGAGGATCTATGCCTCTTGCAGTTGGGTGGCGCTCAGTGTTTCTCGGCAGTGATGGGGTTAACAGTTGTACCGGGATGCGATTGAGGGTCAGCCCCGTGCAAGCAAAAGGTGTGTGTACCCATGTGGCTAGGGAGATATTAGAAACGCATGCCACTTGCAGACAGAGCGGGTTGGATGAATTCACTAAATGTTTGAATTTCGTGCATTGTAAGACCCTCTGTTGATTATGAGATTTAGAGCTTCTTTGGTACTGTGCCCTATTTCAATCTTCGTTCGCCCCCTTAACAAACAAACAAACAAACAAACAAACAAACAAACAAACAAACACAAAACAAACATAAACACAATACAAACATAAACACAAGCAAACAAATAAATAAGCAATCAAACAGACAATCTCCTAAAAAAACACCGACCCTCAAACAAACAAATAAACAAACACACAAGTAAACTACAAAGCACAAATATACAACAACAGCAAAAAACAACAACAAAAAAAAACCAACAACAACAAAAACAACAACACGCGAACAAAAAAAATAAACAACAAACATAAACACAAGTAAACAAACGAACAAAACAACAATAAAGATGCCCAAACTCAGAAGAGCAACGTGACTAAAATGAATCGTCACCATCTGGGTGATTTAGCTGTATGTACATGTACTACAGAACAGGGACACCATGAAACCACTTTAGGTGCAGGCCATGGAACACAGTGCCGTTTCCGTACTGTCCAGTCTCTTATCCTTAGTCAGTCCCAGTCATCCCCTAAGATTTCAATCCGCCTCCACATCCCCCGCACCAAACTCAGCACTTTCGGCCCCCGCTCCTTCTCTGTATACGGTCCATCCGCCTGGAACACTCTCCCACTCTCTCTCCGTCAGAAACACTCTCTCTCCTCCTTCCAGTCCGCCCTCAAAACTCACCTCTTTCAACAGTTCTAGCACTATAGGCCTTTGTCGTAATTGACGCGTTTAGAGTTATCCGCCCTTGCGCTAGTCGGAAGTAGGCCAATATAGTCGTTCCGGTTTACAGCAAGACATGGCAGACGTGAAAGTTATTGTGCGAGGAGGAAAACGATATCGCGTATGCTGTTCGAACTACAAAGAAGTACCCAACGGAGAAAAAAACACGCTTAGAAAAGACGGGTACAACACAATTTATTAATATTTCGGGTAAATGCCCTTTGTCAAAATAAACAAACAAACAGAGAGATTCAGTAGCCGCTACTTATCTTCATTCGCAGAAGGAATGTGGCAACGATGTGGAATGTGTTCGAACCGACGCTGGAAAAATAGTTGATGGAAGGACTGTATCTCTGCACACGGTGCCTAGGGACCAGACCCTTCGACGAGTATGGGAGAGACGCCTGCGTTTCGTACGCAAAGACTTCAGCGGTTTCTGTTCCGTCAGAAACACTCTTTCTCCTCCTTCCAGTCCGTCCTCAAAACTCACCTCTTTCAACAGTTCTAGCACTATACCACCACACTCCCCACCCCAAGTCGACTGTCGTAATGTATTTCACTTTTTCAGTGTGGTACGCGAGCCGTTGTCTAAGCGTGCGCATGCGTGCGTGAGTTGTGAGTGCGCGCTTAGAGTTATAATTATTATAAGATAAGCGCATTATAAATACCGTAATTATTATTATTTTCAAATGCCCAGTTTGAATATGTAACATGACCTGCAAGGACCAAGTAATGGCGATTCGCGCTCCGTGCTGACAAGGCTGAGCCTGCATGAAGTAAGCGCGTGTCCCTCACGCAGAGAATCCGTCGGGTGTGTCTTCCTAGGACCCCACACTGGTTGCCCCCCTCGATTCGCTGCGCTGTTAGCGCAGCGAATCGAGCGAGGCAACCAGTGTGAAATACATGTCTCGCTGATTACGCCGAGAAGTTGATACCATTCATTGACCGAACTCCAGGTTATCAGCGACCCTCCACGTGCCGGGATGTAGGTGTAAGTCAGTACTTGCACCAGACTCGTGGGCACCAGCAGCAGTTTCCTGGGGCTCTTGAGGATCTAAGCTCATTGCCGACGGAAGGTGTGGGCTTTTACTTCACCTGGCGTCACACAACGCGGTGATTTTCAGATAATAATTTCTCGGCGTGATGAGGGATCAGTGGGGAGGCGGCGGAATGCGGTTTTTGTTCCACGTTAATGAATGCCTCGCACTGTCGTTATGCGTCTGACGCTCGTGCAGGCTGGAGACGAAACAAAGGATGATATTAGACTTAACCCATTCAGCCCTGGCGCACTACAGCAGGAGATGGGTCGACCATGATAATTCAAGGGTAGTGCTAGGTTAGCTTGGCGCCTGTCGGCGCCAAGCTAATCTGGCACTACCCTTGAATTATCATGGTCGATCCATCTCCTGCAACAGGTGCATAGTCGTTAGATGACGCCTCCAAAATTTGGGAAATAAGTGCGTCGGGCTGAATGAGTTAAATGAAAAGGTCTGATTAATCCCTTCGCTGCCACTGATCACGAATCGCTCGCCTCAGTGAAACCGCCGCGCACGGAGCAACATTTCGCGTGCAGAACACAATGTGACTGGGAACAGAAATAGACATAAAGGATATAGGACTAACAGCAGACATAGATGGGTGCAGAGAGTCCGAAATAGCTCAGGCGGTTAAACGTCGGAGCAGGAGAGCGAAGGGAATCGCCGGGTCGTGGGTTCGAATCCCGTCCCGGCCCCGGTAGCTGGACTCACAATCCAGGGGGAAAAAAACGGATTTGTTCAATAGCATGTCCGTTGAAAGGTCCTGGTAAATCAAAGTGGCACAGTTGGAGTGCGCCTGAGTTGATCAGTGTTCAGGTCGTACTCTATAGGCAATAGATTTCCCTGTCCCCCATAACCCGCCCGTCAGGGCCGTCCATGCTCACCTCGGTGCTGTGGACGTTAAATCCAAACTAACCAACCATAGATGGGTGGTCCGTGGCGCAGTGGTAAAGGCGACTGCCACCAATGCCAAAGGTGCGAGGTTCGATACCGGGTTTCGGCGTCGGACTTTTCTCCTCTAGTAATTGTCACCGTTAATTCGGGCGGACCCGGCGTCGGGAGTTCTTTCTCCGGGTACTCCGGCTCTTCCACTTTTGGTACCAGTTTTCAGGCCACTTTATAAATATCAAATACAAGCGATCAAAAATTTCCGAAACCTCAGTAGCTGAGCCGACCCTAAGCACCACGTGAATGCCCTGTGTCTGTCTTGTACTGTGTTTGTCTTCAAAGTGAATGCGTGTGTGTCGCGTGCGTGTTGGGTTCACTTTGCGGCGCTTTGAGACGATTCGCAAAATTGGGTAAGGCGCCTGTATAATAACCGGAATTATTATTATTATTATTATTATTATTATTATTTATTGTTATTATTATTATTATTATTATTATTATTTATTGTATTATTATTATTATTATTATTATTATTATTATTATTATTATTTATTGTTATTATTATTATTATTATTATTATTATTATTATTATTATTATTATTATTATTATTGTTGTTGTTATTATTATTATTATTATTATTATTATTATTATTATTATTATTTATGTTATTATTGTTATTATTGTTATTATTATTATTATTATTATTATTATTATTATTATTGTTATTATTATTATTATTATTATTATTATCCTCATGTGCTGCTAGGGGGATCATGAGGGTTTATGTCTCTTGCAGATGGGTGGCGTTTGCCGTGCCCCCGCAGGGGTTAACCCCTTCACTGCCAATTGTCGCAGGCTCTGTTTCTGAAGTCTTTGTTAGTCAAAGGGCCAAGGTCCTTGACCGTCCAAGAAAAGTGCATGGATACAAAATGGTGCCAGCAAGAGGCATAGATCCTCATGAGCCCCCGCGACAGCGGGGGCTCATGAGGATCTATGCCTCTTGCACCTGAGTGGTTCTGCACGTCATAACTAATGGCAGATCATGCATGGTTCTGTCGGTGTGAGCGTTGACCAATTCAGTGCGTGATTACGCGCGGAAATAAGACGCCTCAGCACCGGCATTCGTTCAAATTACTGACCGCATGGTATTCAAAATCCTAACTAATGACTCCGCGCCAGTCAGCAATAGGTCTTTGGGTCGACGTCAGCCACTGCTGGCCCCGCGCACAGCTGTGCTGCGGGCGATGTAGCTGTACCTGCTTTCGTCCCGAGTATCTTTCGCTTACTGGGCAACGGAGCGAGAAATCAAAGTTCTGGCTTTAAAGCGACTGACGGCTAGAAAAAAAAATATGCATACTACAAATAATTATGTCAACTGGGAACGTGTGCAAGAGGAGTAGATTCTCTTAAGCCCAGGGGCTCATGAGAATCTATTCACTTTGCTAGTAAGTATCGGACTATTTACATCTGTGTTCGAAAGACGGCGAACGTATCGACGTTCGATCTAAGGAGTGGTGTATAATGTACTGATTAGCGAGGTCTTAGATGACGAAAATAATAAGAGTCGCTAAAAGATTAAACGTCCATTATCCTTTTCTACTCGAGAATCACAGATGTAGAGTGCCAGCAGGAGGCATAGATCCTCATGAGACTCCGCAAGCTTGCAATGGCTCATGAGGATCTATGCCTCCATCGTCTGCTTGACTTTCAGCCGCAAAAGGGATCCGTCTCATTTGCACGTATTGTGTGTAACAGAATATTGTCTGCGGGCTAGCCCTAACACCCCCCCCCCCCCTCCCCTCTACTTCTCATCATTATTAGAAAATAGAAATTAACCTTTTCGGACTGTGTTTCTGAAATCTTTGTTGAATTCAACGCCACAGATCTCCAGCCGTGAAAGGATCACGGATACAAAGTGGTTTCAAGCAAGAGGGATAGATCCTCATGAGCCCCCGCTAATGCGGTGGCTCATGAGGATCAATCCCTCTTGCAGTTAGGTGGTGTTGAGTTTATTTCTAGGCAGCGAAGGAGTTTGTGTAATGCATACTGCACTATACTGTTGTTGGTAATGTTAGAACAGAAGAACCTGTTTTGCGAAACCAGCATTTTGCAAGAAAAATGAAAAGGTTTTAACACACAGGTGCCGCCGGGAGAACAGTTTTAAAGTACCATTACATATAAATCTGAAGGCACGTTTCTGCACCATTGGTGTTTGTTACGTCATGTCGACATACCTAATGCACTTTAACAGCAGTTTCGACCATAGGGGCCTGACGAGTAATGCAAATCCGCTGCGCTACCGCGTGCGCGCGGCCACCGTGTACATAGCTCAAGCCAGAATACAAGGGAGGAAACGAAGCACACCCGCGAAATTCTAGCTGTGGCCGGAAGTATCCCGGGCCTCTTTCTCAACATCTGGAGTTGAACGTTAAACCCTTTAGTAGAGTGCCGTGAAAGAGGCCTCTATGCACTGCAGTGCATCCATTGTTTTCTGCCGTGTTTACTCTAAAGTTGAAGCAAATTACTCGAAAAGATATTGACAACTGAGCAGTGTTTAAACCAGACTCCATTAAAGTAGATCTTTTCAGGCTGGGGAAAATACGTACCTAAAGCGACTGCTGCGTGCAGGTCACAAGTACATGTCGACAGTAATACGCACTTTTGTTTTAATTTCATTAGATATGTTAATTTACATACACCAATGAAAATTGAGCATGGGGCGTATTTCCGGCCACATCTAAAACCTACAACTCGACATCTGCTATGAATGATGCTTGACTGTGTAAAAAGCCTTGAATCTAAACTATCAACTTTGATCGGAGGACACGGTTGTTATAGATTTGTGGCAAAATATCTACAAAGTTTGTTCAGTTCGAGGTTTTAGGCGGATGTTTGCCTTGAGGGTTAAAAACTGCTCTGGAATCACAGTGCTTCGTCGATTTGTGTGCCTTTCGTTTCCTCCCTTGTATTCTGACTTGAGCTTAGTATGCGGTGGCGCGCACACGGTGGCGCAGCGGATTTGCCTTAGTCAAAGCACTTTAGTCAGGCCCCTATGGTTTCCACATGCAGCAACAGCACACGCGTAATCGCACTTATTTATTGTGCAGCCGTTAGCGTTTCAAACTATTTTTAGCTGTTTCTCGTACTGATAGCACTGTATTTATAGAACGGAGTGGAGTCATTGTCAGGTTACTTGATATAAAGACGACGTGTGCTGAACTGGATTGTTCTGCGTCTAAATGAACCATAACTAGACCTGTGTGTAGCGTTTCGTAACCGTTCGTTACAGAAGTGCATCTTTAAACAGTTACGGCGGCAGTGGGCCTTCAAAGTGTCACCTGTCATGAAAGACCATCATTTAGATGGTTGCAGCCACCCAAATGATGGTCTCTCGTGACAGGTGACCTTTGATAAAGGGGGTCGCTCAAAACAGGTTGTGTTGTCGTTATGGTGGTAGTAGTGGAGGCGGTGGTGGCGAGGTTGGAATCAGCAAAAAGCACACTCATGAAAGACGGTCACAACACAATCTATTAACGCATTCAGCCCTGACGCACTACAGCGGGAGATGGGTCGACCATGATAATTCAAAGGTAGTGCCAGATTAGCTTGGCGCCTGTCGGCGCCAAGCTAATCTGGCACTGCCCTTGAATTATCATGGTCGATCCATCTCCTGCAACTGGTGCATAGTTATTAGATGACGCCTCCAAAATTTTGGAAATACGGCCGTCGGCCTGAATGAGTTAACGTTTTGGGTGAAAAATATTTTTTTCAAAATAAACAATAAAAAATAAGCAAACGAACAAGAATACACTTCGCTACTTATTTCATGCTATCGGTGCATGCAGAAGTTTGGAATTCTGATGGTAAGTGTGATGGCGATGAAACGATGATAATGCAAATGATGATAATGATGATGACGTCGATGTAGCCTACTTACTTATTTCACGTAACAACCTCACAAATGAGTATTTTTTGTGCCAGAACAATGACAAGATCAGATTAAAACGGCCAGGTGCAAAAAGCGATGCAAAAGTGCAATGTGAAAACAATTATTTATGTAAAGAGTCCGCCCCGCTATAGTTGTTCGCACTATTTTTTAAAAGCCCACATACGATTGTGTAGTGCTATATTATTATTGCTGCATTTTTCCACCGACTTTCACAATGCAAGTCCGTCGTTAGGAAGAAAGAAAACTTGTAATGACTGGAGTCATGAGGTCTGGTTTACATTTCGCAGCAGGCGGTGCCCATTTTGAATTTCTTTTTATTCGACTTTCCATGGTAATATTTCTACACCCTGCTGAGAATTGCACGGTGCACAAAAGAATCTTAGACCAAATTGCAATAGTTCGCGACCGGATGTAGGGAAACGGAAAAGGGAATACATTATTAATGGAGCGTCTTTCATCTGCAAGTGGCGTAGATCCTCATGAGCCCCCGCCACTTGCTCACACGATTTGAAGCACATGTCCTTCAGATAAAAGAAGGTATCGGTGGTTGGACGATCCTGCCGGCCATTTCATTCTAAACGGACGCGTGGAGATAACACGCGTGGAGATAACGCTGGCCATTAGCTTTTCCGGTAAAGGCGGCCCATTAAGACACCACATTCGTCGTTTCGTGGAAAAGAATCTTTGTTTGTTTGTAATAAAATGGTGTTTGATTTGTTGTACAATGGAGTGTGCCGGTATGAGGTACTGGACCTTAGTTTGAGCCGTTTTTTTTTTGATTCGACTTTCCGTGGTCATATTTCGACATCCTGCTGAGAATAGTTGCACGGCACACAAAGGAATCTTAGAACAAATTGCAATAGTTCGCGACCGGATGTAGGGAAACTAAAAGAATACATTTTTAAAGGAGCGTCTGTCATCTGCAACTGGCGTAGATCCTCATGAGCCCCCGCATTCGCGGGGGCTCATGAGGATCTGGGCCACTTGCTCGCACGATTTAAAGCACATGTCCTTCAGATGAAAGAAGGTATCGATGGTTGGACGATCCTGCCGGCCACTTCATTCTAAACAGACAGACGCGTGGGTGACGCTGGTCATTTCCGATAAGGCGGCCCATTAAGATACCACCATCGTCGGTTCGTGGAAAAGAATCTGTGGTTGTTTGTAATAAAATGATGTGCTGTACAATGGAGTGTGCCGGTATAAGGTACTGGATCTTAGTTTGAGCCGTAAGGTTAAAATAGCACAGACCAACATTGTCGTTATATATTATGTCAAAAGTCGGTAATGTTCATCTAGGAGAAAAGCGAGATTTTCATTGTATAACAGTGAAAATATAGCTTTTCTCAAATATACACACATACACATAGAAAACGATACCAGTTGTCAAGTAGACATTGCCATCGTCAGAGCCTTGAACGCAGTTCTAGAATGTACGCAATATAACACTAACAAAGTCAAACTTCTGAAAATGAACGGTAAAGTCTATACGCAATTACATGCGTGGAAAAGCAAAGTTCATACTCCAGGGGGGATAACCGATGTGTACGATGTATTCTGAGTTGATCGAACATGTAAGACAGAAACACCCTAGTGGTTGACACTTCCTACATGAAACCTTAATATCGTACAGCAAGGTTGAACATCGTACAGCATGTTAATATACTAATGGTCAAAACTTAAGGGCCACCCCATTTTTTGTGTCATTGTTTATCGTCGCAAGTACGCTAATAAAATACAATGATCTTTCGATCTAAATGGGTTAAAAGTTTACGGTAGACAGTCCACTGTACACAGAACAATATACAACAATTCATCAAGTTCCACGAACGTGTCAAATGCACGTGAAACATCATCAGTTGTTGTGAACAGCTGTGCGATATTGGCAAGCGTACCAAAGTAATTGTCACTTTCCTAACCATGTCACAACGACGAAGCCTAACGCCAGTAGCTCAAGGCCGGGCGCTAGCATGGCTGCAGGATGGAATTTCCGGACGAGAAGTTGGGAAATGTCTTGGGGTGTCCCAATCAGTGATCTAGAGGCTGCTGGCACGATTCCAAGAAACTGGAAGGGCAGAACGACGACCCTGCTCAGGACGCCCGCGCTGCACCAGTAGAAGGGAGGACATATACCTCTGTGTGGCGGCTCTGTGCGACCAAACTGTCACGTCAACCACTCTGCGACGTCAACTGATGCAAACTGCAAACGTTAACGTTAGCAGAAGCACAGTCTGCCGACGTCTGCGCGAAATTGGCCTGGCTTCATGCAGAGCAGCAGTGAGAATACCCTTCACTCCAGCTCATCGCAGAGCCCGGGTTGCCTGGTGTCGTCAACATGCGAGGTGGAACAGACTCCAGTGGACTCAGGTTCTGTTTACTGATGAGTCACGGTTCATTGTGTCCTTCAACGACGGCAAGGTGAGGGTCTGGAGACGCCAGGGCGAGAGATTCACGGATGGATGCGTCCCAGAGGTGGATCGCTACGGAGGAGACTAAGTCATGGTCTGGGCAGGCTTCAGCAGGGAAGGCAGGACCCCCCCCCCCCCCCACGTCATCCGAGGCACCCTGACTAGACTGCGCTATCGGGACAAGATTGTACAGCCCTTCATCCAGCCAGCTCTCCAAGCCATAGGCGACAATGCTGTTCTGCAGGACGACAACACTCGACCTCATCGCGCCCGTGTAGTGGATTGTGATGAAGCTCTATGCCCATGCATAGAGTTCACACAGGGTTTTTGTATGGTACGGTCTTGTCAGCGGTTTGTTTTGTGACAAATATCCCCGGTATGCACGAGGCCACGTGCAATCATAGGGAGAGCGTTTTGCACGGAGTTTTAGCGAGAGTTCAGTAAGGAATTTAGTACAGGGCTATACTGTCAGTGAGGGCAGACGTGTGTGAGATACCCTAGCCCGTGTTCCAAGACTCTGAAACATAGAATTCAGGTATGTTTTATATGTATTATCAACAGCTACCGAGTTAAAGATAGTATGCGTTAGTAAGAGTTAATTCGGTTGCGTAGCGTTGACTGGTTTGGTTCAGTTATGTTGGTTTGGAATTCTTTGAGGTAACTGGTAATTTTCCTATGTAGTTATTTACCGAGATGGATAACTAAGGAATGTGAGGTGTGTATGCCTAAGTCGTTTATGAAGGTAGTACGTGGTTGGTTTAAGTATAGTCTTTTCCAATGTATGAAATGTATGGCGAGTGTCAGGTTATAGTCTGTTTCAATGTAGTGACAGAGTTATGGTGTGCTGCGAAGGTAGTTCGTGTTATGAAGCACGTGAGAGCAAATGAACGTGTGAGAATTACTTGTATCAGCCAGGTTACGTAATGTACCTCATATTATCCAATATGTGTGTGTTTAGCACGTGTTATGATATTAGGACTTTATTGTACAGAGTTCTAGTGTGGAGCGGAGCGACGGACGCCGACACGTCAGTCAACAGAGGCTACCGCCGAGGGACCTACTGCGAGGTCATTTCATCACGTCATGGTCACCACTGTAACGCACGCAGACTCGCCCCAGTCGCACGTACAGACTCTCGCACAACAGACGCATACACCGCCACTGACTCAGTCGGGCACATTCACGCGGTATAAACACAAACACTATCTCTCTTTCTACTGTGGCCTTTTATAACAATAAACAACAAACACTCAAAAGAATACTCTTGCACTATACACTTCTCCAAACACATCAACACCGCATACACTTACACACCATAAAAGCCAGGCTAGGTAATTGATGGATGAGTACCTTGAGCAAATGGGCATCATGAGGATGGAGTGGCCAGCTCGTTCACCTGATCTGGCTCCCATCGAGCACCTCTGGGACGTGCAGGGGCAACGTGTAGTCAGCAACCACCCCCCACCTCAAGGCGTCCCCCAGCTGACTCAGTTCCTGCATCAAGAATGGGAAGAGATCCTACAACATGTTCTCCGAACCCAGGTGAACTCCATGCGTCAACGCTGCATTGAATGCTTGGCTGCAAACGGTGGGTACATTCGCTACTGACTGGAGCAGTTTTGTGTGACTTTTCAAATGAGGGTGGGTGAACATTCTAACGTACTGCTGTTGTTACAATTGCTTGATTTACTCAAAACTTACATGAAATTGTTCAAGATTCAAGATGACTTTATGTTGCTGTAATAGAAGATAATCATACACAGCAAAAATTGTCTTGCCACTGAATAAATTAGCAAAGTACTGACTCCAAGTATTGTTACATTATTTGTGTGGTGTTGTCGGTGCGTCTGCGATAAAAAGTGGCCCTTAAGTTTTGACCATTAGTATATACGTCGCGTTGGTCGCAACTCTTCTGATGCTAATTTCGTTTAACCGCTTGACTGGCGAGAAACATTGAAGACAACACTACTGCAAGAGATATAGATCCTCATGAGCCCCCGCAGTTGCGGGGGCTCAGGAGGATCTATACATCTTGATTTAACCACTTTGTAGCCGTGTTATTTTGGGAACTGGAGATTTTAGGCGTTCAATTAACGAAGATTGCAGCAACACAATCTACGCCAACTGACAGTGATGGGATTAATGTAAGTCTTGCTACGCCAATTTTGTTCCGACCGTAATGCAAGGAATGCCTATATATGTGATTACGGGCACATATATCTGTTTATTCAGTGGGTGCATGCAAGTCAGTAGATACGATACGAAAATACGGCTTAAACGTGCTTCCGTGGATTTCCTGGCTTACAATTAATGTGATTTAAAAAATATATGTATAAACTTCCACACAGAAAAGTCACACACAGAACTTACTTACGCCTGTCACCCCTCCCAAGGTATAGGCCGTCGACGAGAGACCCCCAGCGACTCCTGTCCTGTGCTTCTCCTTCGGTTTTACTCCAGGTGGTTCCCAGTCTCTTGATGTCTGCTTGGAGGTCTCGACGCCAGGTGTTTCTCGGCCTAGTGCCTCTTTTCCTCTTTCCCTGGGGGTTCCGTGACAATGCTTGCCTAGTGATACTGGAAACTGGCTTTCTCAGACTGTGGCCAATCCAGCCCCATCTTCTTCGCCCAATTCATTCTCTTCTGTTATCTGCTCTGTTCTCCCCCAGAGTCTGATGTTGCTGATCTTCTCTGGCCAGTGGATTTTCAAGATTCTTCTAAGGCAACTGTTAATGAAGATCTGTACTCTGTTGACTGTGGTTTTTGTCAACCTCCAAGTTTCTGCTCCATATAGGAGAACTGCTTTTACGTTTGAGTTGAAAATCCGGACTTTGGTGTGTTGTGACAGCTCTCTGGAACGCCACACTTTTTTCAGCTGGAGAAAGGCTGCTCTTTCTTTACCGATTCGTGCTCTGATATCTGCATCAGTGCCATCTTTTTTGTCGATGATGCTCCCGAGATAGGTGAAGGACTCCACCTCCTCCAACGGGGTGCCAGCAAGCAAGACTGGTTCTTCCCTGGTTGCGTTCAGCCTCATTGTCTTTGTTTTGTGTTTGTGGATGGTGAGGCCCACCTGGGACGAGATGTCAGTAAGCCTCGTGGTCTTGTGCTGCATTTGTTGATAAGTGTGGGACAGTAACGCCAAGTCGTCTGCAAAATCGAGGTCGTCAAGCTGTGTCAACAGTGTCCACTGTATTCCGCTTCTTCTCTGTTCTGTGGTCCTCTTCATGACCCAGTCTATGGCCAGTAGGAAGAGAACCGAGACAGTAAACACCCCTGCCTGACGCCGGTTCTGGTGAACTGCCCTTCGTGGATCACGCGACATGTCATGCCATCGTAGCTGCTCTTGATCAGGCAGACGAGCTTTGTGGGTACACCATAATGTCGTAGGAGTTTCCACAAAGTCTCTCGGTCCACGCTGTCAAATGCTTTCTCGCAATCCACAAAGTTGACGTACAGCGGGAAGCTCCACTCCAGAGACTGCTCCACGATGATGCGGAGAGTGGCAATCTGGTCTGTACATGATCGTTTTTTTTTCCGGAATCCTGCTTGCTGGTCTCTCAGCTGGGGGTCGACGGAGCTCTTCATTCTCTCCAGGATGATCCTGTTGAAGACCTTTCCTGGTACTGACAGCAATGTGATTCCTCTGTAGTTGGAACACTTGCTGAGGTCGCCTTTCTTGGGAAGCTTGATTAGGTACCCCTCCTTCCAGTCAGCCGGCATCACCTCCTCTTCCCAGATCTTTCCAAACAGTGGGTACAACATCTCTACTGTTGTTTCTAGGTCTGCTTTCAGAGACTCCGCTGGGATGCCATCTGGCCCTGCTGCTTTGCCGTTCTTCAAAAATGCCACTGCTCTTCTGATCTCTTCCCGGCTGGGTCTGTCACAGCTGATGGGTAGGTCAGTCTCTGCTGGCTGGATGTCTGGGGGGTCGGGTGTGGTGGGTCTGTTCAGTAACTCTTCAAAATACTCGGCCCATCTGTCGAGTTGGTCTGCTCTGTCTGCAATAGGCTTGCCTTCTTTGTCTTTTACTGGTCTTTCTGTTTGGCCATACTTGCCTGACAATCTTCTGGTAATGTCGTAGAGCTGTTTCAGGTTGCCGCTGCCTGCTGCCTTTTCTGCCTCGGCTGCGATTCCATCTGTGTAGGCTCTCTTGTCTGCCCTGATACTCCGCTTCACCTCGCGGTTGGCTTCCGAATATTCCTCATGTACCCTTGCTCTCGTGCGACTGTTGTTGACAACTGTTTTCTTCTGCTTCCTCACTTCTATCTTCTTCAAGGTCTGTGTCGACAGCCAGTCCTTGTGATGGTGTTTCTTGAACCCCACAGTGTCTTTGCAGGTTGAGTTCAGTACCTCTCTAACTGCCTTCCACTGCTGCGCTGTGGTGACCGCCTCCTCTTCATTTACTAGCTCCCGTAGCGCTTGAAACCGGTTGGACAGCACCAGTTTGAACTCTTCTCTCACTCCCGTCTCTCTCAGAAGGCCTACATTATAGCGCTGTCTTCTTGTTGTTCCTGTGCTGCTTTTCTTTAACTTGAGCTTTATTCTTAAGGTAAGCAGATGATGGTCTGAGGCGACATCTGCTCCCCTCCTCACTCGAACATCTTGAAGGGATCTTCTAAATTTCTTGCTAATAGTATGGTCTATTTGGTTCTCTGTAGTATGGTCAGGTGAGACCCACGTTGCTTTGTGTATTTTTCTGTGTGGGAAGATGCTGCCTCCAATGACAAGTCTGTTTAGAGCACAAAAGTCTACGAACCTCTCCCCGTTCTCACTCATCTCCCCTAGTCCCTGTCTCCCCATCACCTCTTCGTATCCGGTGTTGTCCTCCCCTATTTTGGCATTAACATCCCCCATGATGATGGTGATGTCTCGCTCCGCACATTTGTCCACAGCACTCTGGAGTCTGTCGTAAAACTCTTGTTTCTCTTCCTCGTCACTGTGATTGGTGGGCGCATAACACTGGATGACGTTCAACTTGATCTTTCTCCTAGTTCTAAAGGCTGGGGTGATAATTCTTGGCCCAAGAGGTTCCCAGCCAATCAGCGCTCTCTGTGCCACTGGTGACAGCATGAATGCAACACCTTCTGTATGGGGGGCATTCTCCTCTTTATGACCTGAATACAGAATCATCTCCCCACTTAACAGCCTTTTCTGGCCAGTCTGCGTCCATCTGGCTTCACTGATACCTAGCAGGGAAAGGTTGTACTTTTGCATTTCCGCTGCTATCTGGGCCGACTTCCCGCTCTGGTACATGGTCTTGACATTCCATGTGCCCATGATTGTGTCCCTGGATTGAGAGAGGCGGCTAGGTCATGTGGCTTCCGAAGACTTCCGGCTTTCACAACAGGACGTAATAAATCTCCTGGTAGAAGAACCTTCCTCCTCCAGGAAAGGAATTGCTGTTTGTCTTTTCGTCGGCGTTTTTGTAGCTTTATTTGCAGGGTGGGGAAGCTACCCCCACGCCAAACCCCCTTAATAAGAGGACCAGGGGTTTTCTGTCGGGGTCTCCTTCCCTTAGACCATGTTGGTTCACGGCACCTTATTTCATTCGGTGCACCCCTCTCGCGAGGGATCCCCTATCCACCACCCAGGGGACGCGCCTCAACGCCGTATGGTCCCAGCGCGAGGGTAACACACAGAAGACACAGGTAAATAAACGCTGCGTGTGTCAAACGCTGTTCAACGAGTCAATGTAATGTGTTTGAAGGCCCACTACCGCCGTAAGTGTTCAAAGATACACTTTTGTAACAGATTGTTACGAAATGCTACACACAGATCTAGTTATGATTCATTTAGACAAAGGACAATCCGGTTCAGCACACGTCTTAATGTCAAGTAACGTGACAATGACTCCACTCCGTTCTATAAATACAACGCTTTTAGTAGGAGAAACAGCTAAATATAGATTGCCACGCTAACGGCTGCGCAGAATAAATAAGTGCAATTACGCGTGTGCTTTTGCTGCGTGTCCCAGCTGCCGTTAAAGTTCATTAGGCATAATAAACGCAAATGGTGCTGAAATGTGTCTTCAAAGTTATGCGTAATGGTACTTTAAATTCGTGTCATTTTAGACGTGGAAGCGTTGGATTGAAAATGTTGATCTCCCAATCTCGAGCTTGTGGTCAAAGTCAACATAACGAAAAGGGTCCCGCGTGTACAATGTCCTAGCTAGTATTCACTAAAGAGAAAAACCAAGCAACCATAAAATGCGCTTTTACTTTCGGGTTATGTGCCCTAACCCATTTACCCCGACGACCACAGCAAGAGATGGATTGACCATGATAATTCAAGGGTAGTGCCAGATTAGCTTGGCGCCGTCACTGAGGTGCCAATCTAATCTGGCACTACCATTGAATTATCATGGTCGATCATGGACAAATACGCTGACGACACGGCACTGACAGGTCTGATTACAGATGAGGACGACAGACACTATCGACAAGAGATCGATGACTTTGTAGAGTGGTGCGATAGAAACTACCTTGAATTACATGTTGGCAAGACAAAAGAGATGGTCATAGATTTCAGGAATAACAAACAGCATCCCGGTCCTGTTGTTATCAAGGGAACAGAAGTTGAGCGTGTAGAGTCCTACAAGTATTTAGATGTTCTTTTTGACAACGCGCTCAACTGGAAACAAAACACAGATGCTATTGTGAAAAAAACGCATACCCGTCTTTACTGTTTGAGAAAGCTCAGATCATTTCATGTAAGCACTCAGCTTTTACAGATATTTTACTGCTCCAGTATTGTTAGCATTTTAACTTTTGGACTGACGTGCTGGGGGAGAAATTTATGTAACAGAGACCAAGATCGTCTTAACAAAGTAATCCGGAAAGGGGGTGGGGTGATTGGTAGGGCACAGGATAATTTGGACACACTGTACAACAGACTGATTACAAACAAATTGGCAGACATTCTTGATGACAAAACACATCCACTTAGATATGAATTTGACAGCAGACGTATCGAACGAAGTGGCAGACTCCGAGTACCCAAAAGTCGTACATCACGTTATGCCAACTCTTTTGTCCCTCAGGCTGTTACCCTTTTCAACAGTAATATCAGTAGATAGTGTCGGTCAACATTCTTCCGTCCCTCTCAGTATTATTACTAGTATTATTACTATTGCTATTCAAAGGTAACAATATGTCTGTTACAGTTCATTTCTTTAATTGAGTGTTTTCCTTAATTGAGTGTGATGGGGTTTTTTTTTTTAAATGAGTGATTGATGAGGCCATGTGTTGTATGGGCAGACAGTGAATTTCCCCGTGAGGGATTAATAAAGTATTATTGTATTGTATTGTATTGTATTGTATTGTATTGTATTGTATTGTATTGTCTCCTGCAACTGTACATAGTCGTTAGGTCGTCCCTCCGATTTTTGGAAATGGATCCGTGGAGTTAAATGGGTTAACTCCTTGACTGCTACCGACGATGCCACTAAGCGGAAGGGGTTAAATCTTTGTCCCCCTTGATCGATCCACCAGTGTCAAAAGGTCAATACCGACATCCACTCTGTTTCATCTCAAAGGCGTCCCCACTCCTACCCCCACCCTCACATTACCTCGCCACCCCCTGTTTTTATCACTCCACCCCAGTCCCGTTATAGTGCCTCATCTAAGGCCTTCTATCTGCAAAAGGCATAGATTCTCATGAGCCCCTGCAGTCACAGCGGCTCGTGAGAATTTATACCTCTCGCTGACCAAGGTCGGCTCCATCAGCTCCTCACATTATGGAAGCTAATTAGTTCGGGTGCTGGCTGTTGTGTCAAATGGTTCTGTCCCACCCCAAAAGCCTCGTGCCAACTCCACCCCACTTTCACCCCTCTACCCACCCACCCACCCATCCCCTCCCCTACCCTGCCTGTCTACCCCTTCAAGGCCAGTGTGTCTGTGACTCATCGTTCCAGTCTAACAGTGAATTACACAATCAAAGCAAATATTTCGCCCTGCAAGTTACACGCAGTTTGTTTGTTTACTTGTTTGTTTGTTCGTTTATACGTTCGGTCGGTCGCTTGCTCGCTCGGCTGGTTGGTTGGTTATTTGTTTGTTTGTTTTTTCGGGGGAGGGGCGGCGGTGGAGAGGAGAAGGGAAGCAAGGGTGGGGTGGGGGTTTGAGGGGCCGGGGCGTTGGTGTTGGCACTAAAATAGATACTGTAAGGATCTTATTCCGACGCCATCATCATCATCAACAACATGAACATCATCACCGCCGCCACCACCACCACCACCATCACCACCTAACCCTCTCCCGCTAAGAGGACGCCAGTGGGATTTCCCACTACGACCCGGCCGTGTCTTGCTTATTACCCTGCCACCCGACGTTGTCTGAGAAAGGCCGGGGGGACAAAAACCAACACGCTCCCCAGGGGCAGCCGTTCCTCAGCCAGACCCACAGTGCTTTCACAAGCAACCCTGTCTGGGCATATATCCTCATGCACTGGTCCATCCACAAGAAACATATATCCTCATAAGCCCCTGCAATTGCAGGGGCTTATGAGGATATATGCCTCTTGTAGAGACTTATGTGTGCTATGTGTCCTGCCGCAAATCTTTTCATCTGAAAAAGGGCATAAACTTAAACAAGCTCTATTCAAATGCAGGGGCTCTCAAGAATAATTATTTGCCGCTTACAGACACCAGAGTACACTTTATATTTATCGGTTTCTACAGACACAGAAAAGCCCAGTACCTTTTTACAACAATGTTTTATCAAACGGAGTAAGGTCGCTGGGGATTCAGACTACGTCCCGTCACCGTATCCCACTTCTCTTTCGCACGTGCCGCTCGGAACACAATTATGTCCCTTGATAGTGTCGCCTACCCAGTTACAGACGTTTAATCCGGAGTGGTTCTCTCTTGAGGATACAAATGTGGCTGATCATTGCACGCTGGAGGCACAGATTCTCAGGAGCGGCCTTTGCGACTCCATGGGCTCATGAGAATCTATGTCTCTTGCAGCCTTACCGGGCTGGCTGAGCGATTGTACCCGCGCTCAGTGTCTGATCGCAGGAACAAAGACTTTTCAGGCTGTAATGCTATTCCGGGTGTTCGGGGTGGACGCACATTACTCGGATCATTTTTGGTGCGAACAGAGGGCAGGTGGATCGACCATACTTTTATGAGCACAAGCCGCAAATGAGGCACAACTTTTAAGTATTCATAAAAAAAATTATTCCCATCGTGCGCAGGAAACGTTCGTTGGACTAAGTAACAGAATGAGCACACTCAGCCCCGTCTCATCACAACAGGAGATGGATCGACCATGATAATTTAAGGGTAGTGCCAGATTAGCTTGGCGACCTCAAGCGCCAAGCTAATCTGGCACAACCCTTCAATTATCATGGTCGAAAATGTAACTGGTACATAATAGTAAAGTGACACCTTAAAAATGCGGTCGTGGGGTTAAATGGGTTAACTCACTTGACCAACTGCAGTACTTAGCTTTGAGAGTTTAAGGACAGCAACAAAGTGACCTGGCGCCTCCGATGGCCCTTGCGCACTGGGCAATAGACAATTATATTTTCGGAAATCAGATGTAGGTAAAACAAAAAAAAACAAAAAAATGCGCGTCTTACTCACGCCGTGGATTAAAAGCTAGCATAAACATGCGATATCGCATATCCTTGAAACACGTACAATTGTGACCAGTGTACTTTTGATTTTCCCTTCCCCCAGGCCAGGAACCGTTAGACGGCTCAACTTGTTACGGGGACATTGTCAGAAAGTGGTAATTTTAAATTGTATCCCAGAGACTCATGCCAAGGAACTTCCACTTTTAAATCGTCATTTTACACTAAGCGCCTTTGTTCCACTACATCCTGGGAACACGGCTGTGCATGGAACAGGCAAATGTCAGCTAGCCATGCTGGGACACACTCTGCAATTGGGTGGTTTGGTGTTCGCTTGGAATGAGTGCTTTTGTCCAGGTAAACTCTTCAATCCCCTCTGTCGACCCTGTCACAGATTCTCATGAGCCCTGCAGCAATAGGGGATCATAAGAAGTTACTTCTCACGTTTAGTCGGGAGTGCATATCTACATCTTTCGGAAGGAAACAACTATTTGTGTGTCTAAACCCCTTTAACCCATAAAGCCCCGAAAGGCTACGTCAGGATGTGGATCGACCATGATATGTCAAGATTGGTGTCAGAATAGCTTGGCGCCTTTAGGCGCCAAGCTATTCTGACACCAACCTTGAAATATCATGGTCGATCTGTATCCAGTACTTTTGGTTTAAATAGTTTCTTGCTTTGCAAAATGCATAAGAGGATATACAGCAATTTCCATCAGACCAAAACAAGCCACTGGCTTATAGGATGATCTGGACACTGAATCAGTTATATTTGCACCACTACTATTGACATAAACCTCCGAGGATATCTACCCAAAGAATTATAACTTCGTCCTCAGGGCGAAAAGAGTTCACTGCCAGTGGACGCAGACTTGTTTTTGAAATTATTGTACATTCATCGCCAAAGAAAGTTCTCCAGTCGTCAAAGGACAAGGATACGAAGTGGCTTATGCAAGAGACATAGATCTTCATGAGCCCCCGCAGTTGCGGGGGCTCATGATGATCTGTGGCCCGCATCTGGATCGTCTTCACTGTTTCTGGGCAGTAAAGGACTTTTAAAACAAACGCTCCCGTTCCCACTTTCAAACCTGAAAGCGCTTTTTCGCTCAACGGACCACAAAGAGCGCACGTGCGCGATTTTGTCTCGGTGGCGCCAGGACCCAAATGTGCGGGACACGAAACGCACGTGCACGCGTGTCGGACCGGGAGAGGACAGGTGAGCCATGTTCAGATGAATAGAAGCCCGCACACCGGCCCAAGTTACGAATCGGATATGAAAGCCTGGCGCGGAATATCTTCCGAACATATTCTCACAGTTTCAGTCAAGAATTTAGTCTAACACTCCTTTGTGTCTTTTTCCGCTTTCTCTGCAGGACTATTGTTCTTGTCTTTTTCCGCTTTCTCTGCAGGACTATTGTTCTTAACCCTTTTGAGAGTTGGTAGCGGCTGTAGTCGGAATCATCGCGACTAAAACCGCTACCGACACGCAAAGGGTTAATACCTTTTCACGGACAAGTAGGGACAGACAACCCCCTCCCCTCACCGACCCCAACACTATCCCCTTACTCCCCCACCCCCCCACCCTTCCCCCTGCGCCACCTCTTCCCCCGTGGTCGTTTGATTTTCTGTGAGACTAGGCCACATCTCACCGGAAGATCTTCCAACGTCACTTATAATTTGTGTGTGTGTGTTGATATTTGTGTCCTTTGCGGTTGACAAATACTCATTACAGGAATTTGACTCACTTGATAGATTCGCATCATTAGGATCACGCAACGGATCGTTGAAAAGGCGGTCTGGTCATGTGCATTATTAATTATCACCCGCGTGGTCTTTTCATGACACCTGAGATACCGTCGGTGCGGGCAAACACTGACGTAAAAAGCTTCCAGCAACTTCACCGTTCTTATTTCAACACGAACACACACCGCCCATGCCGAGAAAAAACTAACCACGATCCAACTGCAAGAGACATAGATCCTCATGAGGCCCCGCAACGGCTGGGGCTCATGAGGATCAATGCCTCTGGCTGACACAACTGTGTATCCATGTTTCTTGGACGGTACGGTTGTGCATCTTTGAAGTTGAACTTGCGATGATTTCGAAAAACAACCTGCGTTTAGCGCGGGGAAGGGATTGAAACCTCTACTGCATCGAAATTCTTAAACAAAATGCGGTGAGTGAACTGACTGAGGAAATTTGGCCGTTCAATAACAGCAACTGAGAAGCATAGATTCTCATGACTCCCTGCCGCTGCATGAGAATCTATGCTTCTTTCATATTGAAGTGGTTAGTTTAGGATGTGTAAGCGCCGGCCAAATAAACTCCATCGCACTTCCTCTTTTCCGATATTGCTGTCTAACTCACTTGATAATTCCAGACTCTTTCTCTGTGGCCAACTAGTGTTAATAAATCGTCCGTTTTAGCTGCACAAAATGACGTCTGGTTATAGTGACACCTCGTAACCCCGAGACAAAAAGGAACAGCAGCTGGTTGCAAGAGGTATAGATCCTCATCAGCCCCCGCAAATGCGGGGGCTCATGAGGATCTATGCCTCTTGCTGAAACTACCTGTGTTTATGTTATTCTGAAGGCTGTAGATCATTGAGTTGAAGTTACAATGATTTTTCAAAAACACGCTCTGCGTCTGCTAGCAGTCAAGGGGTTAATTAAGACGCGAAGCTAGTCAATCAGTAGCCTTGAGCTATCACGGTCAGTCAGCGTTAAGACGTGTGGATTTGCAGGCTGCTCCTAAATGTAGTCTTTTGGGCTCTTGGACTTGAAAACAACAGCTGAAATCGAATGAGGAAATTACCTTTTCCTCTTAGACCAGCAGACGACATTTTCCACGCCAGACCGACAACACTCGCGGACCAAGGTCGATAAGGCACGGGGTAAACAAAGGCGTCGTCTGCTGAAGTGCTTCCTGTCAGAATTTTATCTCCCTTGGGTGGAGACGCTCGCTCACATACCATCTGACCGTGTCAATGTGTGTTCGATGACATTCATAAAAATATTCCTGTAAGGATGTACGAGACATGTGCATAGAAAGTTATAAATATAACAACACGAATAATATTATTAACCCATTCAGCCCCGACGCAATACATCAGAAGATGGATCGAACATGATAATTCAAGGGTAGTGCCAGTTTAGCTTGGCGCCTGACGGCGCCAAGCTAAACTGGCACTACCCTTGAATTATCATGGTCGATCAGTCTTGCGCAACTGGTACATATTTTCTAGATGAAGCCTCTAATATTGGGGAATTACGACATTGGGGCTGAATGAGTTAACCTAAGCTTCATAACCGCCGAGAGATGTCCCTTGTCGCCTGCTCGGCGTTAGATGCCAATTAACCAACTAACTCACCGAATTATATTAATACGCTCAGACAGTAAAGAGATTATTCATGAGTTGGATAAATAAAACGTGTAAGAGAACGAGATACGTATATACCCATTCCGGAAGTCGAAATAGAACAATCAGATCAATTCAAACACAAGTTGTTGAAAGTTGAACTAGATGGGGAGAGAGGGGAGGTAGGGGAGAGGAGGGGAGGGGGGAGGGGATGCGAATAAAACATTTATGCTGGTCCGTGCCTGTGACCTTACTTCCTGATAACAATAAGGTGCAAAATCACAGACCAACACTCAAGGGAAGGAATTAGAAAAAAGGGTTCCACGCCAGCTGTTTGAAGTGCCGAAACCATTTACTTCAGCCCTCCTTAATTCTCGATGACATTTTCCGGTGAGCAAAACGTCCTCGAAACGTCCTAAAGCTGGCCCGCGCGCCAATTCAGGCGGCAAGTGACCTATCTGGACTGTCAAATAGTTGCGATCGCTTTCCACTTAGAGCAGTGTAATGTAACCTGTTCAGCGCGAAGAAAATTGGAACACCTCCCAACTGCAAGAAGTATAGATCCTCATGAGCCCCCGCAGTTGCGGGGGCTCATGAGGATTTATGCCTCTTTTTCACACCATCTCATCAATCCATGTTTCTGGAACAGCTTAGTTTTACTGGTGTTGAATGAACGAAGACTGCAAAAACGATGTCCACGTCACAGAACTGCCACTGAACGGGTTTAGAAACAAAGCTCTGAGACATGACTGCTTCTGAAAGACGTTTTCCAGTAAGCACATGAACCTCCGACCCACTTTTCCCTAGGACCTTTTGCTCTTTGACCGGCCAGCCTCAGTCCTAGGCCCTGTCCTGCGGACATATGGGAGCGTGGGGCGATGTTGAATGGGAGGCAGGGTTGACAAGAGAAGGACCCGAAGATGAAGAAAAATGATAAGCCCACACGTGGCCGCGAGACAAACACGCTTTTCACATCCCGTTGCCCCGGTAACCCGCCACGCTCTCGTCGCACGTGCGATCCGCGTCTCTCGTCCTCCCTGCAGTCGCAGACACAAACCCTGAGTCTTCCTTTTTCTAAGAAACGCAGACGAAAAGCCTTAAGAGGTATTCGCTTAAAGAGCAGCAGACGACATCAGGTAGATAAAGGCCAGCTTCATAAACTACTGAATTTTTTTCGGAGTAAAAAAAAAATTGGTGGAGTTGTGTGCTGGTCTGTGATTTTGGACATTAATCCCTACCCTGCCAGAACACAGTGATCGATAACCAGTTGCAAGAGGCATAGATCCTCATGGGCCCCCGCAGTTGCGGGGGCCCATGAGGATCTATGCCCCTTGCTAAGATCACTTTATATCCATGTTTCTTAGACGGCTGGGTCTGATTGGTCAGGAATTAACGCCGATTGCAGAACACCTTTGGACATAAATAACCCTACAAGAACAAGAGGAGAAACCGAACTCTTGGAAAACAAATATATATGCAGGGGCTCGAGCGTTAGTTATTTGGGTTTAACGCCGAGCAGGCGACTGAAGCCATCTCACGGCGGTGGGGGTCGAGAGCAATCTACGTGTCTCGCAGATGGCAGGGTTTTGATGTGGAACTTTTTTTTGTTGCAGAAAGATACTCCATTTTGTCTTTGCCTGAGGTTCTGTCCCAAAGCGGGTTCCGGACTTTGCAACAAATGCCGGAGGTGAACTTTAGTCGTGCCGTCACCGCGTGTCTGCGTGTGCTGGTCTGCGATTTTGAGCCTTACGCCTTGTAACAGTACGTCCGGAGTCACAGATCATGACTGACAAACATGGTGCCAAAAACACTTCGCCAATCTGCTGGTGTCGGCCAATGAGAAGAGAAACACGTAGGTTGAGGAATCGAAACAAAACTGGGAAGTGAACAACTCTCGCACCAGACTAAATGTTCCTTCGTAATAAAGACTTAAATGGCGCCATCATCCGTCAGCAAGAGGCATTGATCTCATGAGCCTCTGCGACTGCAGAGGCCCATGAGAATATGTGCCTCTTTCAGATGGAAGGTCCTGTCTGAGTACTCTTCAGCGGCCGGGACCCCGGCGAGTGTCCGCGACTGAAGGCGGCGGCATCTGTTGGGATATTGTTTATCCCCGCGTCGCTTCTCACTGCTGGAACCTGGTAGGGGACGGTCTTACACAGCCTGGAACCGCGCGCATGGCTTGGTCTTAGTGTCTTAAGCCTAAAGCCTTGCGTAGATTATACCGGGTTTAGCCTGTACCCTGCAGAGACTATGCCAACACCACCCGCAGACGCTGGGGGCTGATGATGCTAATCTTTGCCTCTTCAGTGCTGCTACCATATTTAAATTATATCTGTGTGTTCTTGGATGCACAGGTTCATTTGGCATACAATATCGTCATTGTTTCAATGGATTAACCACTTGCCTGCCAGTGGATGCAGACGGTGTTCATTGCAAATCTAACGCCAAAGATCACCATCCGTGAAGGCAGCATGATACAAAGTGATGTCAGCAAGAGGCGTGGATCGTCATGCGCCCCCGCAACTGCGGGGGCTCATGAGGATCTATACCTCTTGCAGTTGGGTCACGTTCAGTCTTGGCAGCGAACAGGTTAATGCACGACCACTGGTAGTGCATGGATTAAAGCCCACCGAGGTCCCGGATACAGCTGACTCACAGTAAACCAGGGTTATCATCACCGGCACAAGGGCAGAGTTCCAGTAACACTGTGACGGCTTTAAATGCGGAGCAGGTTTATCATCACCGGCACAAGGCCAGAGTTCCAGTAACACTGTGACGGTTTTAGATGCGCAGCAGGTTTGTCATCACCGGCACAAGGCCAGAGTTCCAGTAACACTGTGACGGCTTTAGATGCGCAGGAATCAATTTTAGAAAAGTTGAAGGTGGAAAACTCATTTGAAAGGTCAAATTCAGCCCATAACAGTAGGCAACCGGTCTTCGGCACCTTGATGTCGTTTGCTCACTGCGGGGTGATGGCATAATGTCTGGTCCGCCCTATGGCCTTTTGCTCACCTGGGCGACGGTGATAAAACAATTAGCATGACGGTGCAGCTTCTCTAACATGTCTTATATGTTTATATTGCTTATTATCTGATATGCTGTCGAACTACACTCAATACATAGGGGCCCGATGATAGTAGCTTTGCGACTAACGCAAATCCGCTGCGACACCGCGTGCGCGCCACCGCCTACTAAGCTCAAGTCACACATAGCCTCACCTATCTGGTTTGTGAGTAAGCTCAAGTCAGAATACAAGGGTGGAAACGGACCGCACGCGCGAAATTCTAGCTGTGGCCGGAAGTATCCCGGACTTCTTTCTCAACATCTAGAGTTGAACGTTAAACCCTTTAGTAGAGTGCCGTGAAAGAGGCTTCAGTTTACTGCAGTGCATCCATTGTTTTCTGCCGTGTTTACTCTAAAGTCGAAGCGAATTACTCGGAAAGATATTGGCAACTGAGCAGTGTTTAAACCAGACTCCATTAAAGTAGACCTTTTCGGGCTGGGGGAAATACGTACCTAAAGCGACTGCTGCGTGCAGGTCGCATGTTCATGTCAGTGGACAGTAAGACGCACTCTTGTTTTAATTTCATTGGATATGCTAATTTACATACACCAATGAAAAATGAGCATGGGGCGTATTTCCGGCCACATCTAAAACCTACAACTCGACGTCTGCTATGAATGATGCTTGCTTGTGCAAAAAGCCTTGATACTAAACTATCAGTTTTGATCGGAGGACAAGGTTGGTATAGATGTGTGGCAAATTATCTACCGAGTCTGTTCAGTTCGAGGTTTTAGGCGGATGGTTGCTTTGAGGGCTGGAAACTGCTCTGGAATCACAGTGCTTCGTCGATTTGTGTGCCTTTCGTTTCCTCCCTTGTATTCTGACTTGGGCTTAGTAGGCTGTGGCGCGCACGCGGTGGCGCAGCGGATTAGTATTTGTCAAAGCTATTATCATCCGGCCCCTATGATGCAATATTCCTATTTTTAAAATTTGTTTTTCTACAAGCAGCGCAGACAAGTCCTGAGACGGTCTTGTTGCTGTCGGGACGTTAACCGTATCCATCCTGATACACCTCTGCACGAAATGAACCTCACTGTGATAGTTCAAGGGTAAGGCCAGAATAGCTTGGCACCTAGAGGCACCAAGCTATTCTGCCATTACCCTTGAACTAAATTAATGATTGATCTTTCTCTAATCTGTAATGTCACCTTCACAGGACAATACATAAATTTGAAGAAAAAAATTCAGCCTCAGGATGTAATGTGTTAAGCAACGTAATCCAAATACTGACACACTATACTATACGCTTAATATGCACTCGGGCTCTGGTTTCCCCCCCCCCCCCCACCCCCCCCCCCCACCCCCCCCCACCCCCGCTACTAACGGAATACAGTGACAGACGCTGCTGTTTGCTTGCCGGTCCTCGGCGCCTCAGCAATGTCATCTTCAACGCTGTCAAGATTGTTCTACCGTCGCAAGATTCTCAGGAGCCCTACCTCCATCTGCAAGAGGCATCCGGTCTCGTGAGAATAGGAATGACGTGTGTGCTGTAGGAGCCCCGAAAAGACGGGAAGGCCATTTTGTGAAAAACGATATATTCATTGTAATACAAAAATTTTCTCAAAAAAAAAAATTACTGGACTTTTTGTTTTCATAAGGTAAGATGTCTGCCGGCATGTGATTATGTTCCAAAGCACAGGAATATAAAATTATATAATATAATAGTGTGTGCTGGTGCGCTAATTGTATTCTCTTCTTTGTAAGAGCCAGCCTTATTAACCCATGAAGTCATGACGTGCTACAACCGGATGTGGATTGACCATGATAGTTCAAGGGTGGTGTCGGAACAGCTTGGCGCCTACAGGCGCCAAGCTGTTCCGACACCACCCTTGAACTATCATGGTCGATCTGTCTCCAGCACTGTGACGTAGACCTCAAATGATATCATTAAACAAATTGATACTGTCACCCCTAAGACGTAATGAGGTCACTTTGCATCTCTCCTCGTTCAGACAGAGGAAGTCAGAAGGGGATTCATCTAGAGCTGCTACAAAACAATTGTCTTCGATGAAGAATACATATCGGTACAGACCCTTGCCCTGTTAAGGGACACAGAGCTTCGTCAGCCTGGCGTGTATCCCGCTGCAGAGGCTCATGAGGATCTATGTGCCTTGCAGCAGGCTTGGTTGGACTGAGCCGGAATGTTTTGGTGTCCGTGCTGCTGTGACAACGCTCAAGGACAACGTCTTCCTGCAGTCTTGTCTAAAAAAATAAAAGAAAAAAAAAAAAAAAAAAAAAAGAGCGGT
>BTPG01000004.1:53902387-54112387 GCA_036245525.1 Semisulcospira habei | reverse complement strand
CTCTCTCTCTCTCTCTCTCTCAGATACTACCCACGTCCTGAGAAAGTCTTGTTGTGGTCGGGACGTTAAGCAATCTACAACTCAAAGATACTACTGATGAAATTAACCTCGAAGTACCTCGAAGAACGGTCCTTGTTAAATAAGTTCCAGTCCGGGTTTAGACCTAAACACTCATGCCACTCAGCATTAGTTCGTATTATTGATTCATGGCTAGATAACATGAAAAATAACAAAATGTCCGGCACGGTATTCTTGGACCTGAAAAAAGCGTTCGATCTTACTAACCATGAAATCTTGCTGAGGCACTTAATGTTTATTTCAACAACAGCTGCCGGTCAGCCCTTTCATTTATAAACTCTCTACCTTTCTGTGAGAACACAAGCTGTCTATGTAAATGGCAACTATTCCACAGACGGTAAGGTGGAGCTTGGTGTTTCTTCAGGGTTCGGTTCTGGGTCCATTGTTATTCTGTATCTTTATTAATGATTTACCACTACACATCACATGTGCTAGTGCTGAGTGTGACATGTTTGCTGACGATTTGACGCTACATGCGGCCGGTAAAACTGAAGCTGATATAACTAACAGCCTCCAGCAGAGCCTACAAGAAGTCTCTGAACGGTGCATTAGCAATAGAATGATAGTCAATCCAACTAAAACAAAAAGCATGCTAGTCACAACACGTTAGAAACATCAGCTCCAACCCTCGCCTCTAAACCTCTCATTTGAAACTGTCCCCATAGAGCAAGTACAGCTCCACAGTTTACTAGGGGTAATTGATTGAATGCAATTGACGTCACACAGCCAGCGCAGTTGCGCGCGTCGTCTGCAGTCGGCCATTTTGTGCAGTAGACACAGTGAACACTAGTAACAGCGAAGTTAGAACTCGGCGAAAGTGTGCCTGGATGCTCAATTTTCAGATGTGATAATAGGCCAGAGGAACAGATAATGTCCCCAAATATGTAATAGTGAGATATTTTCGTACACCTGCTGTCCGTTTATCAATGAATCAATGAATCTTTATTTTACAACGGTGAAGATATTAACACAGTCAGCGACTACGATCATTTTTAGTACCTGCCGTTGCTACAATTACGACTAAGTACAAAATGTACATGAAACAGGGATATCAAAGCACAGTGATACAAAATATATAGTCCACTAAACACAAACACATGCATAAACGCATTCGCGCGCGCGCGTCCACACACACACACACACACACACACACATACACACAGACACACACACACACACACGCACACACACACACACACATACACATGATTGTTAGAATATACACGTATTTTCGTGCGTCTACGTATAACTAGATATTGTTATTTGAGTGATGTCAGGTATCTATAAAGACTTGTCTTGAAACGAGACAAGGGAAGAAGAAGAAAGTTGAGCGAAGAGAGAGACGACCATCGGCAGATATCCGGCACGACAGATGTACTAGTCTGACTAGATGCACAACACGATTGTAAATTAAAACAGGTTTAACATAAAAGATGTTCTATATAAAAGATGTTCTATATAAAAGATGTTCTATATAAAAGATGCCTTAGAACATTTTCAAAACGGCGGCACGACACGCTTATAAAAGCAGTTACAAATTGTTGTTTGAACCCTTCCACCGCTGTATGGCATCGATTAAATAGAGTGGAGTGGGGGTTCCCCGGACTCTTCATTTCGCAAAGAAACATCCTTCTAAAAGAGCATGACAAAAAATGACAACGCTGAATTGTTGTCTTGAAATAACTTCTAGGTGCCAGTGGAAACGAAAATCAGATATGGACCGCAAACGTGTTCTTCCAGTTGGAATTCATGATGATTATTTTTAAGAAATAAAAGAAATAAGTATGAAAGAATAAGACAGGCTAGCCAGCCATTCTAAAGACCAGTACCGCGAACAAATAAACAAACAGAAAGAGCAACACGATAAATATACAAAGAAGAAGTAAATAAATACAAAATAAATAAATAATAAATAAAATAAACAAATAACACCGCGGAGAAGGGGCGGGGGATTAAACCCGCGTCCGTGACGGCAACGGTCAAAGCCTGCATGTGATTTAAATCTGCGTGGAATACCAACTGAGCTAAGGGGAAATATAAATTAACTGAGGTTATTATAATTATATGCAAATCACGATGTTGTTAGCGTCTATCGGCTATCATTGCTTTGGACTGGTGCAATGATTTAGCGTCGGAGGACGGATTCCTTCATAACTGTGTACTCGGTATGTATTTTCCCCAAATCACTTCAGTGTTCTGTTGGAGTCACGGAGGTCGCCTCAGTTTCGCCGACATTAAATTCAAGGTGACCTCCGATCTCTCCAAAAACGCAGCGGTTTTAATTCTAGTCATGTAGTTCTTGACGTCTTTATCGTGTCAAAACCGTCCAAGTTCACGATCGCTACTCTTTACCGAGGCCACTTCTGCTGCACTAAATGGCGGCTGCAGCAGACGAACCCAGTTGCGTATCACGTAGTGATCGCTTCGTCTTGCATTCAACCAATTGTAGATAACCAACTCAGTGGCAGCCTCATCTCATACACACCGGAAAGACAATTTCAAAGAAATCATTTTTACTGTCTAAACTGAAAGCAGTCATTAATTTGACTACGCGTAAACTATTTTTCAATGGATATGTCAATTCCCACAATGATTATGCCTCAACAGATTTGGGACGGCTGCAGTGAGGTCCAGTTCAAGGAAATAAATTCGCTATACAGGAGAGTATCCAAACTAATTATTCCTAGTTCCTCTCTACCCACTGAGGCGAGGCTCGAGGCAGCTGGACTCCTTCCTCTTGGCAAACACTTAGTATTTAACAAGTGCATGCTAGTGCACAAAGCATTTACCGGTAAGACCCCCGGCTACTTATCGGAACTCTTTGCTCTTACAGAGAAGAGATACAGCACTTCTCGGAGCAGCCTGAGCAAAAAGCGGCCCCGCATTGATTTGTATAAATCCAGTTTGTCATACTCAGGTAGTTTCCTGTGGAATACCTTCCTCCGCATCTACAGCAAGTTAATTCCCTAGCTGATTTTAAAGCAAAACTGCTCAAGCATTTATCTAAGGCAACGTAAATTTAATTATCTCGTGTTGTCTAAACATTATATTTCTTTTTTATTATTTTAAATTTATTTTTATGCAGTTATTATTTTTATGATCATACCACTTGCGCTCACGTTTCGTTTTTGGGGGTGCTTCCTGTATGGGCCCGTCGGGGGAGGCAGCGCGGGTGCACCGTTTATTCGAGCGATGTGCATAGCATGTCATTTAAGGGAAGGTATCCTTGTGGAGTGCCCCCCCCCCCCATTCCCCCCCCCCCCACACCCTCTGGTTGGGATTGTCTGGGGAGGGGTCCCGCAAATGGTGATTATGACACGTGCATACATTTGCGTATGGGTACCTGTGTGTTTTATTAAATCATTGTTGCTGTCTGTAGTGTTATTGTAATTCGCATTAATTCGATGTTGTTTGTGAGTGTAATGTAGCTTTGCCTGTTATTATATGTCAGTAGATGTAGCAAGGACAGATTGAAACAAAGGCCTATGCGCCTAATATCTCAATCCTTTCCTTGAGTAAAGTTTGAGTCAGTCAGTCAGTCAGTCAGTCAGTCTCGCTCTCTCTCTCTCTCTCTCTCTCTCTCTCTCTCTCTCTCTCTCTCTCTCTCTCTCTCTCTCTCTCTCTCTCTCTCTCTCTCTCTCTCTCTCTCTCTCCAAGGTCCTCTCTCCTGACCCACCCTATCAGTTCACCATTGCATCCCTGGCGCTTGCTGTGCATTAATCAGTCGTTAAGTTTTCTCTCAATCACAGTTTTTTTTTTTTCTTTCTGTGTTTCGATTTTGACGAAATGTTCAAGTGAGTTGCCCAAACATACTTTCGGACAACTTCCACCATTCCTCTGCGCGTGCCTGATGCGCCGCAGCATCCGGAAGCTGTGCAGTGTTTTCTCCCCTGTCTGTGTGGAGTTTTGTCCCCTGTCTGCACGCGCCGTGCGTTTTATCCTCAAACACAACTCTTCAACCCTTTTATCTCCTCGAGCCTCATCTGCAGTTTTCGCCTGCATCAAACTTTAGCGTCATGCGAACGGATGATGATTGTTTAATGGCACCGCTGCAGCTTTTTTTTTTTTTTCTTCTTCTTTCTTTATTCGTTTGGTTTTCTTTGTTTTCTTTGTTTGTGTGCTGGTGTGTGATTGTGAGCCTCGCGGCCTCCGGCCGAGAGGCCCAAAATCACAGACCAACACGCATTCAAAAAAAAAGTTTACTTTTCATACAGATTAAATAATACTTGGACGTCTGTTGCTAACCATAAATCTCGAGTGCGCAGTTCCACCGATAAAATGCGAGATTTGGCAGACGCGATTTATTTTAGAGAAGTTAGGCATAATTATTATTTATTCAATGACATTTTAGAATGTTTTAACCTCAGAATCGACATATTCTTTTATCTTCCAAGTGGCACGATGCTACAGTTAGGTCGGTCTTACTTCACATTGCCTCAGTAGCTGATCGTCACGTGGCGTAGCCAAAGAAGCAGTCAAAAGTGCGGCGGAGATCGCACAACCCGTATCACCGCACAGTGAATAGAGACAGCCTTGTAATGCACGGTCGGGAAAAGAGTATTGTATACATTTGATTAAATTGTATGCATTTGATTAAATTATGCAGTCCTACAGGCAGAGAGAATTTGTTTTGAAAGGGTACCGTTACTTTAGGAATGTCATACCTCCTGACGGCTTTGCCCTAAGTCGACTGATAGCGGACATTAACACATTAACTCATTCAGCCCCGACACACCACAGCAAGACATGATCGAGCATGATAGTTCAAGGGTGGTGCCAGAATAGTTTGGCGCCCATAGGCGCCAAGCTATTCTGGCACCACCTTTGAACTATCATGCTCGATAAATAGGCGCCAAGCTATTCTGGTACCACCCTTGAACTATCATGCTCGATTTGTCTCTAGAATTGTCATACAGTTCTTCAGAGGATGCAAATGATCGTCTTGTTCTATACCTGCGTATTTCTCTGTGGGCTGGCGATTGGGTGCCTGATAGGAGGGGGCAGGGGATCTAACTGTTTGTCTGTCCAGCGCTGAGTGTTTCCCCTTGGTTTGTGTACAATTCTGCCAGCGCTAGCCTCACCTATCTCGTTTGTGAGTTCTTCAGAGGGAACTTCAGAATTTGGGGATTTAGGTCCTGGGGTGGAATGTGTTAACCAATTTTCGCAAATATCTCCTGTAGGAATCTGGGCAAAAAGGGTTAATTTAACACTGCACAATCGATCCATATTCTATTGTGTATTAGGGCATATGATGATAATGATGATGATCAGGTGATGATGATCAGATAATGATGATGCTGATGATGATGATGATGATGATGATGATGATGAAGATGACGTTCTGGTGGTTTCTGCTATGTATAATGCCTGTTCCAAGTTTTAACGTGCTATACTCAAGTCCACTTCGGATCCCGTGTTTTGCTATCTTGTGGTAAGCGTCATTTTTTTTTTTACGCGAAGTAACAGAGAATCAACAATGGAAACAGACAATTGTATTGGTTCTTTCGATTACAATAGTAAAGACGTTGCTATCTGACAAAACCTGTCTTCTTCTCATCACGGTTCCCAATGTAAAGACTGCACCCGTCAGTAACCCCAGGTTTGGTCACTTGACCAACAAACAAAAAACAAACAAAAAAAAAATAAATAAAGATCCCGCCTGGTGTGTAATCATACGGCAAGTGACGGTTGCCCCAATATGGTCTTCATTGCCGAAGCGAGAAAAGCCCAGGTCTTTGAAGCTAGCGATAGTAGCCCTCAAGCCGGCCCATCTAGTGTCATCCGCCGCAAATCACTGCCATAAAGAAGCCACGAAAGTTAGGGGGCTGACAAATTAATTCCTAAACACAGCCCGAGACTTAGATCCAGGAAAATTCGCACACCTCTGTCTGGTGACGCGAATGTGGCTGGAATCCGCGAGCAAGAGGAGTAGATTCTCATAAGCCCCTGCTTTAGCAGGGGCTTATGAGAATCTACGCCTCTTGCAGAGGAACCGGGACTTGAACATATTTTTTCGTGCGAGAACTCGATACACTAGGGTGGCCCCGATCAGACCGTCTCCCACAAAGAAACGCCACAAACTCCAAAAAATCCACAGACAAATGGACAGCCCCGGACAATAAAAATCCATTAATCCAAATTGTTTGATTATTTTCTTCCCCCGTTCCAACGGCGACTTCAAAGAGCTCGGGCGGACAGAGACAGACGACCGGAGACTCTGGGTGCTGCCCCCTAACGGAGTGACGTCACACCTCGTTTTTCACTCTTCATTTTCGTCGGACGCTCGGCGAGTCTCTTTGTTTTAGCAGCCTAACGGTCGGGGCAGCGCTCGCCTCCGCGCGAGTTATCTAATCCTGCCACCAAACGCGCTAATTACGGGCCCTGGGCCGGCTAAATTGCATGTTTGGGAGATCAAAGGGAAGCAACTCCGCTCCGACCCGCCGAAGCTGTCTCGGACAACGGAACGCAAGGGGACGGAATCCGAGAGGCTTGGAGCCTCATGAGCTCACGCAGAATGCGGGAACTCATGAGGATCCATACCTCTTGCTGACCGATTTGCGTTAGTTTTTCTCCGGCTGACCTGCATGAAAGGGACTTCTGTCTACAGAGGAAAAGCGGAAGACAAGGGGACGTAACTTCAGCGTTCTGGGAGGCGGCGGCACGCATCCTGACAGCATTTTTTTGGGATGAGAAATAAAGTGGGGAGGAGTGAGTGACTGGCACATCTTGAATCACATCAGTCCCGTCCCCCAGGGGCTGCAGAGTCCTCTTGGAAGATGTTGCGATAATTAGAATTGGCGACACAGTGTCTTAATTTGTCGGGATTTGAGCCGTCTGCCCTGCTCCCCGCTGTTTCACACCCCTTGGCCTGTTCAAACTCATTTTGCTCTACAGAGGTCCTTTTTGTTGGAGGGTGAGTGCTTGATAACAAGTGAACTGCAAATGTTTACCATTTACCTCGTCATCAGCGCAAACCCCAGTAAGCAAAAGACCATCGTGCCGACTTCGGGTACAGTTGGCCTGCGCACGGCGGCGGGCCAACTGTAGCCGACGTCGGCACGATGGTCTTTTGCGTACTGTGAGCCGTTCTCTTGTATCATAAAATTCAGATCACTAAGGTGACTGCCAAGCGCATAATATTGCAGAGAAGAAACCCAAGGAAGAAAGAAATACGCTTAGGAAAGACATCACAAGTGAAAACACTTTTCTCAAAATATACCTACAAACAAACACACGCTTTGACACTTATCTCTTTACATCTTCCCGATAAGTTGCAAATTGTGTACTGTTTTGATTAGACGATTTTCAAAAAAGGTTGTTGGTTTTTTTTAAACTCGAAATGTTAATAAATTATATTGTGTTGTAACTGTCTTTTTCTCTAAGCGCGTTTTCTTTCTTTGTTGGGTTCGTTCTATTGTGTCGTAGTTGTTAGTTCGGGGTTTAACGTCCACGGCACGGAAGTGATAATGGACGGCCCTGACGGGCGGGTGATGGGGGACAGGGAAATCTATTACCTATGGAGTACGACCTGAACACTGATCAACTCAGGCGCACTCCAACTGAGCCGCTTTGATTTACCAGGACCTTTCAACGGGCATGCTACTGAACAAGCCCGTCATTTCCCCCCTGGATTGCGAGTCCAGCTACCGGGGCGGGACGGGGATTCGAACCCACGACCCGGCGATCTCCTTCGCTCTCCTGCTCAGACACTTAACCGCCTGAGCTAAGTTCGGACTCTTAACTCATTCTACCCCAGACACACCACAGGAAGATAAGGATCGACCATGATAGTTCAAGGGTGATGCCAGAATAGCTTGGCGCCTATGGGCGCCAAGCTATTCTAGCATCTGTGTCCTGCACTGCAATGCAGTCTTCAGAAGACAACGGCAACATTTAAGGATTTCGATTACAATGAGTTAAAGGGGTCGTTGCTTAGTAAGTTCTGTCACATTTTATGTAACAATGAGACAAGCTATGATACGAAGGAGTACCCAACGGAGAAAGAAACACGCTTAGAAAAGACGGGTACAACACAATTTATTAATATTCGGGTAAATACCCTTTGTCAAATAGACAAAACAAACAGAGAGATCAGCCGCTACTTATCTTCATTCGCAGAAGGAATGTGGCAACTCTACCACATTGAAATAAATTAAATACAACTCTACCACATCAAAGAAAGAAGGGTAGAAAAATTGCCACATTCCTTCTGCGAATGAAGATAAGTAGCGGCTGATCTCTCTGTTTGTTTTGTCTATTTGACAAAGGGTATTTACCCGAATATTAATAAATTGTGTTGTACCCGTCTTTTCTAAGCGTGTTTCTTTCTCCGTTGGGTACTCCTTCGTATCATAGCTTGTCTCATTGTTACATAAAATGTGACAGAACTTACTAAGCAACGACCCCTTTAACTCATTGTAATCGAAATCCTTAAATGTTGCCGTTGTCTTCTGAAGACTGCATTGCAGTGCAGGACACAGATGCTAGAATAGCTTGGCGCCCATAGGCGCCAAGCTATTCTGGCATCACCCTTGAACTATATACGGAAGAACTGTGTCCGTCGTGAGATGACCTTTGTCACCCGGTCCGCGTTAGCCCTTTTTCTCCCAGTGAACGTCCGTCATGTTTCTGAAATCTTTGTTCAGTCAACAACCGAAAGCGACAACTGTCCAAAGGAACATGCATACAAAGTGGTCCAGGCAAGAGGCATAGATTCTCATGAGCCCCCGCAACAGCGAGGATCTATACCTCTTGCAGTTTTGTGGTGTTCGCCTCTTCTCGACAGTGACGGGGTGAAATCCTAATAACTAACCAAAACAGCAATGTGCCCGAGGTCCTGATTCTGGAAGGAAAGGGCAAATTATGCAATCTTCTTTATCTGTCATAATCGTTAAATTGTGATCATCACCATTTAATTATTCAGCTTTCGGGCGACCACATTAACAAAGATTGGCTTTGAATTATAGCTGAGTTTATCTTGGAAATATTAAACGATAACTCACCCCAAACAAAAATTCGCATGAATGCCTTCGGTACATGAAGTCACGCGCCGAAGTCTAAACTAAACTTCTTTGAATCCAGACCACAAGGGTGACTGCGGTGCCAAGAGTGGCAAATGTAATTAAAAAAAAAAAGTTTCAATGAAGAAAGAAAGACGCTTTGAAAAGACATAAATAAATGAAAAATCGTGTTGTGATTGTGTCGCATATCGCCTGTTTGTCCGGGGCTTTTCATCCACTGTTTTTGTCGAAACACGTGTGCAATTCTGACCTACCTTCCAGAGCGCAAAGGCCATCGGGCCGACATCGGCCGCCGATGACCTTTTGCGCGCTGGGTTCTGATTTCCGATCATGAACGTCTAGTCCCTTCTCTGCGAACCCGTTGGCGGACGGTAATCTTGACGCTTACACTCACAAACCAGATAGGTGAGGCTAGCGCTGGTAGAATTGTACACATACCAAGGGGAATTACTCAGCGCTGGACAGACAACAGTTAGAGCCCCTGCCCCCGCCTATCAAGCACCCAATCGCCAGCTTAAAGAGAAATACGCAGGTATAGAACAAGACGATCATCTACAGCCGCCACATTGTCGGACCATTTTTTTTTTTCCAACTGAAAGTGACCTCCAGGCATTCACCCATTCAGCGCCAGCTAACGCAGGCTTTGTTTCTGCTCTCTTCGTAAATTCAACACCTAAAAATGACCTAGCTGTAAAAGTAACATGGATTCAGTGTGGTGTCAGCAAAGAGGCATAGATCCTCATGAGCCCCCGCTATTGCGGGGGCTCATGAGGATCTATGCCTCTTGAAGCTGGGTGGTGTTCACGTGTTCCGGGCACTGAACGGATTATAAAGTTAATAGCTCGCACTGTCTCCCTGTTAACCCATACAGCCCTGACGCACTACAGCAGGAGGTGGATCGACCATGATAATTCAAAGGTTGTGGCAGAGTAGCTTGGCTAATCATCTGGCACTACCCGTGAATTATCATGGTCGATCCATTTCCTGCAACAGGTGCATAGTCGTTAGATGACGCCTCCAACATTTGGGAAATACGTGCGTCGGGCTGAATGAGTTAAATATTCTTAACACGCCTTATAATAACGCCGCACAAAAAGACTTGTGGAAAACGTGTCAGTCTAGTGAGTTAAGGCCCCGCCACACGAGCCGGTTGTGCCCCGATTTTGAAGCCGATTCCGATCCGATTGCGATCGGATGACGTCAATTATCCGATCCGGTCCCAATCGGCTGGGAATCGGGTGTCTAGAACCTGCTATATTTTCCCGATCCGAATCGGCCCCGGTTGTAAGCTTCAACCAATCAGAGCGCGTCTCGCAAAGCATGTCGTAGTTCAGTTGCAAATGGCGGAACACGCCTGTTGTGATCCGCCAGTACCGGCCACCGCCGTTGCTGAAGTTTCGCACGCCTCTTCCCGAATATGATGCAAAACTGCTGAGAATGCAAGCACATCATCATCACTGTCAAAACTAGCAGCCATTTTGCAGAACAGGTACGACTTTGATCTTCGGTTCAAACCGGTCGGCTAAACAAGTCGGGAAATGTGTGGCAGTGCACACGTTTTTTTAGTCCGGTCCGATCACCTACTGATTCGAAAACTGATCGGGAATCGGCCTCAAAACCGGGCATGTGTAGCGGGGCCTTTAGGGACAGTAAGCCAGATTCAAGTGTCAGTCTGCACTCCGTAAAATGAAACACATTTCCGCTCCTCTTCTTCTTTGACTTTACTGTATGTAGGAAAATTGCACCGCCTCGCATCAGGTGCACTAGAAATCATCTACTACTGACATGGACGGTTGAGAAAGAAGGGTAGAAAAATCTGAGTCGAACGCAAGACAACATTGAGAAACCGTTTTATGGGCAATGGTGGCGCAGATCGCTCAAAAGGAAATCATACTGAGTGCCACTTAATTCTGCGACAATGAAGATAAGTAGCGACTGATCTCTATATTTGGTTGTTTAAGTATTTTGAAGAAGGGTATTTACCCGAAATATTAATAAATTGTGTTGTAACTGTCTTTTCTAAGCGCGTTTCTTTCTCCGTTGGGTTCTTCTCTGAAAAAATGGTAGGCTTTCCCCCTCTTCTTCTTGTCCTTTGGCTTTGTGTGTAGGAGAGTTGCACCGCCTCGCATTGGGCGCAGTAGAAATCATCTGCTACGTGTGCCTTCTCAAGTGGACTGTTAAAAAAGAAGGATAGAAAAATCTGAGTCGAAGGGATGTCAACGTTGAGAAACCGTTTCTTCGGCAATGTTTAGCAATACAACCCGCGCTGAAACAGATCGCTCTAATTGACATCATACTGAGTGACAGGAATTATTTCAACATTCCGGGCGCCAGACATTATTAAAATCCCGTTCCGCGGAGAATCAGAAAAGAAAAGCGAGAGTGGAGGGGGTGGAGGTTGGGGGGGGGGGAGGTGGGGAGGTAATTTTATTGCACGTGCATCTCGTGTTACACTGACGGCGGGGTGGCGCACGTGCAGGTGAGGTGCCGATCTCTCGCCTGGTATCGACCGGTGTTGCGGACAAAGGACACGGGAACACTGAGATTCTATCTAACAGACCACCCCGGGCTGGCTGGAAATTTAACCACTTTACTGCCGCGCGAGGCCAAGTTGACACCAGGCAACTGCAAGAGGGAAAGATTCTCATGAGCCCCCTGCAGATTTAACCCGCTTTCGCCCTGCACCACCCCAGTCTCGCTGACGATCTAACAACGTCACTGCGCGTGGGGCAAGGTTAACACCATCCAGTTGCAAGAGGCATAGATCCTCATGAGCCGCCGCAGTGGCGGGGGCTCATGAGGATCTTTGCCTCTTGCTGGTCTTTATCTATATCTGCCTTCCTCACCCAGACCGACGATCGGACTGTAGCTGATAAAAATCTATGCCCTATTCCGGGCTCCAATTATTTTTTGCGCTCAACGCACGGGACGAGTTTAGGTCTGTACCGGAGGAGCCTTACTTTGGACATACTTTCCGTTCATTAGGAAACCCGCAGCGAGGCGGTCTTAATCGTGCGGTCGGCGTTAAACCACAATAACTAACTAACTAACCACTAAGGAAAGAGTTCAAATGACCAAAGTAGAATTGGCCATTCAGTCAGGTCGATCCATCTGGAAGAATAAAGAAGTCAAATCAGATCAGATCAGACCAGATCGAATGAAATCGAATTTTTAATAAAAATTAAAAAGTTAAAGAAATGCAGTCGCTAATTTATCAGTCTTTCTATTACACCATAATTATGAGTACCAGCCATCTTACAGACAAAAACTGCACTTACAGTCTGAGTTATCTTCAGAAATTTACGTCGCTACAATCAACCGAAATTCCGAAAGTGACTATCCACTGCAAACTATCCATACAGTCCTGTGTGAATCTTCGTAGGCCGCACGCCTACACCACACAAGCGCGCTGTCATTCAGTTCGACAACAAATCGACGCTTTGCTTCCTGGCGTCGTTTTTCACGGATCCTCATTTTTGAACAACTCTTTGACATTTTCCGGCGTTGATGCGGCTGCGCAAGGTATTTTGGCCTCTGTCGACATCCGGTCGGGAGGTCTGCATTGCCACACGCTAGAACAAGAGATCGGTGCCTTCAGGAGACGATGTCTAAAGTCAAAGGCGACAACCGGGCAGTTCCCCCCCGCCTAGGAAAAACAGATGTAGATAAGTGAATCTGATGATGAGTAAGAGGCATGGATTCTCATGAGCCCCTGCGGATGAAGGGGCCCATGAGAATCCACGCCTCTTGCAGATGGAAGGTTCGGAAGACATATCTGAGATGAAGCCGTATCAATTCATGACTAAGTCAACGATATCCACACTCGGACGGAGCTAGATTTCTTGAGCATCAACAAGCGAATGGGCCACATTGTCATCGGCGTTTCGTCATCACAATACGTGCTGAGATCGTATCATCTCCAGAGGTGCCATGACTACACGCAGAAGAAATTAAAAGTGACAGTTTTTTTTTTAATCAAAGCTGTTGATAAAATGAACCCAAATTAACAACCTATCGCTAAATATTGTGCGTATTGAAAACATTATTTTGGTGACTGAAAATAAAGACTGAAAATACAGCACATGCCGTGTTCAAACAGATCTGCGTGCATGCACATTTTTAGCATAGCAGCAAAAAATAAAAGAAAAACTCTTATGTATTATTGTAAAAAAAACAAACAAAAAAAAAAAAACACAAAAAAACAAACAAAAAAACCCCACGAATTAACCTATTACATTTTTTTTGGGGGGGAGGGGGAGTGGGGGGGGGGGGGGGGTAAAATTGCTTATTGTCCTATGAAGTGTAGCCTTCATAGGACAATAAGCTATGTTTACCCCCCCCCCCCCCCCCCCAAAAAAAAAAAAAAAAAAAAAAAAAAAAAAAAAAAAAGTTACAGATTAGGAAATTTGATCAACCATTAAGGCCATGCTATTTTGGCACCACTCTTGAACTATCATAGTTAAAGTTATTTCAAGCAATGATGAAAAGGGTGAAAAGTGTTAATGTCAGCAGTAGCAGCAGCAGTAGCATCCCCATAATTGTAAAACCAAATGATCAAACCTGTTGATGAAACAAGCCGCCACTGAAGCCAGCATTTTAAGTCGAAGAAAAGAATTTATTGAGTTTGGTAAGTGATTAACGTCGTGTACGGATGTAAACTGTCTTTCCGTAGTCCCGCAGTGAAGATAGATGGCGCTATAACGTCACGTGATCCCACAACTGTCCAATCAGGGACGCCGACAAAGTGCCGTCTGCCCCGATCTTTCTCTGCAATTGGCTTGCTTCTTTCGACGTGAACTTGTTTGGCGATTTCGACTCTGAGGATTTTATCATGGAACCTAGCTCAATTCTGCAAACGTGAGACATAGATTCTCATGAGCCCCTGCGTCTGCAGGGTCTCATGAAAATCTACGTCTCTTGCACGTAGGCTGGGCCGGCAGAGTGACAGCCGATATTGAGTTACAGAAAAATTGTCTATGGCGATGGAATGACAAATATCGATGCTTTTCATTTCTCAGGTTGTAAGGTTTCTAGTGTCAGTTTAACGGCGAGCCTGGTCGAGAGGGCTTAAAAACTAATGAGTTAGCAGAACCGCTTTCTGCGGTTTTTAACCCATGCCACTGTAAGTACATTTTTGTTTCTGAAATCTTGCTTCGTTCAACGACCAAAAGCCAACACCGTCCAGGGAATATGGATTCAAATTGATTTCAGTAAGAGGCCTAGATCCTCATGAGCCCCCGCAGTCGCGGGGGCTCATGAGGATCTATGCCTCTTGCAGCTGGATCTGTGTTCAGTGAAGGGTTAAAGATCGTTCGAATTCTGTGTCTGGTGAATCGTATGTGAAGCATCTGTTGCACATCCGTGGTGGAAAACGACGAATGCACTCGTTGGTATGTGAACGTTTAATTGATCACAACAGAACTATTTATCCCATTTACATGTTTTGTGAGTCCGAGGATCAGGCTCAGTTGCATAAGGGGCGAGCTTAAATCCTACGCAAACCACTACGCAAGGTGAGCTATACCGGGACTTGCAGTGCAGGACTAAGCCCACTCATGCAACTGGCTCCAGTACCTCACAATAGTCATGTTGATTCCTGCAGTAAACAAAATCTCGTGTTGCCAAACAGTACTGTGAATACGTTTGCACAAAAGTCCGTTTGTGTATCACTTCACCATTTCCGCTTAACAATTATCCTTAACACCTTGCCTGCTATACTGGCGATACCGCCGGCTCGGCGGAAAAGGCGCGTACTAGTTATGCGTCTTTCGAACGATATCGTCAGTAGCTGTCAAGGGGTTAAGTCTAATCTGTGACAAGAGAAAGAAATCACTGGCGACCGCAGACTGTGCTATTACTGTTTGAAAAAGAACATGGAATCAGCAGAGGGAGGAGATGTGGCCGAAGCCCGCCACTCTACAAGAGCCTGTGGAGGCGCTACAGAAGACCACAGATTTCATTTTGAGAGCCAAACTCCAAGTGTGACGGCGTTCGAGACTGAAGAAGAAGAAGAAGAAGCACATTATAGTCAGACGCTGCGTTATTCATCCATTTAGTTCCCACGCACTGCTGCAAGAGATGGATCGACCATGACAATTCAAGGTTAGTGCCAGATTAGCTTGGTGCAGTCAGGCGCCAAGCTAATCTGGCACTACCCTTGAAATGTCATGATCGATCCATCCTCTGCGAGTGTTACAATAGTCGATAAAAATGAACATTTCCCTAATCAACTTGGCATAGGACAATAAAGTTTTTTTTTTTTTTTTAAATCTGAATCTGAATCGTTAGGTGACACCTCAAAAATTTGAGAAACGTCGCCTTGGGGTTAAATGGGTTAATCTACAGTGAACAGCAGCCCAATTTAGAGGTCTCCGATCCTCGTGAGCTCTACACGCTGGCGTCCAGGAAGACCTATGCCTCTTGCTAGCCCCATTCAGTTTCCTGCCTACTACTAATTCAAGTTTATTGTCCCGCTGGCACTAGAGTGATCGGGGACTAATATTTTGGTTTATTTTCTTTATTTAAAAAAAAAGTACTTTTGTTAGAGAAGCATTTTCATGCCTACTCCTCAAACACACAACACCATCTGGTATGATAACACGCACGACGACTAGTTCACAGTTTGTATGGGCAGGCCTCGCCGGACTGGGTTACGTACAGGATTAGCATTTTCCCATGCCCGCCCCATAAATTAAAGGCGCATTCCCACAAAGACCTCTGAAGTAATCAAGCAGTTCGTCTCCGTGCAACCGTGCCCGGGATTTCGTGGATTAAAGGACAAACACAGTGTCATCCAGACAGTCGCTCACAGCGCATTATCCGCCCGCTAGAGACACGGGTACTCATGTGTCCCTGCAGCCGACGGGTCGAATGAGAACGTATGCCTACTGATGGTGCGGCGAAATCCAGACCAAAATGGTGACTCCCGTTCAGTGGAAAGAAAATCCCGACCAAGGAAGAAACATGCTTAGGAAGGACAATTACAACACAATGCATTAATATAAATTGTGTCGTAATTCTTATTCTTATCTGAGCGTCTTTCTTTCTTGGGACTTTCTCCCTTGACTGGTACGATCACTGTTGAATGTTATCTTCTTTCTAGGGACTTTCTCCCCAGACTGGTGCGATCACTGTTGAATGTTATCTTCTTTCTTGGGACTTTCTCCCCTGACTGGTACGATCACTGTTGAATGTTATCTTCTTTCTTGGGACTTTCTCCCCTGACTGGTACGATCACTGTTGAATATTATCTTTTTTCTTGGGACTTTCTCCCCTGACTGGTACGATCACTGTTGAATATTATCTTTTTTCTTGGGACTTTCTCCCCTGACTGGTACGATCACTGTTGAATGTTATCTTCTTTCTAGGGACTTTCTCCCCAGACTGGTGCGATCACTGTTGAATGTTATCTTCTTTCTTGGGACTTTCTCCCCTGACTGGTACGATCACTGTTGAATGTTATCTTCTTTCTTGGGACTTTCTCCCCTGACTGGTACGATCACTGTTGAATATTATCTTTTTTCTTGGGACTTTCTCCCCTGACTGGTACGATCACTGTTGAATATTATCTTTTTTCTTGGGACTTTCTCCCCTGACTGGTACGATCACTGTTGAATGTTATCTTTTTTCTTGGGACTTTCTCCCCTGACTGGTACGATCACTGTTGAATGTGAAGAGATTGTTTCCATCGGATGCAGGTCTGACACTTCCATCTGCAAGATGCATGGATTCTCACGAGCCCTTGCTGACGCATTTTACGGTCATTTCATTGACTTTGATCTGTTCTCCACGTACGAAGATGGTCACGGACTTTTACGACAGTCGTTACAGAGATCTGGGGCCGGTTGCATGAGTGCCCTTAGTCCTGCGCCAGCCACTAAGCAAGGTGCTCCGCAATAGCGGGGCACCTTGCTTAGTGGTTCTTTCTCCGGGTACTCCGGTTCTTCCACCCCCCCCCCCCACCCCCCACCCCCCACACTTTGGTACTGGTCTCAGGCCACTTTACAAATTTCAAATACAAGCGATCAAAAATCTCTGTAACTTCAGTAGCTGACTGGCCCTTCGTTTGTCTTGTACTGTGTTTGTCTTAAATGGCGTAAAATCAGTGTCTGTTTCGTGAGTGTATGAGGGTTTCAGGCGCGGCGCTTTGAGTCGATTTCCCCAAAATTGAGAAAAAGCGCCTATATAATAACAGTATTATTATTATTATTATTATTATTATTAGTGGCTGGCGCAGGACTAAGCTGACTCTTGCAACTGAGCCAGGGTCAACTTGAAACCAAGCAGACAAAAGGACAACGGGCACAGTCGACCAAAACTGGCCCAGGGACGGCTTGAGGACCTTTTGCAAACTGTGTGCGCGAAAGGAATGGGGAAGGGAGAGCAATCCGAAGAGTGGAATGGGAACGGGGGAGCAATCTGAGCGGTGCGTAAAGCGTTACGTGCCCATGAGAGGGGATTAATTGGCTGGTGGCACCGTGTGATTAATTGGCACTGGTCAGCACCCACGCCCTCCCTAGCCGCCGGCCAGATCTGATGTGGTACGGTTTGCCGTGGCAGCGGTCATGGGTTAATGTCGCAGTTTTATCGGGTGTCAACAGCAGTTGGTACTGTTGATCGAGCGCCTACATGATCTCCCTCACCCCAACCGCTTCGCCGTTTGTTTGTTTGTTTGTTTGTTTGTTTGTTTGTTTGTTTGTTTGTTTGTTTGTCTACTTTTGGATCTTTGGTTACTTGGTTGGCTGGTTTGTTGTTGTTTGCTTGGTCGGTTCCTTGATTGGTTCCTTTGCTGGGTGCTGTTTATGTTATTGTTGTTGTTGTTGCTGTACCCCTTTCGCTGTTTGTTTGCTTATTTCTGTCTGTTTCTCTGTTTGTTTGCTTATTTCTGTCTGTTTCTCTGTTTGTTTGCTCTTTATTTTCTCTTTATTTTCTTTTTCTTTCTTTTTGTAGTTGGTTTGTGTGTGTGTGTGTGTGTGTGTGTGTGTGTGTGTGTATGTGTGTGTGTGTGTGTATGTCTGTGTGTGTATGTGTGTGTGTGTGTGTGTATGTGTGTGTGTGTGTGTGTGTGTGTGTGTGTGTGTGTGTGTGTGTGTGTGATTGTGTGTGAGTGTATGTGTGTGTCATTGTCATTGTCTAAAGCGTGCGCATGCGTGTGCGAGTTGTGAGTGCGCGCTTAGAGTTATAATTATTATAAGATAAGCGCATTATAAATACCGTAATTATTATTTATATTATTATGTGTGTGTGTTTTGTTGCTTTGTTCCTTTTGGTTGTTTGGTTGCTTACTTGATTGGTTGGTTGGTGCTTGCTCGCTTTGTCGGTTCCTTGATTGGCTCTTTTGCTGGGTGTTGTTTTGTTGTTATTGTTGTTGTTTTGGGTTTTTGTTGTTGCTGCCGTTTATATTTATTGCAAGGCGTGATAACCCGTCATGCCACGAGTATCAGATTATTTGAGCAACCACAACACAAGCAAAAAATAAAAAAATTAAAATTTAAAAATTTAAAAACAAATTTTAAAAATAAAACTTTGGTCTTGGTCTGCATGATTTGTGTGCCTCTTCATTATTGTCGTGGAGGTCAAAACAGCAAACAGGAAAGAATCTCATCATTGTCATAGCAAACAGAATTAGACTTTGAGAAATCCGGTCCCGTCTTTGCGTTGTGAAGAATCAAATGTTCAAGATTACAATCACATTGTTATTTTAACATCTCTTGTCTTTGAAATGCTCAGTAGTGTGTGCTAGTCTGTGCTTTTTAGAACTTAACGCAAAAAAAAAATGTGCTGGTCTGTGATTTTGGAACTTCCGGCTGAAAGCCGGAAGTTCCAAAATCACAGACCAGCACACAAATTCTGACACGGTTGAACATGCCAAAACCACGACAGACATTGTCTTTTGCCTCGTAGTCCCAAGGCGCAGGTTCGAAATCGCGAGGCACAAGTTCGTAATAAAAGTTTCAAGGCAATCTCTTAGCAGGTGTCAGGCGCCTTTGTTTCAGAGCCCGATGGACAAACGCGCTGCGGAAAGACGATAGTCGGTATGCTAATGAATCTAATCCTCCGCCACTCAAATCAAGTCAACTAGTCGCAGGGGATTCGCGGGATGTCTGGAGTCATTTTCAAAGACAGCCCCCCCCCCCCACCCCCACCCCCCACCCCCACCCCCCACCCCCGGAAATCCCCCTTCCACCTCCCCCCACTCCCTCTCCCGTTTTAGGAACCTTAATGCATTTTAAAAAAGTGTTTGATGTGGTCTGTGATTTTGGACTTTACTTCAGGTCGTAAGGTCTAAAATCACAGGCAACACACTTTATGCCGAAATATTCAAAATCGGAGGAAAGTACACAGTATTGCTTTGAATAGCCTGTTATCGCGCACATAATTATAACCCTTATTTTCAAGGGTAGTCGTGCTTGCGCCAAACTTATCATGGTCATTATCAACAGCCTGGGCTCATGAGGATAAGTACCTCTTGCAGTTGTGTGGTGTCCACATGTTTCTCGGCACTGAATGGGTTAATCCGCTATGATTGGAAAACGTTGGCTTGCGCCCCTTCTTTGTCTCGCTGATCAGTTCAGTGAGTGTCGGCAATATGTTGCACCCTAAATCAACTCTCCTCATGACAGACGACAATTTTTTCCCTCCACTTTGAAATCCAACACTTCGGCAAAGTCACGTGCCGACAAAAGCAAAGAGATTAGCATCCGAAGCAACGACCCCGCGCCTAGATGTGAAACCCTGACTGCCTTCTCCATCTGTGAAAGAAGTAGATGTAAAGTGGGTGTCCATTTCACATGGAAGAGGTATGTGTTTTAAAGAGTTCTTGAGGTCTGCAAGTCCGCACGATGACCTATGCGTTTTTCAGATGGAGGGGGAGGGGGGTGCTGGCTTGAGGGTAGTATGCTACTAAAATGAATGATTGGAGACTGTGGAACCTCTTCCGGAGCTTAGTTCTCGTGGGAAAGTCCGAGGTCTTGTCATAATTGAACGCCTTACGGCTGTCTCCGCCTGCTTTGAATGGGACAAATTTCAACCGGCAAAGAGGAATAGATCCGCATGAGCCCCCGCGAATGAGGGAGCTCATGAGGATCTATGCCTCTTGCAGACGGGCTGAGCTCGTCCTCCATCCAAAAACTTCCGAGTCGCCTTTAATAATTGATTAGCTCTTCTTCGATTGGACATCAGCTCCGTGATTGCGTGCCATCAGTGCGACGTCGGCACGCGACCGGGGGCTCCGGTGTCATGGGAAACGGATGACGAGAACCATGGGAAGGAGCTCGCGAGGATCACGGTGAGGGCTGGCCTGGTGTTGACTTTGGTGTCAACGTTCACAGGGCATTCCTTGCCGTCTGCAGTCCGCCGGCTTAACACATTAGTTGAACCCCGAGATCAAAATTCCGCAACTTGTGAGGACTTTGTTTTCTGAGGACTAACATGACAGATTAGGAGGCAGGTCGGCGGTGATAGGTTTTGAAAGGGTGGCGGCAGAACAGCTTGAGACTTTTATATCGAGCGTGATAGTTTAATGGGTAGTTGAAAAATAGCTTGAAATCCAGACCATCAGTGTGTTAAAACGTGTAAAATGCAATTCCAACAAAAAAGGACAATTACATCACAATTTATTAAATATTTAAAACAGAAATGAAAAGTTTAATATATTGCATTGTAAATTACCTTTTTAATCGTGTTTCTTCTTTGTTGAGATTTTTAAAAAATATCTAGCAAGTTAGTTCAAGGGTGGTGCCAGAATAGCTTGGCGCCTGCATGCGCCAAGCTATTCTGGCACTACCCTTCAACTAACATTCTTGACCTCTTTCTTGTAGTAGTATGTCGGGGCTGAATGGATGAAAATATGATAACTTCCTCCGTATGCGGAGACCCAAGGGCTATATGAGTGAAAACTGAATATATCCATACTGTGCCAGAGGCATTACATACTTCTCATGAGCCCCTAGCCAGCGACTGCATGTGCTCATGAGAATGCAAGCCTTTTACAAGCTAAAGGGTCTGTCTCAGGAACTGTTGACACAACACATGTAATCTGTAAAACGTCGTCAACGCGGTTGGGAGATGGATCGACAATGGATCTTTACGAGAATCATTCGGGCATTCATCCGGCTTTCCCTGTCAATGCTGAAATCTTTTGTAAATGCAACAGGAAAGAGCCAGAGCCGTCTCAGGAATGGACACACAGTGGTGTCAGCAAGAGGCCTAGATCCTCATGAGCCCCTCGCAGTTGCGGGGTCTCATGAAGTCCTATGTCTCTTGTGCTTGGATTATTTACACTTTTTCTTGGCAGCGAAGGAGTTAGTGGAGGTACCAAGATAATCAGGCACAACCCTTCAGTTATAAAATGTCGCCACACCCCTCCCAAAAGCTGTGGCTAGTGCTTAGCGAGCAGACTAGCTTAAGAAGCTCAAGCTGTTTCTTATTATTTTTAACCCATTTAGCCCCAACGCTCTACAGCAGATTATTGACCATGATAATTCAAGGGTACGCCATGCAAATTTTGCAAATATAACTACTGAGTGTCCAGATCATACAAATATAAGCGTGTTTTTGATCTGATGATAATTGATGTACATTCTTATTTTATGTATTTTGCAAAGTAATAAACTATTGAACTCATTCTACCCCAGACACACCACAGCAAGATAAGGATCGACCATGATAATTCAAGGGTGAGGCCAGAATAGCTTGGCGCCTATGGGCATCACCCTTGAACTATCATGGTCGATCTGAGTCCTGCACTGCAATGCAGTCTTCAGAGGACAACGGCAAAATTTAAGGATTTCAACTCGGTGTTGGGGTAGAATGAGTTAAACCAATTCAAGGATAGTGCCAGATTAGCTTGGCGCCTTTAGGCGCCAAGCTAATCTGACACTACCCTTGAATTATCACCGTCAATAATCTCCTCCAACTGGCACATGGTCGTTAGGTGAAGCCTCCGAAATTTGGGAAATGTGGCCGTGGGGTTAGGAGGGTTAAGGGAGGAACATGCACGCAGCTCAACCAGTTTGTTGTAGTCCAGTTCTCCGGCCATGCGTCTTCTGCTATGTTGTGCCGGCATGCGATGGCCATGCTCGTTCTGGCGAAGACAATACCCGGTGCGCCAACGGTCATCGGGCACACGTCGGCCGCAATTGCATGACCCACGCACCCGTAGCCTAGTGCCTGCGCTCCCATATCTACGCTTAGCAAACGTAGAATGATGCAGAGGGGGAATTGAAACTTGCATGGCGACCCTGAAGTCAAATCAAAGCAGAGTGTTTTTTCTTCTTCTTCTTCTTCTTCTTCTTTTTAGATGGGGTGAGGGGGTGGAGGGTGGGGGGTGGACTGGGGGGTGGGGTGTGTGTTCAAACAATTACTCTTGATTAGAGTTATTCAGACTAAAGTTGTTTACTGTGGGCTTAGTTCTTTCAGTAAAATATATTTTGAAAAAGCAACAAAACATGCTCTGCGTGTGGCCTTCTTTTTTCTTTGCACTACCTATGACCTAGTGACCTGCGCGTAACCTGTGACGTTAAATTACAACGCGGTAGCACATGTCATGGTGCATTTTTGTATTTTGGTCCCATTACATGGAACGCTCTCCCAGCTGACGTGCGTCACTCATCATCTCTCTCCATTTTTAAATCCAAGCTTAAAACACACTTTTTTCTGTTGCATATACTTACTGCCGGCTCATCATGTGTGTGTGTGTGTGTGTGAGAGAGAGTTTTCTGCTACTTGTAAATCAATATATGTTTGTTGTTTTGTTGTTGTTGTATGTGTTTGTTTTTGTATTTTGCTTCTGTGTTTCATTACTGTGATTGTAAAGCGCCTAGAGCACCTTGATGATTAGGCGCTATACAAATTACCTTTATTTTATATTATATTATTTAGCATTCTGGACAATCCTTGAGTGGGAGGTAGGATGCAATAAAGTCACACGAATTACAGTTTCGCAGACCATGTCCGTAGGGAGGGTCTGCCGGGATATTAGTAATCTGCGGTCGAAGTCGGCCCCAGGATCTCTTGCCAGACTGATCAATGCTGATTAATGCCACTGCTGTCCTGCTCCACCCGATTTCCTTACTGCTCACAAATCTTAGACGTGCGTAACCCGCAAGAATGTCCAGTGGTAGGCTTATTGCCAGTGATCAAAAGGACCACGGGCCGAAATCGACCGCAGCAGGGGTTAGCTGCATGAGCGAGCTCAGTCCTGTGCCAGCGACTAATCAAGGTACTCCGCTATAGCGGAGCACCTTGCTTATTGGCTGGCGCAGGGACTAAGCTCAATCACTCTCATGCAACTTGCTCCTGCACTGCGCGCAGAGGCGCCCAAGGCAAGCGCGGCCTACCTCAGCCCGAGGACCTTAATTTTGCTAACTTTGGAGTGCGCCTGTTAGAAATCGCAAACCGTGGCCGATATCGGCCTGAGGACCTATTGCTTCTGTCGCCATGTAGGCTTAGTGTCGCCAAGTGTCAACCGCTATGTTGTGCTGACATGCAACACGGTAGCTCATTCCGGGACACGCCTCAGTGATGCCGACACTGCTCACCCTCAGTATATCGCGGTACCCGGGAGTCATATCAAAAGAGACAGCGCGTTTTTCGCGATCGCGATTGTGTCCTAGTGTGCAAATGGCCATCGGGTCGTCGTCGACCACCGTTGGCACGCGTACGGATGTCGGCCCGATGGCGTTTTGCGCACTGGGGAAGTGGTGGATTTTACATAAGCCTGTGAAGATAAGCAAAGGTCTCCGGGCCGATGTCAGCCTTAGCTGGCCTGCCCACAGCCGTGCTCAGACACACACACAAAGCCGTTCACACACACACACACACACACACAGCCGTGCTCAGACACACACACAAAGCCGTTCACACACACACACACACACACACACACACACACACACACACACACACACACACACACACACACATACACATACACACACACACAATCACACACACACACACAGCTGTGCACACACACACACACACACACACACACACGCACGCACACACGCACACACATACACACACAAACCTAAGACGTTATTCCCTAAACATTTTTTAACGCACACACACAGAGCCGTGCGCGGCCAGGTAAGTCCGACATCGGTCCTTGACATCAAGAAACATTTGAATACCACGCGTCTCCGTGGGTGAACCAGTGTCTATTCGCACTGACGTAGCGGTAACTTTAACAAAAACGGAACCCGTCTACCGTGGTCCTCGCGGCTGTGTGTTGAGCGGTTTTTTAGTCCCACTACACACAGATGCAGCGGCGGGGCAGTTGGCTGGCAATCGCTGTTTTGGAAACGTTTCCTGCAAAAAATATTTGCGGCAAAGACGTGCCGGCACGCGTTGCATTAGATACCGCTGTGCACTGAAGCGCGTAATGCCGAACCTGACCTGTACCGTTGTGCCCCATCCATCTCCCGTACCGCTTGCCAGCAGATAGGTGGTGCCAACAGCGGAAATAGATACAACTGTGTGTCTCTGACGGCTATCCAGATTGCAAGACAATGTCTGCTGCTAGCCCCTGTAGCACTGCGCGCGCGAAAGACCATAGGGACGACATCGGCCGGCGTTGACCCGCGCACGACCGTGCGCGGGCCAACGCCGGCCGATGTCGGCCCGAAGGCCTTTTGCGTATTGGGTTTATTTCTAAAATCCCTGTTAACACTTAGCGGTTACCGACACGCAAAGGGTTAATTCAACACCACGGAGCACCGGACGTCCAAGGAACGTAGATAGAAAGGCGTGTCAGCATGATCCAGGCATGCAGCAAGAAGGGTCAGCAAGAGGCAACTGTGGGGGCTCATGAGGATCTATGTCTAATGAGGTTTCATCGTGTTCAGTGTTGTTTGCTTTTCGACAGTGAAGAGGGTAGACTATGCATCACACGGTGTCCGTTTTATGTTTTTGTTCTTGCTGTTTATAAACCTGACTAGGAGAAACTTTGAAACGGAGCGCGGCGGAGCGCGTTGAATGTACATTCATGCATCATTCGGCCTGGCGTCACATTCTAGAAAAAGACGTATCAAAGCAAAAATGACGTCGCGTCTGGCGACGCTAGGTCGAACGTATTACTTTGACATCAATGCTTCCCTTGATAAATATATGCAAAATATCAAGTAACTGTAACAAAAATTATGGACCCACATGCGGGTCAATCGGTTTTCAGCAAACGGGTCGTTTTATAGTACGCCGCCAGTTTCAATACCCTCGGAGGCTTACTTGAAGATGTAGGCATACACTCATACCTCCATCACTCATAGCACTATGACGACGGCCACCCACTCTTCAGGTCGTAACTCCTCGGAAATCAAAAGGTTCTCGGACCGACGTCTAGCTTAGCTGACATTCGTACAGCAAACATAGGCTGACGTCCGACAGAGGCCATGAGCGGCCAACTAAGACAGACCGAGGACTTTGTGCGTGGTATGTCTGCTCTCCCTCTCTTCAGACAATACTTTTCCAGGACGTTTGTTTTAGGACTCGCGAGTCCCTTTCACAACTACAGGCCGATCCACAAGAGGCATAGATCCTCATGCGCCCCCGAAACCTGCGACGGCTCATGAAGATCTATGCCTCTTGCGACACATTTACATTCGTGTTCCTCGGGCAGAGGGGCTCAGAGAGAGTTAAGACGTTTGCTTTCTCGCATTTTGACATGGCAAACACTGAGTGACTAAAGTTTGTGCCTGAGAGAGAGAGAGAGAGAGAGAGAGAGAGAGAGAGAGAGAGAGAGAGAGAGAGAGAGAGAGAGAGAGAGAGAGAGAGAGAGATTGATTGATTGTACATTGCTTAACGTCCCGACAGCAACAAGACTGGACGTGCCTGCACTGCTTGTGATAAACAGAACATTGAACGTATGTCGCCAGCCGGTCCAATACGTTAAATAAGCCTAAGGCATGGGGCCTAAATAAAGCTAAGACCATGTAGCAACACACATCCAATATCAAGAGCTACAGGCAGCGCAGACAGTAGGGAGAGTTTTAAAAAAAGCAAATACAGGTAAATGAACCAAGGGTAGACAGAAACATATGCCCCAGAATAGAGGGAAAAACCCACCCTGTGGGGCTGACCAGGGTGACCCTGGGAACTAAAAGGTAGTTAACCCCACCCAAGTTCCCCAGGGCAGACCCGGGTGGGGGAAGAGAGAGAGAGAGAGAGAGAGAGAGAGAGAGAGAGAGAGAGAGAGAGAGAGAGAGAGAGAGAGAGAGAGAGAGAGAGAGAGAGAGAGAGAGATGATGATGATGATGATGATGATGATGAAACGTTTATTAGGATAAAGTTTTAGGCATTGAAATACCTTTCTTCCAAACTGTCCTGTGTTCACTATAATACATTGTAAAAAATCACTATAACACGACATTAATAACTAAATTAATGTACTTAAAGCATACAAAACTACTACAAAGTACCATTAATTAAGAAAAATACTGAACAACTAAATGTACATAAAGAGAGAGAGAGAGAGAGAGAGAGAGAGAGAGAGAGAGAGAGAGAGAGAGAGAGAGAGAGAGAGAGAGAGAGAGAGAGAGAGAGAGCGAGAGAGCCCTAGTACTTTGTTATGAATCGCAAGCCACTACGAAGTAAGCAAAAGGTCACCGGGCTCAGGTCGGCCGCTGTTAACCCGCGCACGACTGTGCGGCGCGGGACAACAGCGATCGACTTCGGCCCCAAGTCCTTTTACTCGCCGCGTAGCTGCTGGAGGTGAGGCTGAATCTGGAAAACAGTCAGCTTTTGCCTAACATTTTACCCCCTTCGCTATCACTGATCGTACACTGCAGTCTGAAATCTGTGTCAATTTCAACGCGACAGAACGCCAGCCGTCCCATCAACAATGGATACAAAGTGGCTTCAGCAAGAGGCATAGATCCTCATGAGCCCCCGCAATTGCGGGGGCTCATGAGGGTCTATACCTCTTGCAGTAGCGTGGTGCCTACTTTTTCTCCGCAGAGAAGGGGTCAACACCTATTTTAGATGGTAATAGCTTGAAATCCAGACGTGCAAATCAATCGTGTTAAACGCAAAATAAATTTCCGACAAAGATGAAAACACGCTTCAACAAGGACGGTTGAAATACAGTTTATTGAACTGTAAAAACGGACAATAGAAAACTTCAATACATTGTTTCATAAGTGTCATTTTTAAGCGCGTTAACTTCAACTGATCCAGCTGTGAAATACAAATAACAAAATCAAAATATGTACGAGGAACAAACTGAATAAACAGAGAAAATTACGTGTGAAAGAAAATCGTGTTTTAAGCATTGATTTGTCATAACGATCAGGAATTATTGCACAGGTTAAAAAAAAAAAGGGGGGGGGGGGCGGGGGTGGGGGGGGGGGGGGGGCAAAACAGTAATTTTAATGCATAAATTGCACCTCCGATTTCCCAATCAACGTCGCTGCTATTTAGGAGCAGTCTGGCCTATTTTTAACTCTTCGTGTCGCGTGCACGTGCGAACTTGTAACCCACCCCAGACAAAGGTCGACAACAGGCCATATCGCCCCTCTGCCCACGCGACAAGAGGTCGTTATACCCCGCTCGCTTCCGGAGCCAATATGGCTCAGATTCTAACTCCCTTGTGCCTTCTGCAACTGGTATATAATATATACATATCTCCCCCCCCCCCCACCCCCCCCCCCACCCCGTCAGTGCCAATTGATGCAGGCAGTGTTTCTGAAATTGTAAATTCAACGCCAAACAGACCCAACCCTCCAAGGAACACAGATACAAAGTTACGCCAGCAAGAGGTATAGACCATCATGAACCGCCACAAGCGGGAGCTTATGATGGTCTATACCTCTTGCTGGCGTCACTTTGTATCTGTGTCCCTTGGGGGGGCTGAGGACCTATGCCTCTCGCAGTTGGACCGTGATAGCTTTTTCTTTCCCGGCGGTAAAGGGGATACAATTATCCAGACACCTGGCGAGGCAGAAGAAGATGGGTCATCAGAATTCAAAAGCAGTGCCTGGTTAGCTTTGTCTTTGGCGCCTTCCCGAGCAATATACTCCTCAGCTGTAATGGTCCATCCGTCCTCTTGGTGCAGGATGTGCTAAAAAAAACAACAACTAGGCTTCTGTGATATGTTGATTTTTAATATCGCAATGCGGCAGGTTTGTTTTCTTTTCATTATTTCCCCTGTCTTAAAGATGGAGTGGGGGGGGGGGGGGGAGGGTACGGCGGGGACGGGGAATTTGCACGCGCGTACTGACTCTCTGTTGTGAGTGAGCGAGTGAGTGAGTGAGTGAGTGAAGGAAGGAAGGAAGGAGGAAGCCAATGGATAAAAGAAGGACCGATGAAACTAATGATGAAATTAAAGAAACCAGGAACCGAATGCGCAAAAGTCCATCGGACCGATGTCTGCCGTCGTCGGTATTGCGCGGGCCAACGGCGGCAGACCTCGGTCCAATGGCCTTAATGCTTATTGTCAATTAGCCTGGGCTTATGGTTTACTATTCGTTATACTATAATACCGTGAGCTTAAATAGTTTATTGCATTGCAGAATGAAGTTTTTTTCTCCAGGTCAAAACGAACCAGAGGCTGATAACTTGAGATCGAGCGGGCTAATCTGTTATACCGTTTAAGAACAAGTGGAAAATTTGAATTAAAAAGTATTACTCATCCAAAGGCGTCCCGCATCAATAGCTGCGGGACGCAATACGATATTTTTGTGTCTGTTGACGCGGGGCACCTTGAATAAGATAAACCAAAGAAGCGAGATAGACGAACGAGCGAACGCCAAATGATTTCAAAGTACAATTATTAACGAGCTGTAAGTCTTGGCTTGACTTCGCGAACGAAGATTCTATACGGCTTGCCCACGTCGTCTGCAGGCATTTTCGTGACTGCGGAGGCCAATCCGGGACAGGCAGGTTCGACCGCAGTGGCTGCAGGGGAAGGTCTGGTCAGGGTCGAGCTGTAAGTACATTGCAATTTAAAGTACTCGCCTTTATCTACATTTTCCCCACCGCTTTCACTGACTCTGTGCTGTGAAGACTAAAGTTTAAAAAAAGAGACGGGGGGGGGGGGGGGGGGGGGAGAGGCGGGAAGAGGGGGGGGGGGGGAAGTCATTAGTATTCTGTGAAATCCGGCATCTAGGGTCGGGTTGCGTAGAGGTTCAGGGGAAGGAGGAGGGGAGGGGGAGGGGGAGAGAGGGTGTGTGTGTGACTGAAATGGATGAAAGTTTGTATTCCAGGTGTTCTATCAGCTGTTGGCGTCTCTCGTCGGATGGCCCTCACAAGCAAGGTAGTCTCAGAGGCTTGCGTTTGAAACCCTCCCCTCAATAAACCTCATCTCAGCCGAGTAGTGCCTTATAATAGTTCATGACCTCCTTCGCTTCAGTACGGCCGACTACAAACGTAACCGAACCCGGCAAGAAGCGTAGATCCTCATGAGCAGCCGCGACAGCGGAGGCTCATGAGGATCTACGCTTCTTGCAGATGGATATTTCTCACTGAAACAACACCACAGAGATGCTAAACACCTACCGTATAGCACGCACCGGTTGACGCGTTTCGTATTCGCCGCCCTCGTTTATGATTGGCTCAGCAGGACGTCAGAGAGAGCACGTGGCCGGTATCGATCGGTCCATTGTCCCATATGTCGCCATCAAACCTAAAACATGCCTCTCAGTTGGATCGCCCACTGTTTGGGAGAAGAAAGAGAGAGACGAGCAGGAGGACGGGGTAGCCAGAAGGGGTGGAAGGGGGGATGAATTCTTTTATGCGCGCACCTGCGCGTGGTAGTAGTTCCTTGTACACACGAAACGCACGCGCGCTAGCAATCACCGTGGCGTACCCCCAATTTTTAATGGGTGTCAATGGTCTCTGCCCTTTGCTTCATCGCCGCTGGGTTCAGGGGCCAGTCGCTAGAGTGAGCTTAGCCCTGCGCAAGGTCAGTGCTCCGCTATTTGGTGGACTCTTTGAGGCTTTTAGTGGCTTGCGCAGGATTTAAGCTCACTCACACAACTGAAGCCAGATCAGTTCAGGCACTGCCGTGATATAATTAACTTAAACCCACCCTTCAAATGATACGATGGCCTTTGCGCACTGGGCTCCACCCACAGCCTCCCCAATCCAACACATTCTACCAACTACCCTACCTCCGGTCCTTCACACATCTTTTTCCGCCTTTCTTTACGAAGTCAGACGTCAGCTTCCTCCGTGTATTATTTCAACTTCGGCTTCGTGCAGATCTTGCAGTTATAGAACGAATACGTTTCATGACACACGGGAGAAATCGAAATCAGAGGGATGGGGGGAGGGGGCGGGGGTGGGGGGTGGGTGTGTGTGTGTGTGTGTGGGGGGGGGGGGGGGGTGAACTCCGAAAAGGAAACCTAACTATTCAAATTTCAGTCTCCTGTCCCTTGCCAAAGGACGCATGTTTTGTTTCGGACATCTTTGTTTCATTCAACGAGCGCAAAAGCCCGCACAACCGTCCAAAGAACACGGATACAAATGTGTCTCTGCAAGATACATGGATCCTCATGAGCACCCGCATTCGCGGTGGCCGGCTCATGCGGATTTGTGTCTCTTGCAGCTGGATCGGGTTCACCTTTTGTCCGGCAAAGAAGAGGATTAAACACACAGAGTGTAAGTTTGGAAAAGGAATTCTCCTTTCTTTCTCTCCCCCTCCCCCCCCCCCCACCCCCTTCTTGGGAACAGCCGGCTCAAAGTCCTGTGAAATTACCTTCCTTGTAACCCTTTCTCTGCCAGAGAATTTCCCGTCTGAAACCTTTGCACACTGACCCGTATTCGCTTGAAGCATGAGACCCCCGGCCCCCCCCCCCCCCCGCCCCCCCCCCCAAATAGGCCTAAAGAACACAGAACCAACAAGAGACATAAATCCTCATGAGCCCCCGCGACTGCGGGGGCTCATGAGGATTTATGTCTCTTGCAGATGAAAAGCGTTCGCCTTGCCCTTGCTCTTGAGGGGGGTAATAATTAGCATCGTTTGCCAAACGACGCAGGAGATGGATCGATCGTCCGTGGTAAAGCCTTGAATGGTCGGTGGTTGTCTAAGCACCAAGATGCCAGCCATTACTCTTCATAAATCACAAGGTCGTTCTATCTCCGAAGCCGTCTGCGCCGACAGGGAAAGAAACGGCGCTTTGTTTTGCTCGGTGACGTTCTTTTATTTCCTTTGTAAAATCGTCGCCTTTTTCTTCTTCTTCTTCTTCTTGATTTTAGTCGAAACCCCTAGTAGTTTAGGCATGTCACTAAGTTTTTTTTTTTTTTTTTTTTTTAAACGACCGATCACATGGACCAGTAATTGTTAAATGGAGCCAGTCAAAGCAATAATAATAACAATAACAATAATAATAATAATATAACATAATTATTATTATTGTTATATTATTTTTATTAAATGATAGTAAAATAACGGAAATTAAATAGGAAAATAAATAGATAAATGAAAAAATAAAATTAAAAAAAAAAACCAAGAAAACATAAATAATAAATAATCAAGCAAATAAACAGATAAATAAATAAATAAATAAATAAATAAATAGCAACACAGAGCTTGTTCACAGTAATTTCTTGGCGTGTAGTGATGGTTGGTAGAATGTCTTTATTTGTATGGCGTATATTTAAACATTTGTATTCCAGTCATGCCGTAAACTGACGCACATTGCGACGGATACATTTTATTGTAATCAGGAACACAATTCGCTAATGTGTGCGTGTGATGTTATGTGATTTTTACCTAACAACTTGGAGGTCGATACGTCAAATTCACAAAACACTTTTTTCAAACTGAGCGAAAAGTAGCGGCTTTCAATGCGCGACAGACCGTTGGACCGACGTCGGTCGCCGTTGGCGCGCGCACGTTAGTGCGCGGGCCAACGGAGGCCGACATCGGCCCGACGGCCTTTGTGCACTGCGCAGTTCTCTCCGGCCCACCTTTCGGCTCAGTGAAAAATACCTCAGTAACGAAGCGACTGCTTTAGTAATTAGAACAGTTTACCGTGGGAATGCTCCACGACCCCTTTCCTACATAATTGACAACTCGCGACTGTCACAAAAGGACGCGCTGTCATACGTTACTGCTCGTCGACTGCGCGTGCGCCAATCCAGTGCGCGTGGCACGCGCCACGTGGTCGCGGCACGCGCCCCCCCATAGACCACGGCGCGCAGGTGCGAATTTCAAATTGTCATTGACGCGTGTCAGGCGAGGGGAAACTGGGGGACAGACAAACCCAATGCGCAAAAGGCCATCGGGCCTTCTTCGTCCGCTGTCGGCCCGCGCCATCGGGCCGTCCGATGTCGGCCCGATGGCCATTTGCGCATGGGGAAGCTACAGTTGTAGCAGTAGTAACCCCATTCATTGCCGAAAAAAAAAAGCATCCACCAGCAATAGACACATAGCACCTCATGAGCCCACGTAGACGCGGGGGCTCATGAGGATCTTCGTCTCTTTGTTTGTAAAAAAGTGTATCACATCGCACACTATCCGATGAAATGGCCTGTTTTTTATCGGCCGGCCGTACACACTCGAGCGACACAAGTCAGTCTGAATTTTTATGTCTAGTTCATGTGTGTTTCGAGGAAGTTTTGCTTTAAATTGCCGGTACTCCTCATCGTCAGCGGACCAAACCGTGGAGATTAAAATTTAGTCTCGATCTCCGTTTAAACCTATCCCCCCGTATTGGCTGGGGATTAGGATTGATAGCTCTAGGGCTTTCCTACTGACTTGAGTTAGTAGGTCGTTGGCTCACTTTCGAAAGGATGCTCGCATAGAGTGGTATCCTAGTGTTTGTGAGGTTCAACTTTCGTTTTTACATATTCTTTCAACTGCGTTATAGCAGACTCTTGCGATGCGGAGTGTTCCCTTTGCGCAAACGGATGCGTCACGTATCGAATGCGTTAAAGTACCATTACGCATAAATGTGAAGACACATTTTAGCGCCATTTGTGTTTGCTATGCCTTGTCGACACACCTAATGAACTTTGACAGCAGTGTGGACACGCACCAAAACCACACGCATAATCGCACGTATTTATTCTGCGCAGCCGTCAGCGTGTCAATCTATTTCAAGGGCGGATCAGTTACCTCGCGGGGTGGGGATGGGGGTGGGGGTGGGGGTGGGGGGTTCCAACTTTTTGTTTGGGACCTTCATCCTGACACAGAAGGCCTCCCCGACGCTAGACCTTGCTTCCAGTGGCCGAAAAATCGAAAAGCGGGGGAGGAGAGGTGGGGGGGGGGGGGGGGGGTGAGGGGGGAGGGGGTAGAGGGGTAGTGCGTGCGTCATAGGAATCTCACCATTCGTCCAAAATATCAAACGAAGGAGAGGAGGGGGTTCAAACACCCCGAAAAGGGACTTTGTTATAGCATTTTAAAGAATGTCGGGTCGGGAGGGGGGGGGGGGGTCCGAAACCCCTGTAAATTACCCCCCCCCAGATCCGCCCCTGTATTTGTAGCTGTTTCTCATACTGAAAGCTTTGTATTTCTAGAACGGAGTGGAGTCGTTGTCAGGTTACTTGATATCAAGACGACGTGTGCTGAACTGGATTGTCCTGTGTCTAAATGGATCATAACTAGACCTGTGTCTTGCGTTACCTAATATAACCATCTGTTACAGAAGTGCACCCTTGAACAGTTACGGCGGTAGTGGGCCTTTGAAAGGTTATTTAGCAGGTTCACTTCAAATTTGAATCGGCGTCAGTTTTTTTTTTTTTTTTTTTTTTTCCGCTTGGGTTAGTTTCTGTCCCAACCGCACACACGTTCTTGCTTGGATTCGGCGTTTGCCTTGGTCAGATTTGAGGTTCCGTTTGTGACGAACAACAACGAACGAGAGCGAAATCAGGACGAATAACCCGCCTGGACCATAAACATAGACGACACTCCAAACATCTCCCTCTGGGCTCATGAGGATCTATGCCTCTTGGAGATGTTTGGAGTGTGTGTATGCTTGTGATATAAGATGATTATCGCTCTTGTTGGTTGTTGGGGGTCGTACGTCGCACACGTCACCTCACTAGTGAGTGTAGTGTTGGTTGTTGGGTGTCGTACGTCGCACACGTCACCTCACTAGTGTGTGTAGTTTTGGTTGTTGGGAGTCGTACGTCACACACGTCACCTCACTAGTGTGTGTAGTGTTGGTTGTTGGGAGTCGTACGTCACACACGTCACCTCACTAGTGTGTGTAGTGTTGGTTGTTGGGAGTCGTACGTCGCACACGTCACCTCACTAGTGTGTGTAGTGTTGGTTATTGGGTGTCGTACGTCGCACACGTCACCTCACTAGTGTGTGTAGTGTTGGTTGTTGGGTGTCGTACGTCACACACGTCACCTCACTAGTGTGTGTAGTGTTGGTTGTTGGGAGTCGTACGTCACACACGTCACCTCACTAGTGTGTGTAGTGTTGGTTGTTGGGAGTCGTACGTCACACACGTCACCTCACTAGTGTGTGTAGTGTTGGTTGTTGGGAGTCGTACGTCACACACGTCACCTCACTAGTGTGTGTAGTGTTGGTTGTTGGGAGTCGTACGTCACACACGTCACCTCACTAGTGTGTGTAGTGTTGGTTGTTGGGAGTCGTACGTCGCACACGTCACCTCACTAGTGTGTGTAGTGTTGGTTGTTGGGAGTCGTACGTCACACACGTCACCTCACTAGTGTGTGTAGTGTTGGTTGTTGGGAGTCGTACGTCGCACACGTCACCTCACTAGTGTGTGTAGTGTTGGTTGCTGGGAGTCGTACGTCGCACACGTCACCTCACTAGTGTGTGTAGTGTTGGTTGCTGGGAGTCGTACGTCACACACGTCACCTCACTAGTGTGTGTAGTGTTGGTTGTTGCGAGTCGTACGTCACACACGTCACCTCACTAGTGTGTGTAGTGTTGGTTGTTGGGAGTCGTACGTCACACACGTCACCTCACTAGTGAGTGTAGTGTTGGTTGTTGGGAGTCGTACGTCACACACGTCACCTCACTAGTGTGTGTAGTTTTGGTTGTTGGGAGTCGTACGTCACACACGTCACCTCACTAGTGTGTGTAGTGTTGGTTGTTGGGGGTCGTACGTCGCACACATCACCTCACTAGTGTGTGTAGTGTTGGTTGTTGGGAGTCGTACGTCGCACACGTCACCTCACTAGTGTGTGTAGTGTTGGTTGTTGGGGGTCGTACGTCACACACGTCACCTCACTAGTGTGTGTAGTGTTGGTTGTTGGGGGTCGTACGTCGCACACATCACCTCACTAGTGTGTGTAGTGTTGCTATGACGGCTTTCAACTCTAAAAAAAAAAACAAAAAAAAAACTGATTGTTCTCGAGCGGGGGAAGAGGGGGGATGGTGTATAAATTCAATGATTTGATACAATAAAACTTCACTGCGCAAAAATCATCACAATGCTGCCGATGATACATGAATACGCTTTTTAAAACATAGTTTTTAAATCCCTACTATTGATCGAAGAGACTTTTTAGGACGGGTCGCGGTGGGGCAAATCTAATAGGATGTCCATGATGTCAAAGGCGGGCAGGCTAAACCTCTAACAATTGAAGTAACAAGATAAAAATTACGTCATGTCTAGTTACGCTAACCTCGATGCTGAAGGTACATTTGGCGCGAAGCGTCGTATGTGCGTATGTGCGTATGTATGTATGTATGTATGTATGTATGTATGTATGTATGTATGTATGTTTATATGTATGTGTGTGCGTATGTGTGTAAACAAGAAAATCTCCGATATTTCTGTACACACAAGCTTGAAACTTGACGAAATACTTTCTAAAGTGGGTGGCTAAGAGAGCCTCCGAGCATAGTGTAATTGAATGTCTCATTGAAGACATAAACAACCGTTTATAGGAAGTCGGTTGACCAAGATTAGAGTCCGTAATCTTTTTGTCATATTTACTTGAACTTTTGCATATAGCTAGTTTGGAGAAAGACATTGGATGAGTTCGTTAGCCAGCTTTGTATCCTTTTAACTTCTTAAATAAAAATTAATTCTTTTCAGAAAATAAGTAAAACAGTAAAAAAAAAACTTCACTTCTAGAGAAAGTCAGACAGTGGCGGTGACGTAAAAGAAACAACTCCGTCACCACGCAGACATATGACGTAATTCTCTCTCTCTCTCTCTCTCTCTCTCTCTCTCTCTCTCTCTCTCTCTCTCTCTCTCTCTCTCTCTCTCTCTCTCTCACACACACACACACACACACACACACACACACACACATATGCGCGCATCTCCAATAGGCACAGATCCTTATGTGCCCGGAGGGCGTATGTACATCTATGCCTCTTGAGGAAGTTTGAAAAGCGCGCGCATGCACTCACGCACACGCACACGCTTACACATACACACACATCGACGCGCTTTCAGAAGAGGATGCTGGTGTACTTAGTATAGCATGTAGCTAGGTAAAGTCAACATGATTTTAACACAAATTATAGCAAGACTGAAATTGTACCGTGAAATTAAAATTACGTAAAAACAAAAACATACGTCATGAAATATGACGTTTGACAAACCATTGACACATATGCGCGCATCTCCAATAGGCATAGATCCTCAAGTGCCTGAAGGGTGCACGAAGATTTATGCCTCTTGAGGATGTTTGCAGCGCGCACATGCACTCACGCACATGCACACGCATACATACACACCGACGCGCTTTCAGAAGAAAATGCAGGTGTACTTAGTAAAGCATGTAGCTAGTTAAAGTCAAACTGATTTCACACAAATTATAGCAAGACTGAAATTGTACCGTGAAATTCTAATTTTGTCACCATTTTCCCAAGTCTTGAAGTGAAAGCGAATAATAATAATAATAATAATAATAATAATAATAATAATAATAATAATAATAATAATAATAATAATAATAATAATAATAATAATTACGGTATTTATAATGCGCTTATCTTATAATAATTATAACTCTAAGCGCGCACTCACAACTCGCACACGCATGCGCACGCTTTAGACAATGACTCACGTACCACAAATAGTGAAAATACATTACGACGGTCAGCTTGGGGTGGGGAGTGTGGTGATATAGTGCTAGAATTGTTGAAAAAGGTGAGTTTTGAGGGCGGACTGGAAGGAGGAGAGAGTGTTTCTGACGGAGAGAGAGTGGGAGAGTGTTCCAGGTGGATGGACCGTATACTGAGAAGGAGCGGGGGCCGAAAGTGCTGAGTTTGGTGCGGGGGATGAGGAGGCGGAGAGGGTCGGAGGCGGAGCGGAGGGAGCGGGAAGGAGTGTAGGGGTGAAGTAAGTTGGAGAGATAGGTAGGAGCGTAGTTGTTCAGGGGTTTGTAGCAGAGAGACAGAATCTTGTATTGGATGCGTTGGGGGATGGGGAGCCAGTGAAGGAGCTTGAGCAGGGGAGTGATGTGGTCGGATTTTTTCTTTCAGAGGATGAGGCGTGCAGCATTGCTCTGGACGCGCCGGAGAGTGAGAGTGGTGGAGTGAGGGAGGCCGGAAAGGAGAGAGTTGCAGTAGTCGATGCGAGATAAGATGAGAGAGACAGCGAGTTTGGTGGCAGCTTCGGTAGTGAGGTATTTTCTGATCTGACTGATGCGGCGGAGGTGGAAATAACATGCCTGGGCCGTGGCGGAGACGAAGCTGGTCATGGAAAGAGAGGAATCGAGGATAACGCCAAGGTTCTTGACCGAGTCAGAGAGGGAGATGGGGGTGCTGTCGAGCTGAAGGTGGAGAGAGGGAGGGAGCTGGGAAAGTTTCTGGCGAGTGCATACCAGGATGGCTTCCGTTTTGTCGTCGTTCACTTTAAGCTTTTTTGCTGTCATCCAGTTTTTCACGTCTTCATAGCAGTCAGCCGTGCGAGTCAGTAGTGTCTGAGTGTTGTCGAGTTTGTCTTTGTCTAGTAGTTGTGAGTCGTCAGCGTAGATGTGGTGGTGTATGTGGTGAGACTGGATGATGTTGGACAGGGGAGAGGTGTAGAGTGTGAAAAGGACCGGGCCCAGGACGGACCCTTAATCTAATATCACGATAAATATAAAATTACGTAAAAACAAAACAATACGTCATCACAAATGACGTTTGACAAACGAATGACGCGTATGCACTGCGCGCGCCCCTTATAGAGTTAAATATGACACACTGGCACATCTGCAATTTTTTTTCAAAAGGAGATATTTCAACATCAGAATCAAGTCAAAGACAAAAGGTAGAGGGCCCTTGACAGCGAAGACAGCTCTCATATAGAAGGGACTTTCTTGGGTTATGGTTCATCCCATCTTGTTTTTTTTTTTTTTTTTTTTTTTTTTTTTTTTTATAAAACCCAAGTCAAAATGTACGAGGCGTTCGCTAGGGACATTTTGATTCGGGTCGAGTGATCATATTTATGCGTTTGTTATCGGCACTATATCAAGCAAATTGTGGCTCAATATAATATAATATAATATAATATAATATAATATAATATAATATAATATAATATAATATAATATAATATAATATAATATAATATAATATAATACAAAATACTGAATTTAAAAAAATGCAATCGGAGTACCATGTCGCGCTACTGTCAAGAGACGGGGAGACAACTTCACGTTTATATCACCATATTTTACACTTGTCTCCATGGGTTGGTTCCCTTGTTTCAAACATGTTCTGCAGCACCAACACAAACGTTGTACATGGACCATTTCCAACGAATATTCATGAGGTGAAAGTCACGCATAGAAAGCGAGGCTATAGGGGGAGCATGTGGGAGGGGTAGACAGTATAAACAATGGCGACAGAGAAGGGGCAGTCGAAGAGCAGATCGAAACACCATTGCTGTGTTCCTGTGTGTACATCAAATAGGGCACAGAATAAGGAAAACGCGAAACTTTCATTTCATACTGACTTTTCCAAAATCAACCGAAACTCAACTGACGGAGGAAGGGGTGGTTGATCCGAATGTGTCTGCTCGTACAAGTGTGAGAGAAACTTTTGCATGTATAGACTTTATGGTCTACAGCAGAAACTGTTTTGAGCGACCATCCTTACCGGAGATCACACCCGACTTTACAAACCAAAATTTAGGTGGCTGCAGCCCAGGTGACACTGTTTGCCCTTGAAGACATCTCTTTAGAGAGCATGATGTTTTTAAGGTCACTTTGCTGAGAACAGGTTCTGCTGTATGTTCATTTATTTTGTTGTAAAATGTAAGTTGAGTGTCTGTTCTCACGTGTACATGTGTGCGTGTTTTGCTATAGGATGTCAGTGTATTAAAGTTTTGGCTTTTAATCTTGATTCAAAGAAAACACTGAGAGGATCAGCTGTGATAGCTTAAGGGTATTGTCTCATCAGTTTACACATCAAAGTGCCATGGCACTACCCGTCGAATGATGTCATAGTTGATCCCTTTAGATGATTGAGTAATGCTGCCACTCTTTCTCAGACACACACACACACACATTCAGAGTGATGAATGACATCAATGTCATCAATGTTATTCTGCTGCAGTCTTCTGACTTCAACAATTTTAACCCTTTAGCTGTCAGCAGCGATTCTGGTTGAAATGATGCCTGTGTAAAACAATGAGGGGGGGGGGGGGGGAGCAGCATGAGACAACACTAAGTAGGTCCACAACCGATAGTTAAATTCAAGCTGTATTGTTTTCCGCTGGCTAAATTACAAAATGTAACCGAGTTGACCCTTCAACAATGCTAATGTGATGTCAAATCTAAAACAAATAGTGTGCACTCAGTATGTTACAAGTTCCTTGTAAGTTTTGACAAAGCACTCATAGATCTCTCATCACTCAGGTGTGCAGAAAACAATCCTAAAACCACAATCTTCTGAATGCTCAATCTGCTGACACGTTTCTTCCAACACAATTCAATCAAGCTTCAATGCAATCCATATAGTGATTAGTTTGCAGTGGACTGATTTTTATCTGTGGTCAGATATTTGCTGATGCTCAAAACACGGCACAATTCTAAGGTCTCGAAGTTCTGCACTGTCACTCGTCATATTGCTGTCGCGCATTTAGCCCCCCCCCCCCCCCCCTCCTCCCTGATAGTCTCGTTTTCGCGCAAGCGACCTTTTGACCCCAAGTTCATTAACAATAGTCAATGATCTAGGTGTAACCTACAACCTACAGGTCACATTACATATTTAAATGAGGTAGGTGAGGCAGTGCAAGGACCGGTGGTTTTTTTTTTTTTTTTTAATCTTTTGCCTTCTTTGGCATTTTGTAACAGAGGCAATATGCTGGAATTTGCGGTGCTTTGATTCATATCAGCCTTGGCTTAACCTGCGAACTCTTTTTGGCCTAGTTTGAGTTGCCAAGCAGGTGGTGATTTGAGGTGTGTACCAGTTTTGGCTGCGCTTGGATGTAGAGTTGGTACAGAATCATGTTGATAGCCAGAAAATGAGACGGGTGATGTCCTTCTTTTTTTTTTTTTTAATTTATTTTCTGCATCGGCAAATCAGGCGCAGCACTAAAGTGGGCGGTAGTGTTGTTTAGGGGATTGAAAAATTAGGGAATCACTGGGAAATACTAAGGTTAAGGTATTTTATTATATGGGACTGCAGGGGAGGCCGACTGTGTACTTTGACCTACACCCAGTCCACTATGGCACCAAAGCTGAACTCTTGGGAAACTAACAAATTTCGCGATCCAGGGGAGACAACATTGCTTTAAAAAACGCATCAGAAAGCTTCGTGATACTCTCCCCTAATTATGATCAGCTGCCAGATCATATTTGTAGTATTATTTTAACCCATTTAACCCCAAGGCAGCATTTTCCAAGTGTTGGAAGTGTCACCTAACGACTATGTGCCAGCTGGAAAGGGACTGACCATGATAATTCAAGGGTAGTGCCAGATGAGCTTGGCGCCTGCAGGCGCCAAGCTTATCTGGCACTACCCTTGAATTATCATGATCAAACCATCCATGCTGTAGGTCTTTGGGGCTACATGGGCTAAGTTTGGGAAATAACCTGTGAGGAAGAACATGGTATGCTAAACTGACACATATACTACACATTTCGTAGTCGTGAATACACGCACTTTATATACTCTACTTAACACATCCAAGAAGCCTCTCGTCAATGGCTGAGGAAGTGTCGTATACCGCTGCCACAGGCAACGCTATATGACCCTTTCGCAAATTATTGTTTCGATGTGCCGTGGGCCCTTGACTGATTCAATCTGTGCCGTACAGTCATGCGTCACAATGAAAGGGGTGTACTCTGCATCGGCATATATATCCCAGGAAGCTTAGCGCGGTAATACTGTCACATATAGTGTGGAGATGCTGTCAATGTAAATGAGTGGTCTTGAAAGGTTAATAATAATAATAATAATAATAATAATAATAATAATAATAATAATAATAATAATAATAATAATAATACATAGTTTTTATATAGCGCCCTTCCCCACGGACAGCAAGCTCGGAGCGCTTTACAGCACATAAACATAATTTTAAAAGGAGAAAAATTAGAAAGTACTCACTCTTTAAATAAACACCTGCTCGCACCATGTAGGCAGATTCCTAACACGAAACACCGAAGCGCGCAAACTTTAGCACGAATGTCACCGTGTGAGGACTGCACTTTGTGGACATTTTTGTTCTGGTGACGCAGTTTATTCGGCAAAACCTAGGCCTACATTCATGAAATTGACGTCATGGACTTCCCATATAACCTGACTCTACATCACTCCCAAACTTTCACGTCATACATCATCTGTTGTGCGAAATTCCCACGGTTGCACGACAAGGTTTTATATGGGTTCCATGGAGAATGTTGGAGAAAGTCAGAAACAGATGCGGTGATGCCATTTTCCTTCATAAATTGCGTCATTTTTGTTCAAAGCTGGATGAGAATCCGTTTCCGCATCGGGCATAATTATGAAAACACACAAACACAAAAAAGACTTGCACGAACTTTTTTGTTTCGGACCCGCTTCACATTCGGATTGAGTTCGTATCGGATTCGCGTTACTGGGTCGCTCACCTTAGTCACAAATGCGTCCGTGCAACCGCAGTTAGACTATGTTGTTGCTAAGTTTAGATTTTAGATGACAGAGTGTGTAGGCTAGAGGGGTAACTGCATATTGTGCAACCGGCACCAGGTTCGTCTGCTTGCAGACATTGAATGAACATTTTAGGACATGATGGTTGACCAGGTGTATTGATGATGAAAGGTTATATAAAACATAGAAGTGGAAAAAGCTGTATCCCACACGTGTGGTACAGTTTGGCTGTATCACACGTGTGTGATACAGCCATGGTGCGTGAACGGACACATGTGCACAATACAGTTTTGTAGAAATCTGGTCAACAAAAAGATACGGGCACACACGTTATTGAAACACGACCTACTTTCAGCTCACGCGCAATGACGCTATTTCATAGTGACGACTGGCACTCTGGCGTCATGTATTGCGCTATTTCGTCAACGTGTAGGAACATTGTCTGACATCCCAAATAGCCACGTCACATTACAAAGTAATTTTAATGACGTTATGCCTGTTTTGGCCAAAGACACAAAGGCGGCTGTGTTGTGGTTAGACGTGTGCCGAAAACCAATTCACATCGGATTTATGCCAAGAAAAGGTGAGTAAGAAATATATTTTTAAATTGGTGTTTAGGTGATACTGAGAATAACACTCGCATGGTCGTAAAACCTTATCCTACTCGCTTTCGCTCGTAGGATAAGGCTTTAATACCACTCGAGTGAGATTCTCAGTATCACCTAAACACCGATGTATAAATATATTTGTTTTCCTCCCTACGTCACACGACCAGTCACTTTAGCGCAAACTGTACCATGTGACCGTGATATAAAAACCAATGTAGCGAAAAATGGCGGACGTTTTATAGCCCTCTCGATGACGCGTTAGGACCTCGTTTTCGAGTCTTGACAGCAACTCGGTTCGACAAAATAGCAGAAAAAAACGCACTAAAGTAGTCCTATTTGACGTAATACACATCATCTACCTTATTTTTTACGACGTGAGGAGCCAACTTAAACTATATTTCACCACTAATTACACTGCGCAAACAGCACTGAAAGCCTTCGCGAAATCCACCCGCTCATCGCCATGCACCGAGACACAAAAATAGCTTCCGAGTTTGTTTGTTTTTAACCAATCAGAGACAGCAATCCTTGTAAACCGGCAACACACTGTCGTCTGCTTAGCCACCAACATGCCACAATTTCACCAAAGCACAGAGCAACAAATTCAAGAACTAAAACGAAAATACACACCCAGCAACACTATACACAAAGCACGATATTGCCAAAGTTCTCTCTTCACGTCACTCAATACGGGACTATCTGGAGAAAAACATCTCACAATTTTTCGAAGACTATCTGACATCATGTCAACGGTGTAAAATAAAACCTTACCTTAAAATCCATCTCAGCACCAGTCCTGCTGTTAACAACGAGCGTTTTTTGGTATTCCTTTTTCCAGATATCTAAACACACATGACACTTTAGAATATAACGACGAAATCTGCTGCACACTCGAAGCATCCCCTTTGGTCATCTTGAATCTAAACTGAAGCACAAAGCACCATGCTAACTTGCATAATCTGTCACATTGGACAGTGGTCAAATGCCGATCGCTTAATCAAAAAGTTCTTAATTTTTCTGAATCACACAGCAGGCAAGAAGCACTGACTTCGGCCTTCCGGGTACAATGATTCCTTTGACCTCCCTCAGGCCTACAAAGGTCCGTGTAGCAAAACCCTCCGACCAATAACTTATATTATATATATATTATATTACTTATTACTTATTATTATACTTATATTATATATATATATATATATATATATATATATATATATATATATATATATATATATATATATATATATATATATATATATATATATATATATATATATATATATATATGTGTGGTGATTATATGAACACAAACTGCGGGAGCAGGCTTACTTGAGAAGTCACAGATGTCATGTTTGGTGCAGAGACACCAGATGCAGAAGTAGTTTGCATTGGCTCCATTGATGCCTTTCATTAGGGCCAGAGCCTTCCAGTCTGATGAAATTATCCTGAAATTTATTTTGTAGCAGGTTTTAAACAGTACTACTACTAGGGTGTTAGCTGGTCCATTTTATTGAGGAAGATAGTAACACACAATTGGGTGGGTCTTTTATGTTGTGTGCTGTCTGTCCACATTATGCAATGTTCTTCTTGTCCAGGTCAGCATTTTTTTTTTAAATGAAGTGTAACATGATTTTATGGTATGGATTGTATGATTTTACAGTAGTCGTGATTTTTCTTTCCCACAGGAATGCACACTGCAAATAAAATGTAAATAAGGCATGAAGTACTTCAACATGTGTTCTATGTCTCTGGTACGTGCATACATGTGTGTGTGTGTGTGTGTGTGTGTGTGTGTATTTACAGATAATCTCCTTAGACTACATTTGTTTTACTTACCATCTGACTTTAACTAGTTTTCCATGGACATGGACACCATCTCTGGCAGCCATCAACATCTCTTGCCTTGTCATCAGTGATGCCATCTCCAATGTTGGCCTGTCCTCTTTACCTAAAGCAGAATACATTGCACAATAAACAAATTTATTACAGTATAAAACATGTGTGTGTCTATTTTTTAGACAAATTTAACTTTTTCTGTGTTTGAGGCACACTAAAAAGCTACAGCTATAAAATGCTCTGTCTCTTAGCTTTGAAGGAAAATATTAGTTTGCCTCAAACACTAGAATAATCATCATGTTGCATGAACAATCAGCAATGTTACATAATGGTATGTAGCAGGGCATGATGCCAATCACAGTCGCTGGACCGGGGCAAAAACTACACTGAAACTAGTTAAAGAAAGATGCACACACCCATGTACAGAAACAGTGTTAACTCGTCATCTGGGGAGAGCTTCCTCTGAAAGCGGTCTTCCGAATCTACTGGGATAAGCCTGATCACCCCCTGCACTGCATTTTTATTTTTTGTTATTTTGGCGCCATCGCAGGCAAAACGCAGGGTGATGGTCAGGTTATCCGAGTCTGCCTGAAGAAGATGCCGGTTTTCTGGGAAGTCCAGCAGATTTTCAATTACAGCTGTCAGGCTTCTGGCGCACCCATCCCTGCTCGGTATCTATAAAACATTGAAGAATTTGTAAATGATTCTTTGATTCAGCTTTTAACAGAAAGATAAATCTCAAGTTTCATCATATTCACAATGCATACATTTTGAAGCATATTAAAAAGCACAGTTGTTCATACATATATATATATATATTCCATTAACATGTTGTGTTTGGACACATTCAATGATTTAGTCTAAACTATGTATGTGTAACAGCATGAATTTTGCCACTCTCAAAGTTGAGTAACTTTAACACAGCTTATTTATAACACTAATAGAACTTGTCTTAGATCCTAGGTGAGCATTCTTTTTGTCAAACACAAAAGGAGTATTTTACAAAGGGTTTCAACAGAAGTATTAGTAATAATGCTAACTGAATGCCATCGCCTGTCTGGTGGCTTGAAGATAGTTGCTCAGATGGGTGAGTTCTACTATCTATGAATATTACTGACATACAAAATACAAGTACACTCACTCTCAAAATGGGATAAAGAGGGAGGCAGGTGGCCAGACGTAGAGATTCCCGCTGCAGTACATCTCTTGGAGGAATCTTGCCCCGCAAACCAGCTTCATGCCGAAGAGCTTGTAGCGCCTTGAATGGTATTCTGTGCTTGTCTTTGACATGAAGTAATTTTAATACTGCTGAATGCCCCATAGAGGTAGGGTCCACCTCTTCAACACCCGCCTCCTTGTTTCTAGGGCCTCCTCTCACTTCTATATGAAAATCAGGATACCCTTCAATGTCAGCGAGATGCACCGTGATGGTTTTCACGTCAGAAAAACGATCTTTAAAAATAGTGTCCAGGACTGAATGGGCCTGCACCTTTCTCTTCCACCTCTGCGACCTGCTAAGGTCTTTGAAGGGTTTGGAATGTGAGGCGATTGTCCTACTTTTTAAAAGTTCATTTTGCACTGCGGAGTTCTGTGTTAGTTTGTCCTCGTAAGTCTTTTTGGATGCCTGCATTTCAGCTGTTGTTTCTCTTAGACACTGTTGCATGACACATAGTCGATGCTCAAGTGTTCTGTTAATCTGATGCAGGGCTTCATTTTGTTCAATAATATGTTGGATAGTGATGCGATTCATATTGAAACGCAGCTATAGACTTGTTATATCAATTATCACTATAAAAAAACAGTACCGTGAACACTACATACAATTTAACGTTTTTTTAACAAGTTCAAGTATTTTATACTGCTGGATGTCAACTCAAGACTAAAAGACACCTGACTGGGCACCGCCCCGAAGTGCACAGAAAATCTACACTCTGTTTCTGGATTAACAACACTGATGGCAACCAAAGCGGGATTTATGGAATCGATGTGAAGCCCTTGAAAAAATACTAGCAAAACCACAAGTACTGTCACACACGAAAATGCAAAGAAAACAGGCTGGTAGTATACTGATCTCGCACAAATTAACCGCGTGAATTGTCGCAAATGGCGCGGAACGAGGGTCGGTTGTCAAAGGCGACAAAGGTAATCTCTAAACAAAAATGCTACAGAGCTCACTCAGGTAGATCACGATATAAATAATGGGGATTACTCCATTTTTGGATAGAGGAAGTTTAGTCTTGAACTGATATAATATATATATTTGGGAAATGTATTATGTGTTCTTTGTTGACTTAATTCAAGTTGGGAAGGAGAGTTTTGGCTGCTATGGCGTTGCCATACAACAATGGCGGCATCGCCGATGAAGAGAAACTTAAATGGAAAAAGTCCGAGTCAAAACTGAGCTACGAGCGCGTAAAGCTAAGAATAGCACTGTACAACTCCTGCACTCGGTTTGCGTGTACACTAGGTCAGTAAAAGGACAGCGGAGCAGCCGGCATTACGGTCTCAAGTGCGAGCACTTCCGCCATAGCCGGGGTTAGGCGCTCAATTACCACGAAACACTGGGGCCCATATGACTTCAAAAAGTCGACCGGTTTCTAGCGTTTCAAGTGAATTTGAGCGTGACACGTCGCATTCCTGGGGCCACAAGCTTGGTTTCACAGTAAGCGGGTAAATTGTCAGCAGTTGCTGTGCTTGAGGCTCGATTTCCCACCTTTAAAGTGAAAAATCAGCTTCTAGCATATGTTTCATTGATATTGTATTTACTGGAAACGCACAAAAAGCAATACACTGAAGGTCCATTCAGTGCGCACAGCACGCCTTCCAGAGTAAGGTATAATTGATTTCCTCTTTTCGGACGCCTTTTTTTTAAAGAGACTTCGGTCCTTTTCTGGTGATTTCACCACTTTATCCTGCTCTGATGATATAATATATGCTACTAGTGTAGATCGTTTGATCTCTTCTTAATAGCCTACATCCACGTTCCACGTTCAAGGTTCTCATAATAAAATGTAAAATGCGTTACGTCTTTTTTATGACATCTCTGCGTTGTGACCAGTAGGAAATAATCTATCTATCTATATATCTATCTATCTATCTATCTATCTATCTATCTATCTATCTATCTATCTATCTATCTATCTATCTATCTATCTATCTATCTATCTATCTATCTATCTATCTATCTATCTATCTATCTATCTATCTATCTATCTATCTATAATTTATATAATGTGCATTTATACGCATTGTGAAAACGTTTCTTATATATATATAGTCGCGGGGGCTCATGAGGATCATGTTGAGCCTACTGTCTGAGTTACCTGTACACAATTTTTGAAACAGTTTTAGTAGTTTGTTAGTTGTTGGGGTTTAACGCCGAGCAGGCGACTAAAGCCATCTCACGGCGGGAAGTGTAAAAGTCTGGTCAGCCAGATTACGAGACGGGTCTTAAAACATGATGTACTGACAGTTTTAAAAATAGTCTTAGCTAAAACGTCACACAGGTCAATCGTACATGTCTACAGACTTTGGGAGTTCATAAGAGCAGTCAGGTTTACAGAGACTACAGAGACTTAAATTATGTAAAGCAATTTGGCTTCCTTTAGAAAGCTCCAATTTTGTCCGGAGGAACGTCCCGCCACAAAACCTTCAAAGAGTCTGCTGTATAGTGTTTCCGCCTGATAGTAGGGTCACTGATGACGTCATGTCATCGACGAGAGATTTTAAAGACTAAACACTCTCTTTCCACAGGACGTAACACTCCTTTCAAAATATTCTCCAGCAAACTGTCATACAAAACATAGTCACGACGAAAAACGGTACGATGAAAAATTCTCGTTTTTATTGACGCATGGTTTATTTTAACTTTTTTAAGACAACACGTAATTTACAGTTAAACAGTTTATTTAATGTCTGTTCACCCAGAGGTGACATCAAAACATAAAACACTTTCAACACCAAAAGAGAAATGTTGCGATAATTTGCAATAAACGGACCCACTCCGAATAACAAAACAAGAAAAAGAAAAGAAAATTTGAAAAATATTAACAAACAAACAGACAAACAAACAGTAATAAATAATAAGTAAACAAATAAATGAATAAACTTGTTAACAACCCTAGGCCCGTGTTGGCACGGTGTAAAATCTAGTGGATATGAACGAGGCTAACAGTATTAGTTGTATCACGAGTTAGGCTTTGCCAGTGGTTTTTGTCGCCTCTCGGGTCCGGTCAAGGGATCAATGTCGGAGGTAACAGTCCAGGGGCCATATGCACATTGGATCATTAAAAGTAATGGTCCAATAGGACTAAACGGTCATTTGTAAATGGACCATTTGTACGGACTCAAATTGGAATGCACATTGTCAAAAAACAGTGCCATTAGTTAAGGGCTACTTTATGTTTAGACTGGAGGGAATCCCTTCCGCTTTGACTAGTGGGCGCATGCGCAGTTCGTGCTTTACATATGGGCCCGGTTTCTTGTTACACATTTTGGTAGAGGTATCAGTTCCAGATGGCTATGTTGAGTGGTTGGATCCGGTCCATGCGCTGAGTGCGCGCACTGACTGACTATCCACATACAACAGAGAAATAGAGAAAGTGCGGTTTTCGCTTGCCGGCTTAGTTGTACATCCGTTGTACAAGTTATGAACTCGGCTCTGCTAAAATTTTGTCTTTGTTTGTTTGTTTGGGGTTTTTTTCTTGTTTTTTTTTTTAAGATGTCTGTAAGATGTCGGAAGTTTTTCATGTTTGGCTCTGCGTTGCCCACGAGTAAACACTGGGGCCCATATGATAAACAGCTACTATGAAAATGTCGCTTTTCACGAATATTATTGACCAACTATCTTTTAACTTCCTCGGGCAGACACACAAGGAGAACTGAATAGCCACCCAAGCACGAGATTCCCGTGCATCTTACCGGCTTTTCACCACCACCGCACACTAATCGCCCATTAGGATCGCTAATGGTGGGGTACAGTGGCATTGCTTTTATTGAATCATTAGGCAGTTAAAATGGGTCATGCATTCCGTTAAATGGAAGATTTGTGACCATTAACCAAAATGGCTCATTACCACGGCTAATGGCGTGACATGCATGCGGGCTCAGGGCTTTAGCCCCAGACTCCTCCCTCCGACAGTGACCCTCATGACCGGACTCACGAGGCGACAAGAACCACTGGCAATGCCTAACTCGTGATACAACGATCTCGTCTTCAACTGTAAAATGTATAGGCGTGAAGTGTACCCTTGAAAGGACCCCAAACTTTATGTGTGACGTAGAGATTCAGGAGAAGTAAATCTCCATACTTCCGACTATCACTCAACAACCTCGCGCGACTGCATTAACCTGGAAATTCTCTCTCTGGTATTTGTAACACATTTTCAGTCATTATATTGTATGAATTTGGTAAGATAGGCCGAACACATCGCATGCATATAATTGTTTTGTTGCGTAATCCCTTCAATTTATAAGTCCCTTCTATTTATAGAAGGGACATTTTAGGACGGTTCGCGGTGGGGCGAATTTAATAGCATGTCCATGACGTCAATGGCGGGCAGGCTAAACCTGTAACAATTGAAGTAACAAGATACAAATTACATCATGTCTAGTTACGCTAACCTCGCTGCTGAAAATACATTTGGCGCGAAGCGCCAAATTATGTGCGTATGTATGTATGTATGTGTGTGCGTATGTATGTAAACAAGAGAATCTCTGATATTTCTGTACACACAAGCTTGAAACTTGTTCGAAATAATTTCTTAAGTGGTTGGCTAAGAGAGCCTCCTGATATTGTAACTGAATGTCTCATTGAATACATAAACAACGGTATATTGGAAGTCTGTTAACCCAGATTAGAGTCCGTAATTTTTGTCATATTTACTTGAACTTTTTCATACAGCTAGTTTGGAGAAAGACATTGGATGAACTTGATTCGCTAGCCAGCTTTGTATCCTTTGAACTTCTTTAGTAAAGATTAATTCTTTTCAGAAAAGAATTAAAACACTAAAATCTTTGCATCTAGAGAAAGTCAGTCTGTGGGGAGACGTAAAAGAGGCAACTCCGTCACCACGCAGACACTGACATAATACTCTAAATATGACGTCATTAGTACTCTCTCGCGCTCGGCTTACGCTCTCTCTCTCTCTCTCTCTCTCTCTCTCTCTCTCATCTGGCGGCTCTCCACGCACGGCCGTAGCCGTTTACATCGTGGGCATTAGTTCACCCTATTTCCATGGACTAACAAAAGTATGTTAAGTGATATTTGGTGTGTGACTTCATGAGTGAACGAGGATTTTGGTGGTGTGTTTTTTGTGAAAATTGGACAGACTGTACGTGAGTAATTTGGAACTATATTTTCTTCAGCACCGAACCGGCTTTAGCCGCCAGGATCGCACGGTTGTTCATTGCCTTCCATTTAGTTGGAGGAGCGCGCGCGTGCAGGCCGTAGTATAAGATAAGGAGCCGCGCAGCGTGTAGCGAACACGCCGCCATGTGTGTACACTGACACTGAGCGGCCGACCGTGTACTGCACGGGGCACACTGTTTTTAATGGCGTCGCTTTTAGTATTTGAGCTCTCTAAGTAGGAGTAGCCATGATCAGCAAACTGAACATGGCGTCCTACGAGTAAGTCCAGCAAAGAGATGACATCAGCCTCAGTCTCACCATGCCCGGCGGCCGCACCACTCACTCAACTAAGACGGCCACTAAAGCTACACTTCAGCAAATAAATGACACTCTCGACCCAATTCAGAAAAACTGGGAAACTGACCCCTCCAGAATCTTTCCATGAAAGATATCTTGAGCAGCCGGTTCCCCTTGGGGCTACAGCTGAATGGAAAGACGAAGATGTCAATCATGACCCAGTGAAGTCGCCTATCTACCCTCCCAGGCTACCCCGAGTCGCTACAGAGTACTCTACTGTGGCTTAGACAGGGATCGTCTAAAACAGGCTGTCGACTCACAATAACTGTATTTTACACTACATGCCTGATCAGAGCCCAAGGCAAGGGATGCGAGAGGTGGATATTTAAGGAATTTGAAATCATGAAGGATGTCGTAGAGCAGTAGTTTCGCTCCAATCTTGATTCCAAGTCGCTACCTCTCTCCTCCCCCTCTTCCCTACTCGCGCTGCCTTCCGCCACCTCCATTATGACTGACAGCGAGTCCCCGCCCACCCTAAACCCTGATGAACCGATAAAACCACTCCTCTGCGAGTCAGCCTCTACTGTACCTATAGAGACTCCATCCCATTCATCCAGATCCGCATGTCGCCAGCGGCGACCTCAACTAATGCCGTAACTGATGGCAAAGCCTCGCCTGCCTCAGGCACCCCTGATGATGTAACGGACACTGTAGCCCTGTACCATGACCCGTCCCTTGCTACACTGCCGAAATCCCATTATGACGTCACCTTGACCAGTACGCCAAAGGCATGTGTGCACTCAGATATCAACAGTACCCAGCGCGTCAACGATCAAGCGGACCTTCCCACCAGCAAAAACGACAGCCATGAGAATACCACTTCAACTACCTTCTCATCTAACCAGTTGGAAGACATGCTGAGCCAACTAGCAGCCGCTACAGAGTCAATAAGAGACCTACAAACAGAGCTATTGTCTGTGAAAAGTGAGCTGGCTACTATCAAAGGGCAATATGCAACACTTCAAGAAAAGCGAAACGTTCTTGATAGTGCCATCAGGGACACTGAGGTCATGGTAAAAAATGGCAAGTTAGCCGAAGAAAGGTGTTTAACAGCGGCTGAACAGTCGCACCACGCAGCTCTTGAACAACTGACCAAGGACCATGAGAAACTTATCAAAGAACATGAAACACTGAATAGACAAATGAACAAGCTAGCTAAAACCAAGGACACTCAGAGTGCTGAAATCATGGAACTTAAAGTTCAGTTTGATACTTTGTGTCGGTCACTGTCCCCCACCGCGCCCACTCAAACTGATGCCAGCCTGCACACTGACAAAGCCCTCACCTTAAGCGCCCAGTCATTCATCACCCCTCCGGCCCTACCTCAAGTTACGGAAACTGGTCAGTCCACGCCACCAATCAGCCCTGGGGGGAATAGCTGTAGCAGGACCGGGACCGAAGGGGTGTCGGCTATTCCTATAAGTCGTCAGCCACCGCAGGATAATGTCCAGTTCACTGTGCGACTACCGGCTAAAGCCAGGATAGCGGGACTACTGATTTGCGACTCTAACTTACAGCGGAGACTTGATCCCAGCGGGGCCACGTGCGTTCGAACCCTGCGAGGGGTGACAGTTGGACAGCTGGCAGTGGCCCTGAGTCATTGCGAACCACGTGCTGACATTGGACTTGTAGTGGTCCACGTTGGTACAAATGACTGCGCCTCAGGCCATGACATTGACGTCATCTTGTGGGACTACAAGAGTCTGACACTAGCAGTCCGCCGTGCCTTCCCGTCTGCATCTGTCGCCTTAACCTCCGTCCTTCCGCAAGACCGGTGCCCCCTGCTGCAAGTGTGCACCATTAATGAACGTCTGGCAAAACTCTGCCGCCAAGAGAAGGTGCACTTTCTCCAAGAGACTGGCTTTTACACGCCAGCAGGCGCATTGGTTACATCACTGTTCAATAACGACAGACTTCATGTCAATGAGCGTGGTGCTGGTGTCCTGCTCCGTCTGATCAATGCTTTTAATATCCCCTGCATCGCTGTACATGAAGTGGGCAGATTTATCTCTAGTCTCAAGAACAAAAAGTCAGCAGGCATTGATGGTATCAATGGTTTTATCCTCGAACTTTCTCTTCCTGTGGAAAGCTTAACCTATATTTACAACCTATGTATTCAAAATAATATTTTTCCGGCGGCTTCCAAAAAATCTATAAAAATGACCTCTCAGAACCATTCCCTGTTCTCAACGGCGTAAAGCAGGGCTGCGTGCTGGCACCGACCCTCTTCACCATCTTTTTTAGCATGATGTTGAAGCAGGCCACAGTGGACCTCGATGATGACGATGCCGTGTACATCAGGTATCGTCTCGATGGCAGCCTGTTCAACCTCAGACGACTGCAGGCCCACACGAAAACCCTAGACCAACTAATTCGTGAGCTGCTTTTCGCTGATGACGCTGCCCTCGTTGCACACACAGAGAGAGCCCTGCAGCGCATCACGTCCTGCTTCGCAGACGCTGCCCAGCTCTTTGGACTCGAGGTCAGTCTGAAAAAGACAGAGGTCCTCCATCAGCTGGCACCCAAGACAGTGTATCGCCCTCCTCACATCACTATTGGCGAGTCTGAACTAAAGTCAGTGCACCAGTTTACTTACCTTGGCTGCATTATCACGTCGGACGCCAAGCTGGACAAGGAGCTTGACAGCAGGCTGGCAAAAGCGAACAGCGCTTTCGGGCGACTTTTCGAGCGAGTGTGGCACAATCAACAGCTGAAAACAGGCACCAAGATCAGCGTGTACAGAGCTGTGGTCCTCACCACCCTGCTGTATGGTTCCGAGTCCTGGGCCCTCTACCGCAGCCAACTACGACTCCTCGAACGCTTCCACCAGCGCTGCCTGCGCACCATCCTGGGCATTCACTGGAGTGACTATGTCACCAACGTCGAGGTCCTTGAACAGGCTGAAACTGTGAGCATCGAGGCTTTGCTGCTGCGGACACAGCTCCGATGGGCGGGGCATGTCTCCAGGATGGAGAATCATCGCCTACCAAAGATCACCCTGTTCGGCGAGCTTGCTACTGGACACCGTGACAGAGGAGCACCAAAGAAGAGATACAAAGACTGTCTCAAGAAGTCACTTAGTGCCTGCCAAATCGACCACCACCAGTGGTCTTCGCTTGCTGTGGACCGTGACACCTGGCGCTCCACCATTTACAAGGCAGCTGACTCCTTTGAGGACTCTCGCAGAGCTAGCCGTAAGGACAAGCGGCTCAGGAGAAAAAACAGAGATGCCGCAACTCAGAACCCTGGCCATACCTCCCTCTGCAGCCACTGCGGTCGAACCTGCCTGTCACGGATTGGCCTCCGCAGCCACGAACAAGCCTGCAGACGTCGTGGGCAACTCCTATAAAATCTTCGTTCGCGAAGTCAAGCCAAGACTTATGCACAAAGCACTGAACGGGAAAGCCCCCCTCTACCTGGCTAAGCTTTTCACTGAGAGCGAAAGGGTTTACAGCACTTTGAGGAACAGTCTCGTCATTGAACGGTCCCGAATTGACTTGTTTAAATTCAGCCTTTCTTACGCGGGTGCCTATTTATGGAACTCACTTCCTCCACATATACAGCAAACGAGCCATCTTCCATTGTTTAGGACGAAAGCTTTTAAATACATCTCTGAGCAAACTTGAAAGAAACGTAGATAATATGTCCAAAAAAGTCATGTCAATGATTTCCTGTGGTCCTACGTTTTGCACTTGTTAGCTTTTACATAATATCTCTCTTTATCGTGGTGTTTTGCCTGCTCACTAAATTCATACACATGAGTAGCTGTATCATAAGTGTGCAGTCGCTTTCTATAAACACACTTTACATCGCACCCCCCCCCCCCACCCCCCACCCCAAGACCCTGTCATTTTGCTGTGTGTATGTGTGTAATCTTCAGCGAGTTTGGAACTTGTATCGGAATGTAACACAAGTGACCTGTGGATGTAGCCGCTTGTTTTGTGATGTTAACATATTGTTTTAATGTTGCTTTTAATGTTGTAGTTTAGCAAGGACAAACTTGAAAAGAGGCTTGTGCGCCTATTGTTTCCATCCTTGAGAAATAAAATATCATTCATTCATTCACTCTCTCTCTCTCTCTCTCTCTCTCTCTCTCTCTCTCTCTCTCTCTCTCTCTCTCTCTCTCTCTCTCTCTCTCTCTCTCCCTCTCTCTCTCTCTCATAAACATTCGCGCATCTCCAGGAGGAGTAGATCCTCATGCGCCCTCCAGGCGCATGAGGATCTATGCCTTTTGGAGATGTTTAGAGCGCGCGCACATGCACGCACTAACACGCACACACACACACATCGACGCGCTTTCAGAAGAGCATGCAGGTGACTCGTGTAAATAGTATATCATGTAGCTAGGTAAAATCAACCTGCTTTCACACAAATTATAGCAAGACTGAAATTGTACCGTGAAGTTCTAGTTTTGTCACCATTTTCTCAAGCCTGTGAAGCGAAAGTGAAACTCATATTACGTAAAATATAAAATTAGGTAAAAACTAAAACTTATGTCATAACAAATGACGTTTGACAAATCAATGACGCGTATGTCCTGCGCCCCTTATAGAACTCACTGACGCATTGGCAGATCTGCGAGACTTTTTCAATAGGAGATAATTCAACATCAGAATCAGGTCAAAGACAAAAGGTAGAGACCATTGACAGAGTGGACAGCTCTCATAATAAGGGACTGTGTGAGTTATATCCCATCTTGTTTTTGATCCAGCTTTTTGTTTCTTCGCCGCTTCCAATACGGCCAGTAAAGCTTAGGGCCTTTGCTTCAGATGAAGTTTCTTGTCGTTGATAGTATATAACTTATCCAATAATTCAGTTATGTATTTGTTGAAACTGGTACGAATGATATCAAAGAACACCTACATAATATAGTGGGTTTTTTGTTGTGTAGCCCCTTACATTTATTTATTGGCATATTTTTGCTTAGATGTTTGACTGAATGAAGATTACGGTATGTTTGTACCGAGAAATGTGATTGGCTAAAGATTTATTTGGGGAAAAACGCTTTGCTCAGCGAGTAACGTTGTCATCGAAACATGCAATAAGGGAGTCTACATATTACACGTTACCTTGGTAACATATGACAAGGGGACTCCCGTTGCCTTGAGAGTGGGCGACCAGGGAAAGTCGAATGGAAGCAGGCCAATGAGAACAAGTGTAAAGTGACTGAAAGAAGACACGAGGCATTGATCCTCATGAATCCCCGCCCATGAGGATCTATCCTCTTGTATTCGGTGTCGCTCGTTTTGTTCCGGCAGTAAATGAATTAACCAGGGATCTTTGGGTGATACTCGCAAATCACCGCAGTGTGGATAGTATAAAATTGTTCGCAGGCGATGTCTTGGAAGAAATAGCCTCTCTTTTTATGATCAAAACCAAATGCAACACAAGATTCCCCTTCACCCCAGAATATCTCATCCTCCCACAAATCCTGATTCATGTCTACCGGACTCCCATCCAACCATTTATAAAATTTAGGCCCCTCCTTCCTGGCGCCGATCACATAGATACCTGAGAAATAAAAACAATAAGAAACATTGGAAATAGGTTGAAAACCACGCACTTGAATACACCGTTAACAAGACACACTTTTAACAACACGAACCCTTTGAGTGCCGGTGGCGGTTTCAGTCGCCATGATTCCAACAGGATTCTAACAGGAATCGTCGCGAATTAACCGATACAGACGCGCGAAGGGTTAATAAATAGAAAATAAACAAGAACGGCAAATCCCGTATGATTCACGTACATACTCGATCAAAATAAGTAATCTGACCTATGTGACTACAACTTTTTGTTCATATTTGAAACGGGTGAGAGGGTAAAGGGGGGAGGGGCGCATAAATAGCAAATGTCGTCAGGGGAGACGTGACTTGATACTTCTTGAAACAGAAATGACGTCATGTCGTGGGACGTGTGTGTGTGTGTGTGTTTGTGTGTGCGTGTGTGTGTTTGTGTGTGTGTGTGCATGTGTGTGTGTGTGTGTGTATGTGTGTGTGTGTGTGTGTGTGTGTGTGTGTGTGTGTGTAAGTGTCACATAAATAGCGCCGATGTTCGTAGGCGCACAAGCCTAACAGTTTAGGATATTGTCCCTACGAGACGTTTACAGAACAGCCTCCACTGGCATTGCAATTGGAGTAGATACCGATGACAACATGGCCGTTTCAAGAAAAACTGATTCACCCGCATTTCGGTCAGTAAAATTTCTTATTCTTGCTATATATTTTGTATTTAGATTAGAGAAAGACATTGGCCCAGTTCGTCGGTCATCTAGTTAAGGTCGATAGTTATTTGGGTTTGTCACTGTTCGTTAGCCAGCATTGTACCTCGTCAACGTGTTGGATGATACTGATTTCATTTCATATTTAAAAATAATGAAAGTCAACAACTGAAAACGTTTAGGGCTTAACGTCTTTTGTCCACCACGAAAGTGATTTCAAAGACGGGGCACCGAAAAGAGGTCTGTCAGGTTCTGACGCCAGCTGAGTTCGAACCCACGACCATTCGGACGAGAGTCGAACACTCTACCGCCAAAGACACAATAAAAAAAAACCCAAAAACATTCGCGCTAATATATTAAGAGCGATACAAATAAATCAGATTGTTTCCCGTTTTATTCCTGCGAGTTGTCTTCGAACATATTATCTAGGGTATTGAAAATGGAGCAGTTATTTACGAGAAAATGGCTGTTTTATGAAAACACGTTTGATTCAGTCAACAATTTTACTTACTTTATATTTTGCATATGCAAGCTTCGTGCGTCTTAATGTTGTGAGTGAAAATTATAGTGCGTTGGTCATGTGCGTTGGTCATATAAATACATACGGGACGGTCCGTGGCGCAGCGGTAAAAGCGCCTGCCACCAATGCAAGAGGTACGAGGTTCGAAACCCGGTTCCGGCGTCGTACTTTTCTCCTCTAGTAAGTTTCACCTTTAATTCGGGCGGACCGTCAGTGGTTCTTTCTCTGGCTCTACCTCCCCCTCAAATTTGGTATCAGTTTCAGCCCACTTAATCAAATTTCAAATACAAACGATTTGAATTTCGAAAAACTTCAGTAGCTCGCCCTTAGCACCACGTGAATGTTCTGTGTTTATGTACAGTGTGTGAGTGAATGCGCGTGATTCACGTGAGCGTGCTTGTTGGGTTCAGTTTGCGGCGACGCTTTGAGCCGATATTCAACTGGGTAAGAAGCGCATATTTCATGCGTTGATTTATTTTATTTATTTTAATATATATATATATATATATATAATAATAATAATATATAATAATAATAAGCGCATTAAATAGGCACTTTATCCCAATTGAAAATCGGCTCAAGGCGCCGCTGCGAACTGAACCAAAAAAGCACGCTCACGTGAATCACGCGCATTCACTCACACACTGTACATAAACACAAAACATCCACGTGGTGCTAAGGGCAAGCTCAAGCGAGCTACTGATGTTTTTGCAAATTCAATCGTTTGTATTTGAAATTTGATTAAGTGGGTTTAAACTGATACTCTCTCAGAAAACTGAAGATCTTGTCCGGGGGTACATCCCGGAACAAAACCTTCAGGGAGTCTGCCGTGAAATGTTTATATCTTGTGTCAATTAGATCGGCACAAGACAGCAAAAAGTGTATAACAGAATACTGCTCGCCGCAGGCAAAACACCATGGACGCTCCTCCTGTTTTAGTAAGTAAGAGTGCGTAACATACGTGTGCCCGATGTGGAGCCGAGCAAGGACAGTCTCCTCACGGCGCCTGCCGCAGCGGTAAGGTAGACTGTCGGACACCTTAGGAAGAGCTTCATGCAGCTTCTTAGCTTCCTCTTTGTCCCACTCGGACTGCCACTCACGGGCTATGTACACAATCACAGGTTTAAAATCACTATGAGCAGTCTGTGCGTCAGGGACAGGGTCGTTGCGGGCATCGTTGGCAGCAGAATCTGCGATCCTGTTGTCTTCGATGCCCACATGCCCTGGGACCCAAATAAAAATGGTGTCATAATATTTCTTCATCAAGTTTGTCGTAGAGCTCTCTAATCTGCACCGGCAGTGGGTGGTCTGTCCCTGCGCCCTGAAGGGCCTGCAAGGCAGAAAGAGAGTCAGACAGAACAGGAAGTTCGTTTTCCTAGACCGATAAGCATGCTTAAGTGCCAGCAGAACCTCCTGCAGTTCTGCACTAAATACAGATGAATGGTCTGGGAGGCGGCGCTTAAATGGGCATCTAGGTTGGCGAGAGGACACTGCGGCCGCAGCCACTCTCCCATCCTCAGACCATGACCCATCCGTATAGATACGAAAATAGCCAGGAAAACTTGAAAGGATTCATTGAGGCTCTGTTGGTATATGGCTGGTGGGGGCAGAGTCTTCTTGTGGGCGGTCAAGTCCAGCAAGATGTCAGGAACTGGTATTAACCAGGGTAGAGTGATGTGTTGCAGAGATTCCGAAACTCTGTCCAGGTCCACTCCGGCCGCGTGCAGATGAGGTCGGACACGGAAGGAAAGTGGACGGACAACTCCCGGATGGGTATCGTAAATCTTTACGTATGGCGGTTGAAAAACACAATCATAGGCAGGATTGTCTGGATGAGCCTTCAGTTTCAGAACGTAGCTGAGCATGAGGCGGATGCGAGGGATACAGATTCGGAACTGGAAACGTCCTGAAGGCCCACAGAAATATCCGCAGACCTTGATGGTGAATTGTGTTCAGACGCTGTAGAACAGACTTGGAAGCCGAGCCATATACCACAGAGACGTAATCCAGTGTTCACCGAACAAGGGCCCGGTACAGTCGAAGTAAGACAGTGCGGTCTGCACCCCAGTCAGTACGATCAACGACACGAAGAACGTCGAGGGCCTTCTGACAAGATGTTCTAAGGTAATTAATATGGTTGCGGAAGGTCAGTCTTTTGTCAAAGATGACCCCCAGAAACTTTGCCTCCTCGGCCACTTTAATTGGCACTCCAGCAATGCTCAGGCTAGGTCCTGGAAAAAAAACTGTCTGGTTAGTAAAATGCACACAGACTGTCTTGGAGGGCGAGAGCTTAAATCTGTTGAGAAACACCCACCCCTGGATGCGATCAACGCACAATTGCAAGCGCCTCTCAAGGGACGCAAGTCCTCGACCTCGTGCGCAAAGCAAAGTCGTCCACAAACAAAGAGTATTCAGAATCATCCTTGACAGTCTTTACAATGTTATTAATTTTAATACTAAATAAAACAGGAGATAGAATGCTGCCCTGCGGGATACCCATCTCCTGTTCAAAGGAGTCGGAGAGGGGAAGCCCACACGGACATGGAACGACCGGTTAGACAAGAAATTGTGAATAAAAACTGGCAGGTGCCCTTTAAAGTCAGACATTATACCATACTTCCAGGTAGTGTCATATGCCTTCTCAAGATCGAAAAAAAAACTGCATAGACATGCTGCTTGTTGACAAAAGCATCTCGGATAAACGATTCAAAGCGGACTAGATGGTCAGTTGTACTACGGAAGCGCCGGAAACCGCACTGGAGGTCTGTGATGAGACCCTGTGACTCAAGATGCCACACCAGGCGGGCGTTGACGAGGCGTTCCATAGTTTTACATAAACATGACGTCAAAGCGATTGGCCGGTAGTTGCCCGGGTCGGATAGATCCTTTCCCGGCTTGGGGATCGGCAGAACCACAGCCTGGCGCCAAGTCGGTGGAAAATGGCCAGTTATCCAGATATAGTTAAAAGCCTTGAAAAGTACAAGAAGGGACGTCTCAGGCAGATTCGTTAGGAGTTGACAGTGGATAGTATCTAGGCCAGCAGCATAGTCATTACATTTCTACATGGCTCGCTGGAATTCTGATAATGTAAAAGGGGTGTTTTAGTCTTCTGAAATTATCCGATTTAAAATCACAAATACGAGACTCTCGCTTCTCCTTCTCTCTCTGAAAGAAGGGTGAATAATGCTATGTTGAAGAATTAGGGGCAATGGTGGCGGCAAGCAAATTGGTCACAGCTTGTTTTTTTTTTTTTAAATCTGTGACCAAGCTGGCACCATCTCTAAGATGGCCGACAGAAGCGGAGCCACCCCTGCCCCTAATTCCTCGAACAGCCTTCCAGACTTTCTGGGACGGTGTCCTAGAAGTTAAAGATGAGACAAAAAGTCTCCAGGAAGCACGGTGTTCACGTTAAAGAATATAATGGGCTTTCGACCTCTGTCTTTTACGGTTAAAATATTCGCTCGCGAAAGATTACGAAAAGCAAGTCGCTGAGCAGATTTGCGCGGTTTTTTTTTTTTTTTTTTTTTTTTTTTTTGGGGGGGGGGGGGGGGGGGGGCCTTGCGGCACTCTTCATTAAACCATGGTACTCTCGGCTTCCGAGGGACTGATGTGAAAGTTTTAGGGATGGTTTCACCTGCTACATCCAACAAAAGAGAAGTAAAACAAGAAACAGGTTCTTCAGCTGACATGACCACCTCCTCTGTAATACGAGACTGACAGAGTGAGGCGAACAGAGGCCAGTTAGCTTTCTTGAGATTACAGCGCCCCACCGGTGAATCCTCCTCACAGCTGACCGATGACAGGACTACAGGAAAGTGGTCACTACCACACAGGTCCTCGTGAACCTTCCAGTCAAAGTCCAGCATGAGAGAAGGATCACACACAGTGAGGTCTAGAACAGAACTAGATCCTGAACCTGGGTTAGAGTAGGTAGGTGAGCCATCGTTAAAGACACATAAGTTAAGTTGAGAAAAAACATCTTCTAGCATCTGACCTCTGCCATTATAGTAGTCACTACCCCACAGGTGAGCGTGACCGTTAAAATCTCCCATGAGAATAAAGGGAGGGGCAGCTGATCTACTACGTTAAAAATATCATTACTACAGACTTGCAGGGATGGTGGCAGGTAAATACTGCGTATGGTTTAGGTTATGGTCTTCTTTAAGGTAACCCGAGCTGCGACAGCTTGAAGACAGGTGTCGATGCTAACGGGGATACATAAAATTTGGCTGCTAATGAGAAGAGCCACTCCACCGAGCGCCTCTCCGAATCAGAGCCTTTATGGATAGCGTTAAAACCATTAAAAGAGACAGGGTCATAAGTCTTCAGGTAAGTCTCCTGAAGAGATATTACTGAGGGGTTACAGGACTTGACTAAAAGACGTAATTCCTCAATGTTAGTGTGAAAACCACAATTCCACTGAAGAAGATAGTACATGATTATGTCTATGATGGGGAGAAGAGTTGCTTCCTCCCTTGTCATTTGCCTTAGAAGGTGTCGAAGAAACAGAGGGGGGGGGGGGGGGGGGGGGCTCCCGGGCCTCCTCTGGTTCTTTGGAGATGAGGGGAGTGGAGCTGCCGCAACACCAGCTACGACAACTTTCACTCCCTTCATTTGCTCTCCCAATACATCATATTTGTTTTTAAGGGGGGACATCAGTGTCCCCCTTCTGGGCCGTGCGCACAGCGGTCCCGTAGCCTTCTTAGACTTCTGGCTCTGGGCAGCGTTCCTGCCGCTAGAAGGCTGACCAGAGCCAGAAGCCTTTGGAGTAAGATTGACAGGCTTGGGTGGGGGTTGAGGCTTAGGGGCAACAGAAGGCGGTGCCACCGGACCGGTAGCGTCCGCCCTCTGCGTTCCCTGGCTCCTCGTCACCACTGGAGGAGGGTTACTCTCCAGGGCCGAGAGGAGCCGAGACTCGGCCCCCAACCAAGAAGTTAGGGTTTGACATGAGAAATATTTGGTGGGGCGCTTGCCTGCCACCGCAGTACTGAATGTATACACAGATTTGTTACTAGAGTTTGGGGCAGGCAGAGCTGCACCAGGGCCGTCAACCAGTTTGTTGGCGTCCGCAAAGGACAGCCCCTTCTCCACACGCACCTGCTGAATCTTGCACTCGGATATCCAACAAGGGCATTTATAGTCCGAAGCCATATGCGCCCCGTGGCAATTCACACACAGGGGGGTGACTGTGCAGGACTCAGCAGAGTGTCCGGGCTTAGTGTTACGAGAGCATGAAGCCTCTGCCTGGCGGCATGTCTTCTGCCCATGGCCATACTTTTAGCACTTAAAGGGGGGGGGGGGGGGGGTGAGGGACGTACTGCTTGACTTTTACGGAGTAGTAATCTCACCAGATGGTAGCAGGAGGGATTGGGGTGCCGAACGTCAGGATGATGGTAGGGAGAAGGATCGCCCTACCACCTCGCTTGGAAGTGAAGCGCCTGACGTAAGTCACCCCCTGCGACTTAAGGTTCCGAACAAGTTCATCTTCCGACAGTTCTGCCAATGCTTGATCTTTAATCACTCCTCGAGAAGAATTCATCGTTTTGTGGGGTGTGACCTCCAATGGAGTGTCTCCGATAGAGGAGAGCTTCAGTAGCCCGTTGGAGTGTGCCCGGGTACGGCACTCTACCAGCAAGTCATCAGACCTGAGGCACTGGGCCTAAGGCCTGCCAACACGGCTCCTGAGGGTCTCCACCACCAGAAAAGGGTGCAACTTGGAAACAGGCTTCTCTTTAACTTTGCTTTGGCCAATGAGAAAGCGAGGTTTTGGGGGGGGGGGGGGTGTAAATATTATAGTATGATAGATATTCATCCCCCGGGGGTCTCCGCCAACCACCGAGCTTAACAAAGGAAAGTGCATTTGTCGGCGGGTGTCCAGCCGACGCACGATGGAGACTGCCCGAAAGATATACTCAGGGGGTTAAGCCCGATTGAACCGTCTGAGCCACCGCCTTCTATCACATTGTTGAATGCAGGGGAATACAGGCGTAAAGCACCTAATCAGCAGCAGAGGCTATAGCATGCTTCTCCGTATAATAATAATAATAATAATAATAATAATAATAGTAAGAAGAAGAAGAAGAAGAAGAAGAAGAAGAAGAAGAAGAAGAAGAAGAATAAGAATGATTTATATGGCGCCTAACCTCAGGTAGAGCTCTAGGCGCCTTACAAATTGCAAAAATACAATTACAAAAACTGTACACAATATTACACGCACACGCACACACAGACACACACACACACACACACACACACACACACACACACACACACACACACACACACACCACACACACACACGCACACACACACACACATTTCGGGCACCACAGCAAAACTACAACAGAATCCTCAGCAGTCAATGAATAATCAGTGGGGTAATGGAGTTGGAAAAGGTGTGTTTTTAGCGGAGATTTAAAACGTCTTTTGAATTACTGTGGCGGCCATAGGAGGGAAGTTTGTTCCATTACAGCGGCCCAAGATATGAAAATGACCGCTGGCCAAAAGACTTGGTTCGGACAAAAGGTACACACAAAATGCAGCTGTCAGCAGAGGATCTGAGTTGTCTTGAGGGAGTGTACAGCTGCAGGAGAGAGAACAGGTACGGGGGTCTTGATGTGGAAATGCAGCTGAAGCAGACAGAAGAATTTTTTTAATGAATTCTTGCAGCCACAGGGAGCTAGGGCAGGGATTTATTAAAGATGTAATAATAATAAGCTGGAAAACCTACGAACGGGCCACTCAGACCGCATCATGTCCATGCGCCTCCCACTGAGACACCAGCAATACGTCACCCTTCTCAGTGTGTACTCCCCAAACCCTCCTGGCAGAGCCTGCTGAAAAGGACAAGTTTTACACTGACCTGCGCAGCCTCCTACAGAGTACCCCTGCAGACGACAAAGTCATCATCCTTGGCGACTTCAACGCCAGAGTGGGCCAGGACTCTGAAGCCTGGAAAGGAGTCCTCGGCAAGCATGGCGTGGGGAACTGCAATGACAATGGCCGCCTACTGTTGGAGTTCTGTGCGGAGCAGCAACTGGTCATCACCAACACTACTTTTCAGCAAAAGGACAGTCGAAAGACCACCTGGATGCATCCTCGCTCCAAACACTGGCACCTTATCGACTATGTCCTAGTGCGTCAGAGGGACCGCAGTGACGTCCTCCTCACCAAAGTGATGCCCAGCGCAGAGTGTCACACTGACCACCGCCTTGTCCGCTGCAAACTCAGGCTCCACTTCAAGCCAAAACCCAAGAAATGGGGGCCCCCCAAGAAAAAGCTTGATGTTGCCAGCCTTCAGCGTGACGATGTGAAAGCTGCCTTTCAGACAGATTTACAGCGCAGGCTCAAAGACACAGCGGACCCAGTAGACTTCTCCCCTGAAACACTTTGGGAAACAACTGAAAACTGCTATTGCAAAATCCTCTGCAGAAGTCTTGGGTTTCGCCAGAAAGAAGAACAAAGACTGGTTTGACGAAAACGATGTAGAGATCCAGGAACACCTAGCAAAAAAAAAAGAGCCGCCCATCAGGCCCACCTAGCCCAGCCTTCCTGCCCTGTGAAGAAGTCTGCCTTCCGCCTCGTCTGCAGCAGTCTCCAGCGCAAGCTCAGAGATCTCCAGAATGAGTGGTGGATCAGACTTGCACAGAGGACCCAGCTTTGCGCTGACAATGGTGACTACAGGGGCTTCTACGAAGCACTGAAAGAAGTGTATGGCCCCAGGCACCTGGTACAAAGTCCTCTGCGAAGCGCGAATGGCCAGGCACTCCTCACAGATAATACCTCCATCTTGAACCGCTGGTCGGAATACTTTCAGAGCCTCTTCAGCGCTGAGCGCACTATTCAAGAAGCAGTCGTCCTACAAATCCCACACCTCCCAGTAAAGGTTGAATTGGACAAACCGCCCACCGCTGAAGAGACCCTCACAGCCATCCAACAGCTCAAGAGTGGCAAAGCAGCAGGCATTGATGGAATACCGCCAGAGATCTGGAAACATGGAGGCACAGCACTGCACAACAAGCTCCATGACCTCTTTCTCTGCTGCTGGGAGGAAGGAACACTACCAAAAGATCTCCGTGATGCAGTCGTTATCACCCTGTACAAGAACAAAGGCGAGAAGTCTGACTGTTCCAACTATCGGGGAATTACCCTGCTGTCCATTGCTGGGAAAATCCTTGCAAGGCTGCTCCTGAATCGGCTGGTACCTGCCATCGCTGAAGACCAACTCCCAGAGGGCCAGTGTGGCTTCAGAGCAAACAGGAGCACCACCGATATGGTCTTTGTGCTGAGACAGCTACAGGAGAAGTGCCGCGAGCAGAACAAAGGGCTGTACGTAACATTTGTCGACCTAACAAAAGCGTTCGACACTGTGAGCAGGCAAGGCATGTGGCAGATCCTGGAGCGACTTGGCTGTCCCCCAAAGTTCCTCAACATGATTGTCTAGCTACACGAGGACCAGCAAGGCCAGGTCAGACTCAACAATGACCTCTCAGAACCATTCCCTATTCTCAACGGCGTAAAGCAGGGCTGCGTGCTGGCACCGACCCTCTTCAACATCTTTTTTAGGATGATGTTGAAGCAGGCCACAGTGGACCTCGATGATGACGATGCAGTGTACGTCAGGTATCGTCTCGATGGCAGCCTGTTCAACCTCAGACGACTGCAGGCCCACACGAAAACCCTAGACCAACTGATTCGTGAGCTGCTTTTTGCTGATGATGCTGCCCTCGTTGCACACACAGAGAGAGCCCTGCAGCACATCACGTCTTGCTTCGCAGATGCTGCCCAGCTCTTTGGACTCGAGGTCAGTCTGAAAAAGACAGAGGTCCTCCATCAGCCGGCACCCAAGACAGTGTATCGCCCTCCTCACATCACCATTGGCGAGTCTGAACTAAAGTCAGTGCACCAGTTTACCTACCTTGGCTGCATTATCACGTCGGACGCCAAGCTGGACAAGGAGCTTGACAGCAGGCTGGCAAAAGCGAACAGCGCTTTCGGGCGACTTTTCAAGCGGGTGTGGAACAATCAACAGCTGAAAACAGGCACCAAGATCAGCGTGTACAGAGCTGTGGTCCTCACCACCCTGCTGTATGGTTCCGAGTCCTGGGCCCTCTACCGCAGCCAACTACGACTCCTCGAACGCTTCCACCAGCGCTGCCTGCGTACCATCCTGGGCATTCACTGGAGTGACTATGTCACCAACGTCGAGGTCCTTGAGCAGGCTGAAACTGTGAGCATCGAGGCTTTGCTGCTGCGGACACAGCTCCGCTGGGCGGGGCATGTCTCCAGGATGGAGGATCATCGCCTACCAAAGATCACCCTGTTCGGCGAGCTTGCTACTGGACACCGTGACAGAGGGGCACCAAAGAAGAGATACAAAGACTGTCTCAAGAAGTCACTTAGTGCCTGCCAAATCGACCACCACCAGTGGTCTTCGCTTGCTGCGGACCGTGACACCTGGCGCTCCACCATTTACAAGGCAGCTGTCTCCTTTGAGGACTCTCACAGAGCTAGCCTTAAGGACAAGCGGCTCAGGAGAAAAAACAGAGATGCCGCAACTCAGAACCCTGGCCATACCTTCCCCTGCAGCCACTGCGGTCGAACCTGCCTGTCACGGATTGGCCTCCGCAGCCACGAACAAGCCTGCAGACGTCGTGGTCAACTCCTATAAAATCTTCGTTCGCGAAGTCAAGCCAGAGAGAGAGAATAATAATATGATCAGTTTTGCGCTTTTTGGTGACGAGCTTCGCAGCAGAATTCTGAACTTTGTGAAGCCTGTCAATTTGATATTTGGGACAACCTGCATACAGTGAATTACAATCGTCCAGCTTGGAAAGAACAAATGCACAGATGAGGGTTTTTGTGGCTTCGATGGTCAAATAGTGTCTGATAGAAGAAATGCGACGGAGCTCCATGTAGGCTGTGCGACAGGTGTTAACAATCTGTTGGTTCATGGACAGTGTTTCCTCGAGGGTTACACCAAGATTCTTGGCGGTGTGTGTTAAATTGATGATGCTGGTTCCCATGGCAATGGACGTGGGGAGAGAAAGTGAACTGGTCAATCTGGCGGGTCTGATAATAAAAGAAGCACTTTTATCATCATTCAGTTGAAGTTTGTTTGATGACATGACATCCACAGTTTGACATCACAGATACAGTTCTGAAAGCTTATGATGGTGCTAGGGACTTGGTCGGGAGTAGCGTGTTTGTACAGCTGGGAGTCATCGGCAAAGCCATGGTGGGAAATCAATAATCTCTCAGTTACACTGGAAAGGGGCTGGATGTACAGAATGAAGAGAATGTGGCCTAGGACTGAGCCCTAGGGGACCCCAAAGAGCAGTAGAGGAGGATTCGACCGGTAGCTGTTAATGACAACAGTCGGTCAGGTAAGATGTGAACCAGGACAGGACACTATCCATGATGCCAAACGTGGAATGAAGTCGATGCAGAAGGATCTCATGGTCTATTGTATCGAAGGTGTTGTCAAATCGAGCAAGTCTAGAACAAAGACATGTCCATCATCAAATGTCGTAAGCATGTCATTCACAATCTTGAGGAGAGCAGTCTCAGTGGAATGCCCGGGCCGACACGCTGACTTGCAAACAGGAAGATGACTGTGAGCATTCACATGATCAACGAGCTGGGAGAGAACAATCCTTTCAATGAGCTTGGATAGGAAGGGCAGATTTGAGACTGGCCTGAAGTTTGTCAGATTTTCAGGGTCAAGACTGGGCTTTTTAAGCAGGGGTTTGACGATGGCTGATTTGTAAACAGCAGAGAAAATACCAGAGGACAAAGAGTCATTGACCTTGGAAGTGATGGTATTGAGGACTATGTCAATACAATCAAAGAAAGGTTGGGTAGGGATGGGATCCAGGTCACACGTCTTTGCAGCGCACTTTGTCATGATCTTGCGAACATCATCTTCAGACAAACTCTTGAAGGTTTGGAAGACTTGTCCTGCAAAGGGCACATCATGACTGTAAGGTGAAACTGATGACTGGGAATCCAGTTTGTCTCGAATAGACTCTACTTTCTGAGTGAAAAACTCACAGAACTTCTCAGGTAACTCAATGGGAGGAACAGATATTGGCAGAGGAGACAGTCCTTTTTGCCAGAAGTTTGCCTGTAAGGTTGAACAGCTGTTTGCTTGATGTGTATTCCAAAACGTTCATGCTGATGAAAGCCGTTTTTGCATTCAGCACTAGTTTATTGATTAACTTTTTCGCTGCCTTGAAGATCTGCTTGTGGACCGTCAGACCCGACTTCAGCCAAAGTCTTTCCGCTTGTCGGCGTTCCTTCTTGGCGGCACGAAGCTGCTCACTGGCATCAGTAAACCATGGGGACGGCTTACGGGATGATGATCTGCGTTTTGACAGTGGAGCATGACTGTCTAGGCCCAAATTCAGACACGCATCGAAATGCTCAACAGTGGGATGGGACAGGTCAGACAGGAGACTCTGCAGGTCAGGCTTAAAGGCCACTTTGTCCATGGTTCTGATATTGCGGGACTCGATCACACAGTAGTGGTCCGACTCAATGACATGTGACACATGGGTGGACTGCAGGAGACCATCATCTTCTCGAAAAAGCACCCAGTCCAGAATGTGACCATGATAGTGAGTGGGGACTGTAACTGATTGAGACAGACTGAACATGTCGAGAATATCAACTGCTTTCTTTGTGCTTGGACTGGATGCTGAGTCAAAATGGAGATTGAAGTCTCCAAGTAAGATCAGGTCTCCTTTTAAAGAGTTAGCATGTTCCCAAAAATCAGTGAACTGTTCAAAGAACACTGGTTACGTAAGTTTATTCTTCCGGCTTGGTGGTGGGCGGTAAATGGTGAAGACATGAATGGTTTTAGAAGGAAGGGCAAGGGTGGTGTGGACCAACTCAAAACTGGAGTGGGCCAACTGGAAAGAAGACGTAGTGGCTGTGAATGGGAGAAGCGAGTCCCTGATAATAATAGCTATGCCTCCACCTCTGGACTCACGAGGGAAGGACTTTGCTGCATAGCCGGGTGGGGCAAGGCCCATGCATTTTGCTTCATCACCATTGGGTTTCAGCCATGTCTCAGTGATGAAAAATATGTCAATCTCGTGATCAGCTATGAAACTGTTAATTTCTGCTCTTTTCTCAGGCGTGAAGACAGAGCGGGCATTGAAAACAGCAGCACAGAGATCACTTCTCTTTTGACGAGAATAATCGGGGTGTTACGTGGTGGAGTTGTAGTCGTAGTATGATAAACACACCAGACGCACGCACGTAAGGTTCTTTTAAATAAACTTCATTCAGATGCAATCCGTTACACGTGGCTTAAGGATGTAGACAATACTGGAATAACAGTTCCAACAATATTTTAATTCAGCGATGCGAACTCCACACAATGTATTTCCAAATGCACAAACACTGATACAAAGTCTCTTCTGCAATGTCCACACTGCCGACACAAAAGCTTCTCATACGCAGCGTCTCACACAATGTACACCCTATACGGGCCACGTACCTACGATAAACTGCGTGTCTCTACAACTGACAAACGCAAGACAATGTACCTACGTGCTTTCCTAGCACCCTATTTATATACACAATCACTTTCCAGAACACTCCAAGAAAATCATACAACGCAACCAATCAAAATAAAACACTCAACTGAAACTCATAAATAAGAATTTTCTGGAATCACTAAAATAGGCTACAAAACCTCGGCTGCTCATTTCAGCTCTAAATCCTAATGTGTAATGAAGTCACATAAAAGTATGGTAGCCCTATCACGACCTTGCATATCCGCTCTAGAAGATTCTCAACCTTTCACAAAACAAAACAAAAAGGCTGCTCAATTCACGCGCACAAAAAAAAACCCAAAATGTTGCGAAGTGTCGCCAACTACCCGACGTCACACATACGAGGTCACTAGACAGCGCGACCTTTCTAGAACGTTCTGGACTAAACTTAGCGTATCATAACGAAGTGAATTCCGCTCTGCGTGACCGAAAGAAAATGTTACTTAAAAAGATACGTGAATCATAACCATGATAGCTCAAATAAATATCGAATCGTTTCCTATGATTAACACATGTATGCTCTCACAGGACAACACAACCACAATCGTAACACGGGGCATGTAGAAATGTCAGTGGAAATACGGATGAGGTTACTTATGTCAAGAGGTTTGTGGGCCCGTGAACTTCGTCGCCTAACATTCAATGGTAAAACAGGGATATTTCCAGTCCTGTCAGTTTCAATATTTGCGCTGGGAGGCCGTATGCCACTTGAAGACATTATGCTAGGGATGATCCCGGACAGCAACAGCACATCTGGGGGCAATCCAGGCAACGACACAGTGTCAGGGAGCAATCCAGGCGACGACACAGTGTCAGGGAGCAATCCAGGCAACGACACAGTGTCAGGGAGGATCCCGGGCGACGACACAGTGCCAGGGAGGATCCCAGGCGACGTTACAGTGCCAGGGTGGGACCAGGGCGACGATACAGTGCCCAGATGGATCCTAGGTGACGACACAGTGGCAGGGAAAATCCCGGGCGACGATACAGTGCCAAGGTGGGACCCGGGCGACGATAAGGTGCCAGGGTGGGACCCGGGCGACGACACAGTGCCAGGGTGGGACCCACGCGACGTTGCAAAGCCAGAGAGGATCCCGGGTGACGTAACAGTGCCAGGGTGGAACCCGGGCGACGATATCTTTCCAGAGCAGATCCCGGGCGATGACACCATGCCAGGAAGGACCGCGGTCGATGACAAAGTGTCAGCGATCACCTTGAGTGATGACACGATGCCAGGCGACAGCATGCTTGAGAGAAACGCGGGTGTGGAAACCATGCGAGGGGGGGGGGGGGGTGGATCCCATGGTATGACACCATGCCAGAGAGAATCTCAGGCAACGACGCCATGTCGAGAAGAGCTCCTGATGGCGGTAATGCCCTGGGTTGCACCAGTACTGGAGAAGTGGTTGACTGAAAAAAAAACTGTCCTTTGGTGCTCTGTTGCACTAGTTGACAGGACACTGTAACAGTACTCCGACTTGCAGAAGACACACTCTGGCTGCCTGAACGAGCATTTTGCAAACGCTGTCTATATGACACCAGCTCATGCACCAAGTTTACGTCCTGGTTTTTCAAGAATCCCAAGATGACTCTGTCTGACATATGCATCAGCTTATATCCATGTGAATGTGGTAAAAAAAAATCCTCGAATCAGCATGCAACATTTGTCCGTAACAGGCATCTTGATAGAAGGCAGGGAGAAATTACTAATAACACTAAATGGAAGAAGGTAATTACACAGTCACTGCTTCAAGGACAACAGTTTATGCAGTTATCCAGGCTAGTACTACAGCACTGTTGGCATAGGAATTGTGGTGTCACACTTGGCTGCACACACCACTGTGTTTTCTGAAGTACTGAAACTGTCACCCGAGTACAGTTCAAAGGTGCTATCACCAAGCAGACACAAGGTAAGCCTTAGTTCCAAAACAGTCAAACTGTTTCTCAAATGAATTTCATCAAAAATGTTTGTAAAATCTAGAAACAAATACCACCACTGCGATCAGAGCATCAAGAGGAAGAAGTTAATACCAAAAGTTTTGATGCAATCCCAGGAATAACTAACAAATACACCAAACATGCAGGAGAGCACAAAACATGCAGGCAGCTGGCGCAGGAGCACAACTCATACAGCCTGCATGTCAACCTGCATGTCTACAGTGGGATAGGGCTCAACGTGACAAGAGCCGATTGACTAGGCCGGTACTCCTAGCCTCCCATTTAGGTAGAAGTCAAGGCCAAAGAGAAGTGTTTCAGCCACCAGGATCTTCTTCTCCCTCCATGCACGGCAAACACTCGGGATCCAAAGGACCAAAAACTAATCAGTATTTTTAAGGACCAATCCAACATGGCACAGCTCCTTAAAAACCGGACCAGTGAGAAAGACTGAACAACATATCTGCTGACATGAAGTCCTAATCTTGGACAAAGATGGCACCCCTTCGCTAGCCCACTCAGTCAGTGACTGAGGAGACTACCCACCGACGCCATTTGGAGGCCGGTGCCGAGTGGGCAACAATTGAAGTAAGAAGATAATAATTACGTTATGTCTAGTTACGCTAACCTCTCTGCTGAACGTACATTTGGCGCAATGCGCCATATGTGCGCATGTATGTATGTATTGCGTATGTATGTATGTATGTATGTATGTATATCTATCTATCTATATCCCGTAGTCTTGCCGACCGTTGGGGCACCACTGATGACTTGGCAAACAGCCCCCTCCATTCCTCTCTGTTCTCTGCCATTCTCAGCGTATCGCCCAGCTTCAGTCCTGTCCACTCTGAGATATTGTTCTCCCATCTTTTCCTCTGTCTTCCTCTCCTTCGTCCTCCTTGCACAGTGCCTTGCAGGATTGTTTTGGCAAGCCCTGCTGAACATGTGACATGCCCATACCACTTCAGTTTGCGTTTTCTCACAATGGCTAACAAATCTTCATAGGGCCCGATGGCTTGCCTGATTCTGCTTCCCACTTCCTCGTTTGTGATGTGATCTCTGTATGAAATGCCATGCAGCCTTCGAAAACATCTCATCTCAGTGGCTTGTATCCTCCTTTCAAGGTCTGCTGACTCCGGGTCCATGACTCGCAGGCACACAAGAACACTGAGATGACTAAGGAGCGCATCAGTGTGATCTTGGAGCAGAGTGTGATGTTTCTGTCCTTCCAAATGGTCTTCAATCTTGTCAGTGCTGTTGTTGTCTGCGCAATCCTGGACAGTATTTCTGGTTTTGATCCCTCATCTGTCACAATGGCTTCTAAGTATTTGAATTTCTTAACTGTTTCCAGTTTTTGGCCTCCAACCATGATTTCAGTGCCAATGCCACTGACGTTATTGGTCATCAGTTTGGTCTTCTCTGCACTGATTTCCATCCCATATGCAATGGCTGTACTATCCAGCTTTTCCACCAGCTGAGCTAGCTCCTTCTCTGTTCCTGCAAGGCCATCAATGTCGTCCGCAAAGCGCAAGTTCGTGATTGTTCTGCCTCCAATACTGACAGTTCCTTCATGATCTTTCAGAGCGTCCGTCATGATTCTTTCCAGGGAGATGTTGAACAGAGTAGGTGAGAGCAAGCAGCCTTGTCTGACTCCAGCTGTAGTCCCAAACCAGTTTCCTATTTTGCCGTTGAAGCAGACTGCGTTAGTGGCCTTGTTGTAAAGGTTTGCTATGACTTTGATCAGGTTGGCATTGATGTTGTATAGCTTCATGGTGGACCAAAGGGCTGCATGCCACACCCTGTCAAACGCTTTCTTGAAATCCACAAAGACATGATAGAGGTCCTGCTGGTGCTGGAGGTATCTCTCACATAGAACTCTCAGGTTGAATATCTGCTCAGTTGTGCTGCGCCCTGGTCTGAAGCCTGCCTGTTCCTCAGCTATGATTCCCTCAGCCTGTTCAGTAGGATCTTTAACATGACTTTGCTTGGGTGGGATATAAAACTGATCGTGCGATAGTTCTGGCATTGATGTAAGTTGCCTTTTTGGGGGAGAGTTATTATAAGTGATTGGGTCCATGGTGTGGGCCAATCCCCTGACTGCCAGATCTTATTGCAGATTGTTAGTAAGGCGCTTATCGTGTCTTCTCCCCCTTCTTGGACTAGCTCTGCAGGGATGTTGTCTGCTCCTGCTGCCTTCCCTTTTTTCAGCGACTTCACTGCAGCCTCTACTTCTTCTCGGAGGATGGGATAGTTGTTATCGTTGGTCACGGGTGGGTTGACAAGTATGCCTGGGTCCCTTGCAGCTCGGTGGTTGTACAAATCTGAGCAGTACTCTGCCCATCTCTTCAGTATGTCTTGGTCTTCCGTAAGACAGTTCCCTTCACTATCTTGAATGATCGAGGAGCATCCTTGTTTTACACTGGTCAGGTCTTTCACCAGCTGGTATGCTTTTTTGCTATTATTTTTGTTCAGATTTTCTTCTACGTGTTTACACTGATCTTCAATCCACTTATTCTTTGCCTTTTTCATGCTTTTCTTGATATCCTGGTTAATTTTCCTGTATTGTTTAGCTCCTTCTACCTCTGATTTCTTTTTCTTTAATTCTCGACGCTTGTCACATAAAACAAAAATGTCAGCTGTAACCCAAGGTTTCTTTGCTTCTCGGTGTTTGCCAAGGATCTCACTGACTGTTTGGGTTACAACAGTGTTAAATGTGTCAATCAGTGTGTCCACGTCCGTGTCTTCTGCACCTAGAAGTAGCAGTGGTGCGAATGAATTGTCCTCCTATCTTTGCCTGAAAGGCTTCCGCTACCTCTGGGTCTTTCAGCTTCTAGAGGTCAAACTTGATTCTGGTGGGACCCTGCTTGTTAACCTTCTTTAGGCGGAGTCGGAAGGTCATCATCACCAAGTCGTGGACGCTTCCAATGTCTGCTCCTGGAAAACTTCTTGTCTTGGCAATGTTCACACTGGTTTGGAAGCATCTCTTCACCATGATGTAGTCAATTTGGTTATGGTGCTCTCCGTTCGGGCTGTGCCATGTCCACCTTCTGGATGCTTTGTGCGGGCCAAACGTGTTCATCAGCTTTAGATCATTTGAACTGGCAAATACCAGGAGCCTTAAGCCTCTGTCGTTGGTCTCTGCATTGCAGTAGCGTCCGCACGTGCCTTTCCATTTCCTAGCAGCATCCTCTCATATTTTGGCATTCCAGTCTCCCTGCACCACAAGAATGTCTTTCTTGGTCCAGAACTTCTTGCAGTTGGTCATAGAAGTCTTCTATTTCCTCATCGCCATAGTCTGTTGTTGGGGCATAAACTTGTACAGTGGTGATATTAAATGGGGTTGCCCTCAAGCGTATGGTGATAAGCCTACTGGAGACAACTCATGACGGTGTTCACGATGTCTTTTGGACGAGAAATCCGACACCCTGTTCGTGTTTGTCTTCTCTGCCACTGTAGTACAGTTTGTGGTTTTCGTGGGTTGATGTTTCCCCAAGGTTATTCCATCGTACTTCGCAAAGTCCTAGGATGGTCCAATGGTATCTGTTCATTTCATGTGTCAGTTCCTCTACCTTTCCAGGCGTTCTTAATGTTCTGACGTTCCAAGTGCCAATGCTGATGTTGTTTCTGGCACGGAGTTTTGATGGTGATGGTGCACCAGTAACACACTTAACACCTCTGCCCTGGCGCAAGACAGAAGGCGCGGTCCTTGTTCCGGGCGACGACCGATCCGGTATGGATTGAGGTAAGGTTGTCATTGCATGTGGTGTGTCTTGGGCAAAAGAACCTGGCGGAGCCCATCCCTCTCCAGGCTGTTAACCACAACCGAAACTCCACATAACTTGTGGCTCGCCTTGGTCCTGGACATGTGGCCGATGAGACCCTCGTGGGACTCTTTCGCCCTGAGTGGTGACTTCATCAAGCAAGTTCATACACCCAATCAGGTACCGTGTCAGCACCATAGCCTTTGGTTATCCAAAACCTAACCTGCAAGGCAGCAGGGGACTCGTGGAGGGCGGGGTCGTCTATGTCCCGTGCAGATGTGAACATCTGCCCACTGCCCATCACTAGCTAATCAATCAATATTATGAATAGTGTTTTTGAGTTAAACGAATACAAATTCTGAAAAGAAAAAGGGGGTCGGTGGAATCGTTTACCGACTGAGAGCGGTGGGAGGGGATGGAAATCAAGCAACAAACAAGACGTTCGGTGCCGTCAAAACACATTTTCAGTAGAGTGACTACGGTAACAAGTCAGCGCTGAGCGGGAATTTGCCTCAGAATATTCTGCACCGGCGTCTACAGATAAGTTCATTCCACAGATAGGGCGTCAACACATAATTCCAGAAAAATGCTTAAAAAATAATTTAAAAAAAAATATTCAATGTCTTCCGTAAAAATCTAGCACCAAAATTGAAAAACAAAATTACGGACTAAATGCAGATCAACGGTTATTGTGAAACGGCCATTTTCTTCCCAATGCGTGATGTAAATTAAAAAATAAGATAAGATAGTTTATTACCATATGTTTCCATGTAAAATACCAAAATAAAATCATTGGAATTTGTCTTGATGTCAGTTACTAAGACTAAAATAACACACACACACACACACACACACACACACACACATCACACACACACACACACACACACCACACACACACACACACACACACACACACACACACACACACACACACACACACACAGAGTAAACTCTAAAATATGATTTTCATGCTAAATACTAAGCAAATACTGGCATTAGACACGTCGAACGGGCACGCCTCACTAATTCAGTTATAAGCTGACTGTACACATTCCCACAAGTTCTCACTCGCCGCTCGCACTCTCTCGACTCAGTCCAGCTGATAAGAGAGAGCGCAAACAGCCAGAGGGGGAAAAAAATGATGCGGAATCTGCTGGTCCTGGTTCTGATGGACCCGTACCTACGCCCTGATGGTAAAAGTTGGAAATACATAACCAAGATGAGGATTTCATCCCAAAGTGTACTGTATTGTTCGGAACTCACATGCTTTTTTCTTTAAGGCTTCCTCACACGGAGAAACGAAATGAAACATTTCGTCGAAATGTCTGCATTTCAGATATTTCTCCAACATTTCACCGTTTCACGAAATGCGAAACGACACATTTCGAGCAATAGAACCTGTCTCTATTCTTCGCCGAAACATTTCTACTCGTCGCCCAATCAGCGTCGTCCGCTCGGTCACATGCTAATCTGACGTCATTCAAGCCCAAACACTGAAGGTAGCAACGGTAAAGCGATGCCATGGAGTCAGGTCTATAATGGCTAAAATCGTGTTATGTGACGCACGTTTCTGTAAGATTTTAAGCCGGGGTGTGTGTGTGTGTGTGGGGGGGGGGGGGGGGGATCATTTTCGAACTGAATGGAGTCTATAAAGTATCATCCCTAAAGTACCACCAAAATATGATTTTAGGTCAATTTTCTGAACCCCACTTTCATCGGGCTGCTCTGCGAGGCCTACAAGATGGCGGCTATCGCTTCGACATCATGAGACGGCGGCATCCGCGATTCACTTCAACCTCCCTATTTACGCATTGAAAAGCTCTTAAGTTTATTCGATATGGTCGGAAATTCACTTTACATGTCTTATATGTTTAGTTTTTAAGCGTCAGTAGTAAGAAACATGACCCGATTTCCACCGATACAAAATGAACCAGAGCATGTGTCGGTGAAGAGTTATCTCCCCTGTACCAATCAAAATGAATTTTCACGGCGTTTGTGGATTGTGCGGAGGAGGCATTGCGATGCAATGAAAATGTTTCGTTTCTTGTGTATTTCGTTTCTCCGTGTAGGGAAGCCTTTAGGAACATTCAGATTTCATGTTCATATTTTTTAGTTTATCCCTCTGATCCATTTCCCTCCTCTCTAGCCCAACCTCTGATCAACACACACCGGCGCACACAAATAAAGACGGACACATTGCGCTTTCCGCCATTAGTACACACTGTGGGCTGATGTAGCGAGAGGAATTCTGAAGAAGAGTAGCACGAGTAGCAAAATGACGTCACTATAAGCTTCACTTTATGGCATCGCTAGTCCCATGACGCCGTGGACCCAGTGACGAATTTGATGTCAATTTCATGGCATAACAACGACGTCTGGTGCTTTGCAACAATTTAGGAACATTGTGTAACACTGACTTGTTTGGCACTTTTACATCACCGTCATTGTCTGATCATTCTCTAAAAGTGGAGAATTCTTACTTCTTTTTTTTTCAACAATTACATTTTACGACAAAGTTGAACAGGTACAAAGCTGGCCAATGAATTCATCCAATGTCTTTCTCCAAGCCAGCTATATCTAAAATTCCAAGTGAATAAAACAAAAACTACAAACTCAAGTGCGGGTCAACCGACGTTATAAAAACGGCAATTGTTCCCTTTACCGAGTCAACCAATTAGATATGCTCGAAGGCTCCCCGAAATGAGGTTTCAGCCCTGTACATACACAAACACCGGAGATACTCCTGTCTACACACACACACACACACACACACACACACACACACACACACACACACACACACACACACACACACACACACAAGGTTTGCGTAGCTAGACGTGACGTCATTTTTATCTTATTACTTCTTTGCCAGAATGTAGTCATGTACTTGCTATGGCTGGCGCTCGGACGAACCCCATTTCAAAGTTGTTCCTATTTTTAAATAGGAACAACAAAAAGAGTCGACCAATGATCATAGATCTACTTTGATCAAAGCAACAAAAAAGAAAAGATAGGAAAGCGGGGTGCGCTAAGTAAGTGACTGTAAGCAATGTATATGGGAGCAACCCCCCTCCCCCACCCCAACACCCGAAGGGGGGCGTATCACATATCCACTGGATTCCCAGCCCCTTGATGCAGGGTGTGCCGATGGTGGTGTGTACTCGTGTGCACCCGGTGTTTGTGGGTGGATTAGGTTGGGGAATACAAGAAGCGGAAGCAGAGGTCGCGTTGACGTACTTTATTTGCAGTTTATCAAATAACGATAAAACAGCACCTAGGACAAATACAACAAAACATATTATCAGAAATGGTGCCGGAAAGTTGCATCATACAAATACTGTATTCACTAAATGAACCAACTTATTAATTTGAGTCATAACTAAGGCCGAAACATCAGGTTGGCACTAACTTGTAATTAAAACCAAAAGATCAATGGGAGGCATCACATAATCTTCAAAGATACACATGATCGAACATACCACACATCATAATATTAAATAATAATAATAATAATAATAATAATAATAATAATAATAATAATAATAATACCGTTATTAAATAGGCGCTTTTTCTCAATTTTTGGGCAAATCGACTACGCAAAGCGCCGCGAACTGAAACCCAACACGCACACTCACGTAACAGACACGGATTTACGCCATTTAAAGACAAACAGTACAAGACAGACGAAGGGCCATTTCAGCTACTGAAGTTACAGAGATTTTTGATCGCTTATATTTGAAATTTGTGAAGTGGCCTAACCGGTACCAAAGTGTGGGGGGTGGGTGGGGGGAGGGGAGTGGGGGGGGGGGGTGTGGAAGAACCGGAGTACCCGGAGAAAGAACCCCCGACGGTCCGCCCGAATTAACGGTGACACTTACCAGAGGAGAAAAGTCCGACGCCGGAACCCGTTTTCGAACCTCGCACCTTTGGCGTTGGTAGCAGGCGCCTTTACCACTGCGCCACGGACCGCCCCTTGGCAATGAAGCATGAAATCAGCATGCAAATCAAGGCATTTAAGGCATCATGACCCTAGTGTAAGCAAATCATATGAAAGCTAACCGTAACAGAACATGTAGTGAAATGGGAAACGACTACAACACAACATATAGCAGGTGTAACCACTTATCTCTCTAAATATATAGTCTTCCCTAAATATATAGGGTGACATACACACAACAGTCCTTTTGGTCACTTTTATTACAGTCACACCTCAAATACAATCATACGCATCTAACGACACATACAGGCAAACTAAGTAGCATGCACTCGCATCACTCTTACAAAGAAACACGCTTCATACCTCTGGTTTCACAGTCGTGCCCAGACTCTCGCTCATCCATACAATGGGTACACTAGGGACAGGGACACTTACACGCGCACAATCAAACCACTTATTAGTATTCACACCGCGTTCGTGCGTAACATCCTTACTCAGACCTAGCTATATACAACACAACACACCACATACATTCATCGGACACAATCAAGTAGGAAGAGATGTCACACACTTAAATCAATTGTCACTCTCATTCAGTGCATGTAACACAGAATCAAAGGAGGAGATAGGCAGAAAACTTAAGTGTAGGTTGTGGCTTACACGCATGTGCAAAGTAGTGACCTAAGTCTATGCAAAGTAACAATATAGACCCAATGTGAATATGCATCAACATGCAAAGCAAAGCAACCTCAATAAACAAATCAAAAGACTACGCCAAACGATATATTATTGGCAAACAGAAAATTCAAGGCAAGGACAGTGAAAAGGGAAGAAAAGAATAATGCGTCATACACAACTACGGGAAATACTGTGTGTTGTTCCTGCGATCCCGAACCCAATGGCACCAGGCCACAAAGTGCAGTATCACAGACCAACACAGTGTCGTGATTATCAGATAGCACAACAGGTTAGATAGTGTGTCAATCTTCGTTCCGGACCCCGTGGCACCAGGCCACAAAATACATAATCCCAGACCAGCACAGATGTCACACAACCTAGAACGCTATAAGCTCATGTGTCGGTCTGCGATTCCGGACCCAACGTCACCAGGCCGCAGGATGCAAAATCACAGACAAACACTACACTGGAATTACTAAGTGACGCATAATGGCCAAACACTGTGTCAATCTGCAATCCCGGACCAAACGACACTAGGCCATATGATGCAGAATCCCAGGCTGACACACCATGCGAGAGCGCAAATGTCAAACTCGCTAATAACTATTATGCCCTAAATCCATAGAGAAAAGGATTATTTTCCGGAAGTGGGCAACCGACTACCCAGAAAATCAGCGAGTGTTGCCACTTGTTGTAACCGATCAAAACTAAAAGCCGTGGCTAGTCAGTTAAATGCATTTAACGTTATTATCAAACACTGCCGATCATACACTAAATTTGGAAAGGTAGACATCGGTCGCGTTACTCTGCTCGACCCAATGTAAACAAGCAGACGACGGCAGTGGGTCAAACCCAAATGGCTGCCTATTTTAGCACCTCGTGACGTCACACGTGTTTGCCTGACAATGGAATTCGCGCGGAACTAAGCACGACAAGGTAAGAAAGGATAGCGTAGGCAAGAAGGCCTATTAAAATACGAAATAAAATGCATCAAGCACACAATACAAATAAAGTATCGAAACCATATTTCAAGACAAAGATTAGATGGCAAATCAAACCAACAAATGAATCAAGCAAAACAACAAGAAAACCAAAGCAAAGCATCTTCGATCAGTAGGACAATCAATGCGAGCATAAAAATAGCTGTCATGTTGTTTTGCCCTGGTTAGAATCTGAGCTACTGATCTAAATATTTCCTTCAGAAACTCAGAGTGACACAAACAAAATTGGCACAGAGCCAACAAAGCGGAATGAAAGTGTGCGTCATACCGCAACGAACTGATCACTCAGTCCTGCCTCTTTCTTCGTTCAACTTTCTGTCGATCAGCCGCAAGAGTCATAAATTCAGAGGTTAATCTGGCATTGAAAATATGCTACTCGAAAGCAAAAGAAACTAGCACTTAGAAATCAAGCGAAATGGGAACAAGGTTTTCCGAAACAAAGTAGCGAAACCACTTGTTGCGATCACTATCAAAAGAAAGGCGCTAATGGCCGACCATCAGACACAGGGCAAACCACGATCGCAGCTCGTAAGCTCTTCATCAGTTCCAATAAACAACCAATCAATGGTATAACAGCATTCATCAATACAGAATCAGAATATAACAAGAATATAACTTACGGATATCCCAGTGGAGATATGGTTGAAGATAAGCTCAGCGATGGCTCAGAGTGATGGTAACTAACTGTCAGTGGGGCGACTGGTAGGACAAAGACATCCCGCGTTGGCACTGACCGGCTTAAATACTCTCCGGGCGAACCGCAAAGGAAGCAACGCGGCGCGGACCAAAAAACGGTTCCAGACAGACCGAAAAATGGGCAAATCTGTGCTTTCTAGGTACTACAACTATGAGCCATAACTCAATAATTACTTATCACAGAGGCTTCGGGTTTGAAGCAAAGGACAGAAAAATAAATGTGAATAGCGAAAGACTACCGTAAACTATATTTTAGAGGGAAGTCCTAGGAATTTATTATTAAATTTTAAAGTGGTCTAAGTGAGCTTACTGAAATTTGTAAAAGTAAGAAAATCGCTAATTGAACTATGGTGGTCATAAAATCACTAAACACAAAACTTATGAGTAGGAGGGGAATTTCATGAGGAAACTGATGTGAGTTACGGATTCTCGATCGGTAAAGCCGTTAAAAAGTTATAGAGGTTAGAACACGGACTACCTAGCACAACCTTCAAAGTACTACAAAATGACTAGCTGACTGACTCGTTGCTGGGTTGCGGCCCCTGCCTAAGCGTGGGTAGCGCGAAGGCTGAGACTTGGGTGGCCAGAGGGTAAAGGAATAAAAAGCAAACCACATCATAGCGTCTCAGCTGGAGGGACCGCGTCAGCCGGTTACAGTGGGCTGAAGAGGTCGTCTAGACTGACACATATGTCCACACCGGCTAAACATCTGAACCCTTGGGGGACCTAGATCTAAATTTCCATGCCTCAAGGAGATGGAAATCCAGTGGAGTTGTGATACGTCACCCTTGCAGGGAGTGGGGGAGTGGGGGGGGGGGGGTGAGTGGTGGGGGTGGGGAGCTTCTGTATTGTCACAAACCTGACCGGGGTCAAGCTATGCGGAGCGTAGCCGAGGGTGTGTCAGTGAGGGACGAACAAAACTGAACAAAGAATGGAAAAGACGAAATAAAGAAAAACTTTATTAAGAAAACAAAATAATAAATATTCAAAGAAATAAACCAAAAAAAGTGAAAAATAAAAGCCTATAAACTCTAACACTACTCTAAAAAACGACAGAAAGAATAGCAGAAAAAAAGTTAACGAAAGCACTAAACATACCATAGGCCCTAACACACCCAGCCCCCACCGACACCCAATAACGAAAACCGGTCAAAATCCCACTAACATGCCCGCTAGCCTAAACACTACACGGATACCCCAGGTGGCACGAGAAAATAATTCTACACCAAAAAATACACGTTCTACCGGTGAATCCTATAGGCAAACCCTCTCACCTAAGACCTAGCTATATAATAATGTGTAAAAAAAAAAAAAATAACCGAAGTCACTTCTGTGACACATATGCATTGCTTCCAGTCACGTACTTAGCGCACCCCTCTTTCCTATTTTTTTGTTTGTTTGTTTGTTGTTTTTTTTTTTTTTTTTTTTTGTTGGTTTTTTGGGGTTTTTTTTTTTGTTCTTTGACCAAAGTAGATCTTTGATCATTGGTCGAAAATGCACAATTCTCTCCCCTGGATCGAGCTTATTCCTACTTACGTGTTATTTTTTTCTAAATTACAAACACTGATAGTCAACCCCTTTGGTCTTATTGTTATAAACGGTTTGATTTTACGAAGACAATTAACATGTTTGGCGATGGCTTCCCGAAAGCGTTGTTATCTGACTTTATCTTAAGCGAGGATTGCTGTGTTATGGAGGCAGGCAAATTGTACTGGAAGAGGCATGCCGCACGTACTCTGATTATGTTCTGTATCCAGTAGTCCTTTCAGCCAAGAGAATTTCTGTCGAGTGTCCACCTGTGCTAGGCGCCCCATGTTTCTGTCGCACGTCTCCATAGCTTGTTCCGGTGTTTTCACCGCAGAATGGAAGACCGTGAAGCAGAAGCCAGGCAGCTGACGGGGCTCGTAGTAGCATTCTTTTACGGGGCACGACTCTGGGACGGACATACAAGTAATACAGGAATGAGCGCGACGAAAACTGCTACCGACAGCCAAAGGGTTAAGGAGACTGCTTTGTAAAACCTCAATTTCAACACTGCAGGAGCTCTACGAAAGAATTATGGAAGTTCCCTTCCTTAGACACAATGCCCACCCTGTAAACGGTCTCTCTTGACTGCATCCTTAAAACCACACACTTGCCTGAAGGGTGACAAAAAACCACGGACGGCCATTGTTGGTATCAAACTTAGAAAAGGTAACTTGACCTGTGATCGCGGTCACGCACATGACAGCTTTATTCCATGGCATTTTCTCTTTAAAGTCCGTTACGGTCATTAGCACCGGGAACAAAAAACAAACAAACAAACAAGCAGAGGCTCTACAAATATTTCATTAGTAGTGTCAGTCTGGGAACAGTAACTGAACCCATCACTGAACAGCCAAGCTGTGTGTGTAGCAGGCATTCCTACGTTTATGGGCAGGCTGACAATATTGACTGTGGACCTTAGTGCACACTGGACATCTCCCTCGATCCGCTGTCTTTATAGTACAGGTTGTTCTTAACCCCTTGACTGTCGTCTACAAATAAACATGATCTAACTGCAAAAGGCACAGATCCTCATCAACCCCGCAATATCGGGTGCTCATGAGGATCTATGCCTCTTGCTGACACCACTGTGTACCCGGACCATTTTCCTGGGATGGCGGGGGTGCTTTGGCGTTTAATTAACAAAGGTGTCAGAAAAACAATGTAGGTTCAGTGGCAGTGAAGGGGTTAAAGGAAGTGGGAAGTGTTGTCAAGACATATTACCGGTGTTGTATCGAAAGTATCGCCAGCCTGGTTGTGCTTCTAGTAAGATCTGCCGCGTGGCCTCGTTGAACTGATACGGGTACGTGAACTTTTGTAGTCTGCACTCGTTGGTGAACACGTTGTGGAAGAACGAGGAGCAGTTGGTCCAGGCCACACAGTCGCTGGCACACTGCAAGGGGTCGCGCCCTCTTTTCGGCCTCTCAGCATCGCTGTCTGTCTTGCCCAGAAACGTTTTCACGAGGTCGTCGAAAAGGTCATCGTACAAAAAGGGGATCTCGTCGTCACTGGCTAACACTCTGTCAACCAGACAAAGTCATCGCCTTTAATGTGCACTTACGTCTGTCATGGACGTCAGGAATATTGCTGATCATTTGAAGCAAACTGCTCCAGGGCGGACTTTGATTGCTAAAGTTATGGGACACGACGGGTTTTCTACATTATCTTATAGCTAATGAATTCCTACCTTCCTTTTACAAACAGTGTGACCAGGAACACGTAACAGAACTGGTTTTGCTTTGTTCCTGAGCGCATCGGTGGAACTCTCCTACGTACAAAGGAGAAGAGGACCCAGCAGTCCTTCATTTTACGACACTCAAACTCCATGAGTTACGTCAGCCATATTGTCCAGAACTACTGTAAGACATGCTAGGAACACGTATAAAGGAGATATTGCCAACTATTAACCCTGTCGTGCCCGGAGCAAGTCCCTTTAATACGTGAGAGAGGACAAGGTTTCTAGTTAACCCTTTCAGTGCCGAGAAAATCTGAACGCCACCCCACTGCAAGAGGTCGTGATTCTAGGAGCGCCGGGTATGTAGCTTTTCTGGTTCTTTCCTTTCTTTAAAAAAAATATTTTGGTTGCTTAGCGCCACGCCATGACCCCTGCACGTTTTAATAACTGATTCCCGACATACCACAGCAAGGTATGGTTTGACCATGATGGGACAACGGTGGTGGTAGAACAGCTTGGTGCCTATAGGGGCCAAGATATTCTGGCACCACCCTTGAACTATCATAGTCGATCTGTCTCCTGAAAGGTAATGCAGTCCTCAGCGGACAACTCCAGGATGTGAGTATTTCGTACCTGGGACACAAAGGGATAACATTGCAGGGACTCCAAGCCTATACCTTGGTCGCGCTTGGTCTACGAACTATCATCGGAAACACTTTAGCGTTTCAGATGATTCCAAAAATTTCGCATTTCTTTTGGTCGTCAGTATGAGCTATGTCAAACAGGTTTATTCGACAGCTTTTGAGGCTATACCTCGCCCTGTGCCTAGATGACATGCACCAGCGGCGCCATTGTCGCTATTTTCGCACTTGACCGGTCCCTCGGACCGGTCCTGTGCACCAGATCGGTTTAGGGCGTGTGCTCTCTGCAATTGTAATGAGCAATATCGGAAAAGGAATCACGTGACGCTTGATTGCTGCAAAATAGGATGAATAAAGAATAAACCCTTTCCCATATACAACCAGGCAATATGCTAGCACCACGAAACATTACACGATTTGGCCGATTTGAAAAGTAGCTGTTTTTCTCAATGGTGGTGATTTTGCGACATCTGCTTCGCTTTGCGACAGAAAGCACCGTCGTACAAGAGACGAGTGCAATACAATAGGAATACACAAGTTCTGACGAGAATGAACTACACCCGGAGACCTATCTTTTTTAGTAGGGACATACGCCCTCGAACGTTTTATGTTCAGAAGGGGGGGGGGGGTGAGGGGGGGGGGGGGTAACGCTAAAACCGGAAACGAACCGTTTTTCGACTGCGATCACAATCTTCCGCGGGAACGTACGAGACCACGCTACAAGTGCAAAAGCCTACCTGCGCGCGCAGTTCTGGTGCACAGGACCAGTTCGAGCGACCGGACAGATGCGAAAATCGAAGTAATGGCGCCACGGGTGCGTTTAACCTAGGTACATGGCGAGGTATACCAACTCAGCGCTATTGAGACAGGGCGCCTTGAATGAACTGTTTCTTCTAGAGAGTGGAAGAGTTTAGCCCGTTAGCTTTTATTATATTCTACTTCTATCACTGTGTTCAACCTCACACAGAGGCATAGTAGGTATTACTCACATGGCCGTGAAGACTATGGGCAGCAAGAGAAATGTGTGTAGACAGAACGAACTTGGCACAACGTGTTCATGCAGTGCTCCCATCACAAAGCAGGGCTCCGATCGTTTCTAGTCGTTTACTCAGGAAATCTCAAGACAAATATTTGGCATGCAGACAAATGTCGGGAGGTCTGAAATCTGTGTGCGTGGCAGTATTAAGATGACACGCCAAAATACGTCAGAAAGAGTGAGGAATACGTCAGTAATAAATTATTTAACAGTGTAATCAAATTGTAAAACTGTTACACTGAACAAAGAAACTAATTGCAACAGTGGAGATTGTATCAGCACATTATTCAGTGACAACTCAATAAGATATGATAAGTTTTTCTGAAAATTTCCAGTGACCGTTTTTGTCTACCGTATTTATAAAATACGGTGGACTTTGAAATGGGGCTGGTTCGGAGCACGTTTTGGGCGTGCGGCGCAGAAATGCTGGCAAAGAAGTAACAAGATAAAAATGACGTAACGTCTAGTTACGCAAAACTTGCAACAAAACGTCTCTTTTGGCGCCAAAGCGCGGTGTGTGTGTGTGTGTGCGTGCGTGCGTGCGTGCGTGCGTTTGTGTGTGTGTATGTGTGTGTCTCTGTGTGTGTGTGTGTGTGTGTGTGTGTGTGTGTGTGTGTGTGTGTGTGTGTGTGTGTGTGTGTGTGTGTGTGTGTGTGTGTGTTTGAGGATGTGACAGCGACTAGAGCCCGCGTTTGAGGACGGCCAAGCTTGACATTTTTGGATTTTGGCCCTAAAAGAATTTCTCCGGACCTTTTTTTTTGTTTGTTGATGTTTTGATTAAGATGCTCATTGGCATATGGCTATATGGGTTAATCTTAAAACAACTGAATATTTTATACGAGAAAACAATCTTCTCATTAATAATCGCATGATTTTTCGTATACCGTATTTACATAAGCCTACAGTTTGTCTCGGCTGTCGGGTACGATTAAGTCAATTGTGACCTGTATGCCCTAGGTGTGAAAATCAGACAGTTTTCTGCATGCACCACATTTTTGAGTAATTTGTAAATCAGCTAACAAAACTTAAATTTTTATTTATGAACAAAAAATATCTTGTCATTAATACTCGCATGACTTTTCATAAACATTGTTTGCATAAGCCTGCTGTGTGTCCCGGCCCTGGGGTAGGATTAGGTCAAATTGTTACCTGTAAATCACCTAGGCAGGAAAATCAGCAAGAAAATTACAAAGTTGATGCTCTGATACGTCAAATGTTAGTATTGCGATGAGTGACGTAAACATCGAATCGTGACTATGAACACGGCGTCGTGGGACTAATGATGACGCAAAACTTAAAGTGACGTCATTTCGCTGCTTGTGCTATCATTCGGCTTCTTCAGAATAGCTATGCTTCGCCAGACCACAGAGCTTACGAATGGTGGGAATCGCCGTGTGTCCGTCTTTATATCTGTGTGCCAGTGTGTGTGAATCAGAGAGTGGGTTAGAGTAGAAGGAGATGGATTCCTGGCCAACACGAGCCCACAGAGTGTACTAATGGCAAGAAGCGCCGTGTGTTCATCTTTATTTGTGTGCGCTGACGTGTGTGTTGATCAGAGGTTGGTTTAGAGAGGACGGAAATGAATCGGCATAATAAGCCCAAAAATATGAACAACTCTGAATGTTCCTAAAAGAAAAACGCATCTGATCTCCACACAATACGTTAGACTTTGGGATGAAATCCTCATCTTGTTATGTAACAGTTGTGAAAACACACACATTCGAAAGCTTAGGGGAGTAGACCCATGAATGAAACACTTGAGCAAAAACATCTCGCGCGACCGTCCAAAGAAAGGTAGAATTTTAAAAAATCCGAAACCTGGGTTTGGTAGAGATTTATTGGTGCATGTCACGGTTAGTGACTGTTTTGACAGAGGTAGTCGAAAGTTGCCGAAGCACCGGTCACGCAGGAATAGTGAGTTGTTGACAAGTTGGTAGAGTCGGCCTAGTGCTTTTTGTTTTGCACTTGCGGGGCGAGCTAGTGAACGCGGCAGTGTGTTCACTTCAGAGTTTACCTTGTCGGGAGCAAGGGGATGATATTTTAGTTCGCAGCTGTACTCGGTTGACCAAGTTGTCTTGCCTAGCTGACTGTTGGGAGTCAGTGACTGACCGACTGTGAGAGTCAGTGACACAGCGCCGATCCAGTCCCGGGGTCGTTGTTGGCCGGAGACTGGGGGTTGTTTTGCCTACGGGTGGCGGCGTTGTGACGAGTCGCAGAGGAGTTGAGTGCTTAAAAAACCCCGCGTGCGGGTGTTTTGTCATGTTTGTTATGGGTGTTTGTAATATGTGTTAGGTCTAGAAGTATCGTGGGTGGAAAAGGAGGGAGGTGGGGGGGGGGGCAAAAGGGGTAGTATTGTTTTGACGTTCTTGGTTTGGTTCTATTTAATTATTAGTTATTTTTAACTGTTTAGCGAACTGTTGTATTGGCTTGTTGTGAAAGTGCAGAGAATTTTAGGAAAGTGTATAATTATGTAATGTTTGCGAACTTTCATGTGTTTTGGTTTATGTGTGAATTTTGGTTTGAAAGCACGTGCCACATGGGTGAGGGTCAAATAATTGAACGGTTAGTGGTAGTGTTTTTGTAAACCAAGCAGGGTGGGTATGGGAGGTTAGCTGTTTTAACGACCCACTGGTTTACCTTACTTACGAGGCCGTTTAGGCTCCTGCTTTTGTTTTGCATCGGTTTTCTGGATCGGGACCGGTTGGAGGGCCGACGGGCATCGGGACCCACCACGCCTCGCTGGACCGGGTCCTGGCGTGGACGGGACGCGGTCACCTATACTGCCGAAGCCGCCGTGTCACCATTGCGACCAGACCCAGCGCCAGGGAAACAGAGAGAGAAGACCCGCGAAGCTAGAGGAAGCCGGACGGGAGGGATCCACAGGCGTTCGTCGACTCACCACGGTTGTCCCATTCTCAGCACTTTCGGCCCCCGCTCCTTCTCAGTATACGGTCCATCCACCTGGAACACTCTCCCACTCTCTCTCCGTCAGAAACACTCGCTCTCCTCCTTCCAGTCCGCCCTCAAAACTCACCTCTTTCAACGGTTCTAGCACTATATCACCACACTCCCCGCCCCAAGCTGACCGTCGTAATGTATTTTCACTATTTGTGTTACGTGAGTCATTGTCTAAAGCGTGTGCATGCGTGTGCCAGTTGTGAGTGCGCGCTTAGAGTTATAATTATTATAAGATAAGCGCATTATAAATACCGTAATAATAATAATAATTATTATTATTATTATTCAGCTTTCCATTACTCACTCTGCCTTGGTGTAGTTCCATGATTATTATTATTATTATTCAGCTTTCCATTACTCACTCTGCCTTGGTGTAGTTCCATGATTCTTGTGTATGAACAGTTACGTTGTAAATGACGTTTTATTAGCCGTCAGCACTGAGAACTGTAAACCGACCTTTATTGTGGTTGTGAAGCAACAGTGCTGCGTAGCGTGGGGGAGTGCTTGTTTCCACTCACTCTGCCTTGGTGTAGTTCCATGATTCTTGTGTATGAACAGTTACGTTGTAAATGACGTTTTATTAGCCGTCAGCACTGAGAACTGTAAACCGACCTTTATTGTGGTTGTGAAGCAACAGTGCTGCGTAGCGTGGGGGACTTGAAGGAGGAGAGCGAGTGTTTCTGACGGAGATGATGATATTTACCCGAAATATTAATAAATTGTGTTGTACCGTTTTTTCTAAGCGTGTTTCTTTCTCCGTTGGGTACTTCAATGCTGATGCTGTGGAAGTAGTATTGGTTCCGGTTTAACCTTTTTCTTTGTTTTTCTTTCTTTTTGTTTTCCGGAAGGGGGAGGGGAAGGGGAGGGGAAGTGTCGGTGGGGAGGGTGGGAAGGAAGGAAAGAGGGATAGTGTAATAAGTAATAAAGATTAAGTGTACGTGTAAAATAAATGTGTTGTGTTGCTTGTGCTGAGCTGTAACCTGTCTTGAGGCAAGACGCTAGGGTTCTTTATCTATCTCTTTCCTCTCTTCTACTCCTAACCTTCATTATCGTCTATCTCTATTTAGTCGGGACATTTGGAGGTTCTACTTCTATTCTATCTTTCTATCTCGTCTGTCCTTCCCTAGTCGTGACAGTGCATCATAGGATAAAGCAATAATTTCAAAACTACAATCGGCCTAGAAGCAGTTCCAGTTTGAAAAAAAAAGTGACACATTGTTTCATGTTAGGCACAATTTGCCTAACATGAAACACCGTCTCCTATTATGAAACAGTGTGTATATGTCCAAATTACAAGCTTCACTTACATTTTGTTGGAAAATTAAGGTATGAGAGATGGTACATACATTATAGGCTCATTTAACATTAAAAGTAAGTTAAATATAATGAGTCATCCGCCACTTGTCCACCATTGGTCCATCCATTTATCATCCTTTGTATATCCAATTAAGACAGATTTTTATCATTTTGAATTTCTGAGAGACCATCAGAGCCACAGACTTCCAATTTGGCACAGTGATCCTGTTTGACCATAGCTTTCATTGTCATTTGCGCTGACCTACATGAAAGGCTACAAAGATCAATAAACGGGCTATTTTGTAAAACAAAAACTTGTTATAATTTTATTTTAAAACTTCCAAAGCGAAAACTAATGATACAGCTTTTGTTTGCAGCTCTACTAGGTTGACCTCTCCTTAAGGTGAAAAGTCACGAAAAGTAAGAAGGCTATTTATGTTAGCTTGTTGCTATTACAGGTAGTTCAGATGTGAACTTTGCAATAAGACCCCAGTAGAAATGTTGCTAAGGGTTACACTGTCTATGCATATTAATTTTATTGGCTCCTTCCAAAGGTCAAAGGTCAGGCATGGTCAGCAAGTGCGTGGACAATTTTCTATGTATGGGGGAATAAAAACTACTATATTTAGTTTTTCCGCCTCAGAAATAAAACTTGATAAAAGGTAGCATTATCGACACAGGTTTATGTACCTGTTCAGAAGCAGATTCAGGAGGAGGGAGGTGTTGCAGGGTGCACGGCTCCCAGGATATTTTTTAATGTGTCATATTCCATTTGGGGGTGTTTGGAACAAGCACGCACACACACACACACACACACACACACACACACACACACACACACACACACACACACACACACACCATCACACACACACACACACACACTCTCACACACACACACACACACACACACGCGCGCGCGCGCGCGCCTCTTCTTGCAAATTCTAAACGGTCCTTGAGAATGTGGACCCCCTCCCGTAGTTTGATTGTTCGGCCAGTGGTGAAAAAGTCTCCAGACTACTCTCCCGCTTTTCGCGACCCCCCATCCGCCCTAACACCAGCATCACCCAACCCCAGTTTGATAGTCAACAAGTGAAGCATTAGTAGTTTTCACCCTGTTCACATTCTCAGCAACTGTGACTCCGCCTACAGGAAGAATTCCCATGAATCTCCCGCACGTTCTTTTTTTTTTTTTAAACTGCCCTCTATCATAAACATAGGTCATTTGAGATAATATTCGTGGTATAAAATGCATAATTAGGTACTTTCACACTTTTGCACCTAAAGTTACCTTTACAAATATGTGTGTGCACAAAATGACGTCCCAAGTAACGCCAACCGTCAAATAAAGATATGTCAGTTGTGCCAACAAGAGGCAAAATCGCCATGACCCACCGCACCCGCGAAGCTCATGAGGATCTATGTGTCTTGCAGATGGATCTATTGAGAGTTTCACGGCTGTGAAGGGGTTAAGTCAAAATATCATCAAGGAAAATTTGGAAACAAATCAGGCCTGTGGATTCAGAGATATTGCCTGCACAAATAAGGCCTCTGCGACATACACCGTAAAGATCGTGAATTCGTTCTGTTAAAGACATCATATATGAGAATAAGGCATCATTTCCTACAAAATCAGAGCAAATCAGTACAGCGGTTTCAGAGGTATGCTTACTCAATAATCTGCAAACCATTATGGTAACTATGACCTTGACTTTGAGGTAAAGGCACAGTTAAGATTGATGGCAATGTGTGATATAGTAAAATACTATTATCTAAAATTTGGATTGAATAGGCCCAATGGTTTTTGAGATAATTATTGCCTAGCACACAATTCTGCACAAAACAAATATGGCCGGTGTGACCTTGGTCTTTAAGGAAGTGAATAGATTCTGGTGTGCAACTGTGATGAAACTCTATGCTCATGCATAGTGTTCACACAGTAGGGTAAATGTGGTACAGTAGTTGTTAACGGTTTGTTTTGTGCCGATAGTACGTGTGGCACGAGACTCAAGTGAAATCTTTAAGGTTGTATACTATACCTACATTTTTTAATTGAAAACTGCCCTTTATAGGGTTTTTTGAGAGCCTTGTTCAGTCTGGAGGCTATTGCCACCCTGACAGACCCATGGTCCCGGGCATATTTGTAAGTTACAGCCGTTTTTCTGAGGTACCCCACGCGAAAAAACACGCAAAATAGCCGATTTCAGAACACAATAAAAATTTATCGAATAGTGTGTTAAAATGATAAAGAAACATTTCGGTCACTTCATAAAGTATGTTAGTATTTTCTCGTAAAAAAAGTGTGTTCTGATAATTGGAATTCTAAGTGAAATCTAAAAAAATGTATGTTGTAAATTCGCAAATTGCCCGGATGTTATCAATAACATTACAAGTGTTTGCAATGTTGGGCAATTGCTCAGGCCCTTTTTATTCGATAAAGTCGTACTTTATGTTATAACTATCACATTGATTATGAAGAAAATATGGGGTCCCGCACAAAATTGGGCACTTTGGGTCGTTTTCGAGTGCGTATTCAATAAGGGATACAAGCGATGTCTGACTTCCGGCAGATCATATCTCCGCCGTAGCCGGCATTAGAAAGAAGGGAAAACGACTATGCCAAACTTACAAGGGAAAACCTAAGCCCAAACTGTTGTAAACTACGCCCAAACTGCTAGTCCTCAATTACTATTTGTGACAGTAAACTGGAACAAACAACAACGGCAGATACGGGATGAAAACGTTTATCTATAAGTAATTAAATGCACGAGCTGTTTCTTAGTAATTTAGTTAGTGCAGTGGTAAGGTACTTTTCTTTGCCACGCAGTGACCAGCGTTCGAGTCCCGTAGATGGCGACTTTTTTTTCCTGCTCACATTTGAAACCCATACAGTTTCTACTTCGCTAAATGAAACACACTTTAAACCCAAAGCAAAAACAAAAAAAAATTAACGCGTGTTATTTTTATTTTTTTTTTTTTTAAATATGCGATTATCATCACTGTGGTAATGTGAATGTTAAACCATAAACCAAACAACCGGATTCAGTTTTGGATAAAAATGCACACTGGTTACCTCGGTACATTTGTTCATTCATTTTTTTCAGCCAGGCATTGTGTGAGCATGTTTACATTCATTCAATCATTCACAGCTTCACTGATGAAAAAGCACACCAAAGAGTGTTGTCACAGACAGTTTTTTTAAATAATTTTTACTGGCATCATCTACAAACATTAATTGATGTGAATTTATTTTAATATACCTGCTGCAAGAAATGCTACATGCTCGTTTGGTGTCTGCGTGAAAGCAGGTCGATGAACATCTCTGGTTGAAAGATGTTTGTAAACAGATTGGTAGTGGATGTACCTATCTCTCTAGCTGAATCTCAGTTTCCCAGCAGTTTTTGGTTACAAATTATAAGGAAACAAAAACACACTACCACCGAGCCACCCAGCTCCCCCTCAAAATACAGCTTTACTGCAGAACATATTTCAACTACATGTAACATTATTCACATTTACATTGACAAAGTGCTGACTGTATACAAGCTATTTGGGAGAAAAGTGGAGCTGATGTCATTTTTAGTTGTGTGCATGCCAACGGAGACCGACACCGGCAACCACTTGCTCTTGAGGTATTTATTTGGGAGCCAACTGCACAGTATATAAAAGAAGGGGGATAGGAGAGAAGGAATGACAGACTTATCATTTAGAGCCTTCCACTACATATATTATTTTGCTCATATATATATAGAGAGAGAGAGGGAGGGGGAGAGGGAGGGGGAGAGAGAGAGAGACCATGTACCATCACTGTAGTCCTGATATAATTCAACATTGCACATCCCACAACATAATAACAGTGAAATGCAGTACCAAACTACATTACACAGATACTGTGCACAATGTTGGCATGAAAATCAAACAATACTGTTACCAGTACCACACTGTGTCCAATTGCAGCACAACAAAGTGAAATGCAGTCTCAAGCCCCATAATGCACAATGCTGATGTCAACACAAAATACCATAACAACTGAATAACAAGGGTACAATGCACTGTGTCACCTAGTCTGCATAATATAGGCATCCACACCAAACAATACCTGTACTGCTCTTGATACAAAATCGACCATATAACACTGCAAAATACATGAGTGCTACGCTGGCAAAGTGTCTACAACAGAGTCTGCACCATGCTGGCCCGTAATCCAAGCAATACCATTGCTGCTCTCCAAAAACTCAACATGGTGCAGGCTATCATGTCACAACTGATTGCTGCATAGCACCCTGTACACAATGTTGGCATCAGTTTACTTTATTTAATTTTGGACCCGCTGGGGCATGAAATAAATCACAAAAGAACTTACATGAATGTGCTCAGAAATGAAATATTATCCTTATTACTACACTGTACGCATGTTCCTTAGCACAAATCACAAATGGACATGGATCATAGTCGGATCATTCTGTTTGCAGGCGTGTGTCATGTACAGTACATCTGTAAAACTTGTGAAATGAACCATGTGGTTAGCAATTCTGATACGATAAGTAAAGCCACACAGCTGAAAGTCAAAGATTGACAGTGGAAGAAAAAAACAAAACAAACACAAAGTACAGTACATATCATATGCCTATGATCAGTTATCACCCAACCACTTAAATCTGCTGTGACAGCTGGAGGGTAGTGCAAAAACTGCATGGTCAACTCACTCTTGAGAAGTATTGCGTTTTTCATTGAGCAAGTCCACATTTGCACAACATTTTAAGCTGAGGGTTTAATGACATAAATATACATCCCCACGTTTCTATATTTCCGCACATCCCCTCTTCAGAAAGGACCCGTGGGTTTTATACTCTGAGGCCACTGACCATTTTCAGAATGAGCCCTGTATATCATTTTGAATCATGCAAAGCGGAGCAGTGATAAGTTTTCTCCTTGTCTCACACCGATGCTGCATAAAATCTATCTGTACCACTGTTTCCTACCCCATAAGTGTCAGCTGTGGAGTACATATTTTGAATGACTGATGTATGCCAGCATTTAGGAACTTGTCACAATAAAGACCTGTTCATATGATGAAATGTCTTCGAAAAATGAACACATGGTCAGTAAAGGGGTTTTCTTTGGATAATCAAAAACTAATACATATTAAGCTGCATTTCCAAATCGCGACATGACAGGAGAGTGACAAAAAGTAACTTTTCTGAGGGGGTCATCCAAATAAATATGCATAGGAAGGTCTTACCATCAGGTATCTCTTTACCAAGTTTAGGGTTACAGTTAGGAATACTTGAGAAAAAAAATCTTTGGGCAATATATGGCTATCTTGTACCTATTTCCCGATTTCTTGTGACCCTTGACCTTTCTGACCTTTCATGCATACGAAATTAGTATGCATGAAAAGTTCTTACCACCTTGTACCAAGTCTGGGTTTGAAGTTGTGTATACTTGAGAAAACATCTTTTTGGTCAAAATACAGATATTTTTCACCTTTTTACTGCACTACAAATTACAACATGGGTGTCAAATCGCTTTGTCACATTGTTATATGAAAACACACAAAGCACACCCCCATCACTGTACAATAGCCCCTGAACTGCTCGACTGCACGTTACAATTTTGTTGCCCCGCTGCTTCTATGTCAGGCTTATGGAAACACTCCCTCTTTATTTCTATTTTCTCGAGTTTTGTCATTGTCACTTTGTTGTCACTGCCCCACTGTTGTTGTGTCTGCAGTTGAATAGCCAGGCCTAACGCCTGCTTGCCCTTCTCCTAATATATGGCTATGCATCAGCTCAGGCAGTAAGGCACAGGCTTTTGCTGCATTGCGAATGATGTGACTGTCCAAAACCTTGACACTGTGGCCAGCCTGGTGGATGGACATCAAAATAACAGGACGTCTGCCCTCCTACACAGGACAATCAGTTCACTTCCTTTGCCTTCTCGTCGGTTGGCCATTGCGGAGAGATGTACCCGCTGAACTTTTCTTCCCTCATTTTTCGCAACCTGCAAAAGATAATTTTGTATCAAAAAAATTTCTGACATGCACATATTGCGTGCATATATGTTTGCAAGTATTTATACAAAGTACATACATGCATAATATGACAGTAGTCAGAACATGAACAAGAAAGGCAATGTCCTTATGGTTCACGTGTATGACCAATCCACATAATATGTCTGTCCTTTTTTACCTTGGCTTGACTTCTCCAACAGGTCTCTGAAAATGTCTAAACATAAGTATAGGGCTGGATTTTGTACCAGCGAAACCTGATTATTTTTCCAAATCCCTTCATTTTTCACACATTTGTCAACCCTCTGTGACCCTTGACCTCTGTGAGGGGCTGATTACATTAGTAGCACAGAAAAGTGTTATCATCATGCCAAATTTTATTTAAAAGTTTGCAAAAACATTGATAAAAACTACAACTCTACCCGAAACTAACTTTTGTCACCCTTATCATGTGGTATCTCCATAGCAAGTTTGAGTTTGAAGTTGAAAATACTACTTGAGATGACCTTTGAAAGGTCACAGAAATTGGTATGTTTAGAATTATTTTACCACAAAGTACCCTTGTGCCAAGTTTGAAGTCTGAGGCTTGCATAGTCTTCGAGGAAATGCCAATGTTAAAGTTGCCCACAGGTAACAGACAGTTGACGGACGACCCATTACAAACACTTACTTTTGCTATCACACTTGCGCCAAAAATTAGACGCCATTGAGCTTGAAATGACCACAAAGGGTGTATACATATATCTAGAATCAGCATCAATATTCAAAGTGTAACTTGCAGAAATTGTTTCAAACAGGACACAAGGCATTGCTGTTTAGCAACTGCACACACTGGACCAAATGGGTAGTATTCAGATTTTTCTCGTCCTTTTGTATGCACTAAGTGCTTATTAAAGAAAACGACAGTATTTGGAGACTTGCCCAACCCTCTAGTTTTCAAATCAAATGCAATATGGTGCCACTTGTTGACAGCAAGTGATTTTAGCATTCGGTGTTGTTGAGAATGCTGGTACTACTACTACACCATCTTCAAAATGAAAGAAAGCATTACAGTGTGATGTGTTTATCCCAACCAGTTGTGTTTTGTTATGAACCTGATTCTATTCACAAATCAATCGGTATGCTTTACCTCGAGTCCAGGACAATAAGTGTCGCATTCTCTCACTTTAGTTGATCCGCTGGAACTGGAATTGCCTGCTTTTAGCTGTGGCCTTCTCCTGTGAGCAAACATGACCTGACTAGCTCTTGCCTCTTCTTGGTGTAGGCGTCATACTTCTGTGCTTGTTTGCAAGTATACCCTCTGGGCGTGACTCTGCAGTGAGACATCAACAGCAGCACTGACCTGAAATGAAATACATGTGTATCGTGTTATTCGGCAGCATGGCAATTTCACTTCTGATCTTATTTCAGGGTGGGTCGGTTCCAAACTCCACAAACAGGGACTTTGTTATAGCATTATAAACAATTCGGGGCCGTTTGGGGGGGAGTCCCCCCCCCACCCACCCACCCAATTCATCCCTACATTTAGTTTACACATTACTACCTTCAAACTAATGTGAAATAAACTGTGAACGCCACAAACAAGAATGGTGAAGCCTGGATCGCTCGTGTGCATTTAAAACTGATCATTTTCTTAATCTGAACTGTGTGACCTTTCCAAAAGGTGACTGAAATTTAAGTGCCATGAGGCTAAGCATATGTAAAGTGCTGGCTTATGTACAGTTGTGAATAGTAATAGTATTGGAGAAAAAAATATCTTTTGTCAAAATATGGCTATTTTTTTTTTTAACCTATTTCTTGATTTCTCATGACCCTTGGCCTGAACTCAAACTGGTAGGCTAAGAGTAAGAAAGGTCTTGCCACAAAGTATCCTTCGGCTACGTTTGAAGACTGTGGATTGAATAGTCTCCGAGAAAATGCCAACATTAAAGTTTACCATGGACGACCAATGGCCCAGAACATAGCCTTACACTTGCTTCGCACATGAGCCAATGAAAGAAGGCATTACAGTATGATGTGTTCATTCACACCATAGTTGTGTTGTGTTCTGCACCTGATTCTCATCACAGATCTACTGGTATGATTTACCTTGAGTCCAGGAGAATAAGTGTCACATTCCCTCACTTCACTTGAGCTGTGAGTGTGACCTTGATCAGTTGGTGTAGACGTCATACTTCTGCACTTGTTTGCAAGTATGTACTCTGGGTGAAAGTACTGAGACTCCACAGCGAGAGGTCAACAGCAGTATTAGCCTGAAATGAAATACATGATTATTACTGTGTTGTTCGGCAGCATGACAATTTCACTTTGCGTGAACTAAATGCAGGGGCAGATTATTACTTTCAAAATAAATGCGACAAAAACTGTGTAAACCACAAAGAACAAACAACAATGGCAAAGTCACGTCTGTACGCCTCATGCGCATAACTGATTCACAACCTGTGTGACCTTTCCAAACGGTAGCTGAAATAAGTGTCACAAGTGTCACGAGTCTCAACATACAGGCTTGCTTTTGTACTAGTCAAATTTGTATTTTTCACACATTCTACGGTCATCCAAAATGGTAGTCAACAAATATTAGGGTTTCAGTCAAAGTAGCGTTTTACTAGGTAACCCTTTTAATCCTGATACACCCACTGCTTGAAATAAATGTGACTATGATAGTTCAAGGGTGGTGCCAGAATCGATTGGCGTCTCATCCGCCAAGCTATTCTGGCACCATCCTTGAACTAAAAAAATGCTGGACCTATCTCCTAATCTGTAATAACTAATATAGCCTTCATAAGACAGAGAATGGATGAGAAAACTAAGTTACTAAGTACTGAAAGCAGTTACTGAGTTAGTAATGCAAAATTCTCCCTTAGCAGGACTTTATACTACACACAGTACGTTTTCCTAAATAATAAGCACTGGCACTGGTTTAATATCACTACAATGTGGACTACATTCCTTCCACCGTATTAGTAAAGGCTCTCTGAGAATGTATGGAAATGTTCTACTTCTAGGTGGTGACTGACATACATGGAATGCATGCCCCTGTCAACCCACAATAAAATGTAGTCTTCTTCATTGCAGGTAGGCTGTAAATTTCCATGCATAAAAGGACAGTTAGCTATTGGGGTTTTACGCTGTGCAGGTGACATCTCACGGCGGTGCATAAAACTTTCTTTTTTTAAGAGTTGGAAAACCAGTCAGATATGCCACTTACGTACGACATTTTTCTTTCACTACTAGTAACTCGTGTTCTAGTCACTTAGCAAACACCACCAACCTCTTTTTCTACTTTACTTTACCTTTTCCTTCCTGATGTTTAAAGAGATTTTGTTGTTTTCCTGGTTTTCGGTTGGCCCGTTCATTTTTTTCTTCTTCTTCTGAGAAATGGTTATGCGTTACTACTGACGCTCGATGACTTGTCGCAACTTATGCAAAAGTATCTTATTTCTGAGGAAACACAACTTTTTATGCATAGAAACAGTCAGCGTACACACCTATTTCAGACAGTATATATCTTTTGTCAATTATCGATAAATTGAGCTTGTTTGCAATACGACTTGCCGTACGGCGGTTTTTTTCGGTGACCTCTAGTCTCAGGTCACGGCAGACGCAAGATAGCGGTATCTAAATGCGCAGAAAAGATGCGCGAAACAGGTGTGTCCTACAACCTTAAGACATGTTAATACGGGGAGTTTTAGTGAGTTGTAGGCGAAAGCTCAGTCTGTCAGAGGTCTAGATGCGTTAGTGCGGGCTATGTCGTCAGTGGGTACAGACGTATGTGAGATACCTTAGCCCGTATTCCAAGACTCTGAAACCTAGAATTCAGGTATGTTTCTATATATGTATTATTGATGGTTACTTGCGTTAAGGATAGTATGCATTAGTAGAAGTTAATTCAGTTGTATAGCGTTGTCTGGGTTGGTTCAGTTAGGTTGGTTTGGTATTCAGTGAGGTAACCGGTGTTTGTCGTATACAGTTATTTACCGAGATGGATAACTAAAGGAATGTGAGGTGTGTATGCCTAAGTCGTTATGTAGGTAGTACGTGGTTAAGTATAGTCTTTTCCAGCGTTCGGGATAACGTATAGCGAGAGCGTTAGATTATAGTCTGTTTCAAGGTAGTGACAGAGTTATGGGGTGTTAAGAAAGTAGTTCGGGTTATGAAGCAGGTGTGTGTGTAAATGAACGTGTGAGTTGTTTGTATCGGCCAGGTTACGTAATGTTTCTCATATTATCCAATATGTGTGTGTGTTTAGCAAGTGTTGCGATTTAGAACTTTGTTACTGTTCAGAGTGCTTGTCGGAGGTTGGAGCGACGGACGCCGAGACGTCAAGTCACCAGGGACCTAATGCGAGGTCATCTCTCCATCTCTTCACTCGGGGAGTGAGCGACCGGTGCCGAGACACTTGGGTCACAGCGAAGATACGGTACGAGCTACGAGGACGTCTACGGTACGAGAGACAGGACGATTCGGGAGCGTATGAAGGACTTGCACGCCTAGACGTGAAAGAACTGAACGTAACCAGGCGAGAACACCAAACAGGTTGGAGTGTGAGAGACTACTACCTAGCCTGGCAGTTATATTGTGTGTGTGCATGTGGTATTGAGGTGCTGGTAGTGGGGTAGTGTATATAGTTTGATAATCATTTAAGCGTTTTCCTTGTTTATATTGTATAAAATTTCCGTTAGAAAGGAACCCCTTGTGTTGTGTTTTACCGCATGAATGCGCCCGTCTGAGTCAGTGGTGGTGTACGCGTCTGTTGTGCGAGAGTCTGTGCGTACGACTGGGGGCAAGTCTGCGTGCGTTACAGCAACGCTCTGTATCGTGACAAAATATCACAATTTGCCATTTGGATCAAAATCGTTTCTGTGTTTACATTAACATTGCCTGGACATGGGCAAGCATAGTAAATGTAACTTTTGTGACCTTGACCTTGACAAAGTGACATGATCCTGGTGTGGGATACTCTGTATTGAGAAAAAATATCAACATCTGAAATTTGGAACAAACTGGCTCCTTAAATGAGCTGTTTCATATTAGGTGCTCTTTGTGTTTGATAATAGAAACAAGATACCTCTCCAGAAAAATGCGTGCCTCCAAAACAACAAAAAGAGAACCAAACGAATGCCGCTGGTTATCTGATGTCCGAAGATTGCTCGTGGAGACAATCATTACCGCGCGCCTGGTCAGTCAGACTGGTAGAGCTGTTCATGGTGCTAGAAGGGAGTGTTCTTCCATTAGCCTACTACTGTGTATCTGCTGTCAAACATCCCGCAGGGTATGTCGAAAACTGAGGGAGAGGAGATAGCATTAAACACAGGCACAACACACCACACATCAGTAGTCCATAACAGAGATCATAGAAGGAATAGTTGATGCCAGACAGTGACCTAGATAGCCTGCTTGCAGCGGGGAGTGGCTGCATACCACTGCAGCAGGTGTCTGGCCAAACTAATGTGTAGGAAATCGGGCTAACTGCACAGCCGTGTCTATGATGCAAGTGACGTGTTTTTATATTACGATATGTCTTATGGGATTTGTGATACTGTGAAATCGTGTTTATTGCCTTTATGTTTAGACCACAATAGTTACCAGGGCATACGGGTGAATGTGTGTGTGTGTGTGTGTGTGTGTGTGTGTGTGTGTGTGTGTGTGTGTGTGTGTGTGTGTGTGTGTGTGTGTGTGTGTGCACGTGAATAGCTTAATTATATTTTGATGTTTTATGTTCTGTTTTTTTAAGTTGGGCAGCACCGCAACGATTTCCATATGTATTATTACATATGGCAATAAAGTTCTGTCATCATCATGACAAGAATGGCTTTTTTTTTTAATCACCAAACTTAATGCTTCTTTAGGTGATTCAAAATGGCGAAGAATAAGAAGCAGAAGCGTCAAATTTTCTCGGCGTGTTTTCGTTTTCATCACGCCTGACATTCTTGCAAGGGAAATAAGGCTCAGTAAAGTAGCTCTATTTTACTGCACAGGCAGAATTTGGAAAAGTTATTACGTTTCGATGGGTGCAAGGTGTTATAATGGGCACTGTTGCATAATCGGGGCTCCTCTCCTACTGGCAAAACAATGCAGCTCACAGGCGACACATCACAAAATATAACGTTAGCGGATTAGCAGTTAGGTTTGATGGTGATGTCATTTGCTATTTTTAGGTCAAAGACTCATTTCTTCATGACGATAATCATAATATGAGCATGCTTTGAAAAACAAGAGGCTTCATAATCGCAAACACTGTTTATAAAACAAGAACAACTTTGAACAAGACGCGGTGGAGCGCGTTCAGTACATGTGTGCACAATGCGGATGACGTCAGAATAGACATGGCCTGATGCTTCTTGAAATAGTCTGAAGTAACGTCATGCCGCAGTACCGGCGACAGCCTATAGAACATACATTTGGCGTGAAGCGGCGTGCGTGCTTGCGTGATTGCATAAGTGTGTGTGTGTGTGTGTGTGTGTGCGTGGCTTTGCGTTCGTTCGTTCGTGCGTGCGCGCGCGCGCGCGTGTGTGTGTGTGTGTGTGTGTGTGTGTGTGTGTGTGTGTGTGTGTGTGTGTGTGTGTGTCAATGTGTATGTACATGCGAGCGCGCATAAAGTGCAAAAAAAAAAAAAAAGCACTGCGCAGCGTAAGGAAGAATGCGTGTGTCCCTTGAAAGTATACATTTTGCCGGCTGCGCTGCGGCTAGCGTCCGATGCTAGCGGTTACAAAGTATACTTCGGCCTAAGGCAAGCCGGCCCATACTTTGAAAGTATACTTTGCTTGATGGCTGCATACGTGGCCAAAGTATCTTTTCAAAGTGAACTTTGAGCAAGGAGACAAGCGGTTTGTACGTGAAACCGCAGAGCTGATTAAGCGGAGCATGCGTCACACCGTCGGCAGAAGATTATTCATTTTATAAATAAGCATTATCATGTTTTAATAGAGGTTAAAAAAACAAAAACACTTATGTGTCAACTGATTTTCTGAGCGTCAAATGACCTGTGTTGACTTGCTGGCTGTTAAAAATGGGTAAATGCAGTAACTAAACTATTCGACCCGTAAGCAAACTGGGACCTTTGACCTCCATCAGTCGCCTCTGGTCATCGCTTACATTATGGATCTTTCGTTAAGAAATGAATGAGTCTTTGGATTTTACAACTGTAGGGTAGGGTGGATTGGATGGTACAAACAGGAAACTAGCCTCATAAAAGTAACACACACACAGACACACACACACACACACACACACACACACACACACACACACACACACACACACACACACACAGGGAGCCCGGGAGCAAGATATATGTATATGGGGGGTGGGGGAGACGGGGGAGTGGGGGGGGGGGGCGCAGGAGGGTAAATGCCCGAGAATATTCGTCTATTTACCGCAACGTTACGGACAAGAGGCCTAATTGTGTGCATGTAATCGTTCAAAAAGAAGTTTCATGTCATATTAGTGTAAATTTATCTAGTGTTAATCGATTTAGCGCTGGCAGCACAGTCACTGAGTTTACCTCTGATGAATCTGCGAAAGAAACTGAAAAAAAGTAGCCGAGCCGGGGTCTCTGGTGAAAAATAAACTGAAAAGAAAAACAAAAGGTTGACCTCCTCATCTTGCAAACATATCTAGATGCTAAACGCTTTATTATTATTATTATTATTATTAGTATTATTATTAGTATTATTATTATTATTAGTAGTAGTAGTAGTAGTAGTAGTAGTAGTATTTTGCTGGGGTGGACGATGGAGACATTGCGTGCGGTCACCGTGTTTGTGTAAACTTGGGTTTTTGTACACTAATTTTCAAGGTACATCATTCCGTTAGCGCGCCCCTGCCGTTTTGTCAGCTTTTCACTTTCACGGATTTTCTCTTCTTTTTGGCTCAGGTAAGTTAAGAAAGAATGTGTCGGTTTCCTTCAAACCACCGATTTTTTGCTCTATCGTAGCTGCAGGTCAGCGGCCGAGGGAGATCTTGTGAAGATTCGAACTGATATCATGTGATATCTCCTTGTTTGAAACAGTTGGCTGCCTACTTTTTAAAAGCGTTTTGTTTTGTTTTGTTTTATTTGCTGCTGTTGTACTTTGTATAAATGGTAATAACTGTGGTATCAGATTGTACGGGCTGTGTGTTATGCAGTTTTTGATGTTGATTATCACTCTTGTTTCAGATTTAACCAGCGATGCATACGAATTCATATCACCTTTTACTCAAAGGCATAAGCAACTTAGCAAGAGTAAGACATGCATGAACTACATTAGTAATAAAGGTTCATTCATCTATGTCCCATTCTAAAAACGAGATTTTATTATTTTTATCTGTTTCTACAATACAATACGATACAATACAATACAATACAATACAATACAATACAATACAATACAATACAACTTTATTGTCTGTTCGAGTCGAAGCACGACAGAAATTTGCCTTTTGGCTGGTCATTAAACAACAATACAAGACACTAATAAATACTACCAGAACATTTCATGAAAATTATCATTGCACCAATCTATAACAGGAAATCTGTCCCAGAATGGGAGAGGTGATGTTAAGTAGATCACATATATCACGGCGTTATAAACACGAGTTTAAAATCGAGACAGCAGTTGGAATAAAAGACTTCTTAAAAACATTCTTTTTGGCACGTGGCATGTTGAAAGAAGAGGAAGAAAAGAAGAAGAAGAAAAATAGTTAACCCCATCCAAGTCTCCAGGGCAGACCCGTGTGGGGAAAGTACAAAGTAATAATACATTTACAAGGGGAAAAAATGTGTAAACTGAAATCAATGTTTGCATGCATACATACGTGCATCGTTCTTACAAGAAATTAAATGGTAAAAATATAACATACACTGATATAGCTGTTGGAGGGGGGGGGGGGGGGCGGGCAAATAGGCGCTTACAAGAATAGCTTCAACAAGTCTACTCTATGTACATATTCGAGGTTTACTACACCAACTTCAGAAACGAAATGCCATAGTCACGTGAGAATGCCATTGTCACGTGGTTTACTCTTAACAGCATTTCAAGTATTCCTGAGATTCTTCAGCAGATGGGTTTTAAATGTTCTAACCGATGGCGCTGCTCTAATATATGCCGGAACAGAATTCCATAATTTGGCCCCAAAATAGGACAAAAATGACTTGTAAATATCCAAGCGGGGCGTTGGTACTAGCATAGTGTTTCCTGGTGTTCGGCTGGGCCTATGAGCAAAACGAATAAATTTGTGAGATAGGTAGGAGATTCTGAGAGGGAGATTTTGCGCATGAATACCAGTTTATTATAGATAAAAAGTTTGTGAAGAGGTAAGACAGCTAGCAACTTGAATTTGTCATCTGTGTTAATGCTTTTTGTGGGTCTGTCAAAAATTAGTTTAATGGACTTTCTGTGGAGCGAGTTGAGTCTTTTATAGTTAGTATCACTACTCCCGTCCCAGATAGTAGAGGCATAATCTAAACGTGGCTGAATATGAGCACAATAGAATTTTTTGTCTGGTGGATTCGTCAGTGAAAAATCTCAGTTTAGAAAGTAGGTATAATTTTTTTTTTTATTATTGTTTTACAAACATTTGCAATATGATTCTGCCAGCACAGCTTGTCGTCTATGGTGATTCCAAGCACGCGCTGCTCCCTGACTTGCTCAACAGACTGGCCATTAAATGCGAGTTTTAATGGAGAGGGTTTCAGCTGGTGTTTGTGTCTAGTGGTAATCAGGATACATTTAGTTTTGGAAGGATTCGGTACCATGGAATTATTTTGACACCACTGTGAAACATCATTCAAACTACTCTGAAGAGATCCAGTTATACAATATATATCTGATGATGAAACGTCAAGAGTTCCGTCGTCTACAAAGAGACTGCAGGTTACACTTGGGTCAGATACATGTAGTGGACCAAGGATAGATCCTTGTGGTACTCCTTGCGCTATCACCCCCTCACGTGAGCTTGTCCCATTTACATAGACATATTGTGTGCGCTCGTGCAGGTATGACGTAAGGAACGCAAGGGTGCCAACACTTAACCGATAGACAACAAGCTTCTGAATTAAACTCTCATGATTAACGAGGTCAAAAGCTGTCGAGAGGTCCAAAAGGACAGCTTTAGTCATTTGGCCGCGATTCATCGCGGTCAGCCATCTATCAACTAAATGTGTTAGTGCTGTGTGACAAGATTGCTTTAAACAAGAGCCCGATTGCAGTGAATAAATGAGTTTGTGTTTTTCGCGATAATGCTGCAAGTGCGCATGGATGTGGCTTTAAATCGGTTTCGACAAAGTTGATAGCAGGGAAATAGGTCTAAACTTATTGGGGTCAGTGAGGTCTTTTGTTTTAGGTAATGGTATCACCTTTGCTGTCTTTAAGCTGGAAGGAAAGTTACCTTGCTGTATGAAAAGGTTGTAAACATACTTTAACGAATCAGTGCTGCTAATATCATCATGGCCAGACGTAAGTTTATTTTTTAATGCCGAGGTGGATTTTCCCACGTCATGAACCGTTAATAATGGAATATGAAATGATGTATCGGGAGCCAACCTTTCATTACAGAACCTTCTCAATTGTTCTGACACCACAGATGGCTGTTCGGGAGATGTGGTCTGGAGTAGTGTACTGGCGGCAGAAAGAAAATGCTTATTAAATATATCAGCTGGGATGTTTGTACACTGAGCAGTAATTTTGGACCTCGTGAAAGCGTTCAGGGCACGCCAAACAGATATAATATCCTTTTTGCCATTCATAAGTCGGTGAAAGAGGGACCTCTGAGCCTTTCTCACTAGGGACTTTACATAGTTTCATTGTTTCGAAAGGCTGCAAAATCTTTATTTCTTTTATATTCATCTCGGATTGGCATGGCACCCTTGATTTTGTTATTCAACCAGGCGGGCAGCTAGGGATTTTTGACACGTTTCTCTCTGAATGGGGCATGTGTGTCAAGATCACCAAGAAACAATCTGTACCATTTAGATAAAGCCTCGTTAGGATCACTATGGTGGTAGACCATATCGAATGGCGTATTACTTAAATCGTTTAAAAATACATCTCTGTTAAAGTGTTTAAGCGATCTATATCTAATGGTTGTGTGCCGATGCTTGCGGAAAGAATTATCCGCTTTTAAGGTCAAGCAGCAGCACACAGGATAGTGATCACTAATCCTTATCTGGGGCACTTCTACTCCCACCTTACTGGTAGTGTATAATTATATGGTCAATTAGAGTGGAGGAGGTAGGACTAACACGGGCTGCTGTGCTAACCAGTTGTTTTAACCCAAACATAGAGATTGTGCAATCCCACGCAGGATTACTAAAAAAACATATTATTGATATTGAAATCACCCAGAATCATCATCTCAGAGCTTGACTTTCTCACTTTATCCATCATAGCAGAAAACTCGTCAAACCATTGAAACGCTGATGCTGGGTTTTTGTACAGGAATGCGATCAGCATGGGGCTGGATTTTTCTGCTCTCAACTCAACCCAAACACATTCAACTGTCTGTGACTCCAGGTCTTTATGCCTGCGGGTAATACTGCTGACCGAACTGTGAATGTATACTGCAATACCCGTCTGACCCGGGTAATCGGCATTGCGGCGCAAGACAGTAAAGTTCTGGATAGAAACGGCCTCATCACTGATATTAAAGTTGAGGCGCGATTCTGTGACACCGAATAAATGAAAGGGCCTGGGTTGAGTTAGGAGCACACAAAGATCGGGAATTTTGTTGGCTAAATGATACACATATAAGTGTCCAATGTGTATCTGGCGATCATATGCCATGAACGTGAGAGAATATTCTGGTCGCACACACAAATGTAACTTGAAAAAGACTCCGCTGAGCGCAGATTATACAAGAGGAATGTTCAAATCAACCAAGTACACTTGTCGGCTAAAGCTAAAAGAAATAAGTGAAAAGTTTGATAAAGAAGAGTTCACGGATGGGCCTACCGCACTGCGACCAGTAAATAAGACACAGTGTTCACTTAGCGGGACTAATCCGCTCCTCACATTGTACAGTCACAGCTGAACAATCCCGCTGCGTGGCAAGGGAAGTAAGTCCGTCAGCACTATGTAGAGGCACACAAAGATAAATTCTGAAAAATGTCCGGGATACCTGATACCAGGTATATAAGCTAAAGAGGAAAAAGTTTTGTGCCTCGAAGCACTAGTCAGACGAGTAACACACGCAGAATGAATGATGTACACTCACACCGCAATACTGAAAATACACTGCTGTAAAAAGTCAGCAGCCAACCTAAATAAATCAGTCCTACAACAACGTGCAGAATACAACACAATGAACTTGAAAGTGAAAGTCATATTATTTGTAAGGGAAACAGAAATGGTGTCGTTGATCTGCTAAAAGCTAATGAAATCTGGCCGCATTCTGTTGTCGAACCCAATAGTCAATGTTACCCCATGGCATGCAAAAGGGGGTGGCCATCATGACTATAGTGCTGGGAATGTCTGGTTCGCGCCATGTTTAGATTGTTAAAGGTATGCGGAGTGTAGCCAGTCTGTGGCTGAAAGTACGTACACTGCATGGCTAAAGTTAGGAAAGGCGCGGCTGGCACGAAAGACTTGTTTCCAGCCTCACTATGTGTGTCCCTTGCACTGAAGGCGCAAGTAGCCCGAGTATTCGTTTCTAAGGCCACCGGTCGCTCTTGCCCGGCAACCACACTGAAGTAGAACTGCTTGTGCTCCGTTTTGTCTGGACACACATTGGTTTCCTCCCTTGATTCGCTACGCATAGCAAATTGAGGGAGAGAACCTGTGTGGTTTCGGTACTCATTATCACAATCATCCGCTCTGTTTGGGTTGGGGAAGCAGGCGGCCACCATGCTTGATGTGTAGGGCGAGACTGATGACGCCCTGCATGCTGGTGTGTAAGCGGTCCTGCTTCCTGTACCTATGACGCCTTGCGGGGAGCGCCGGATGGTGCAGTGAAGATTACCTTGTTGTCGATGTAGGTAATCCCCACTTCACTGCACACCCGCTGGGGGTTGGCGTTGGACCGCTGGATGACGTCATTGTAGGGGACGTCACCTTTGGCGGGGATGATGCCTGAGGCATGTATATAGGCATGTGGAAAGACGCACCTGGTCAGGTCAGAAATAGCTTTCCACGTGTGCGGTGTGACTTCGTGCCCGACTTTGCAGTCACTGACCCCAGTGTGGAAGGTGACAAGGCGCACACTCTGGGCTACTGGCTGTCCGGCAAGCCAGTTACACAGGTGGGCTGTCTGCAGGTCTGACACAGACATCACCTGCACCTTGTCGTTGGGGACGGTAGCCATCTTGTCCTCACGGATGTACTTGAAGACGGAGTCGCCGACTATCAGGTCGCACGGCGTGTTGCATCACCACCTCAGCGGGGTCACTAGTCGCGCCGCCACGCCCGCGTGCATTGCCTTGTCCGCTAGCTGTGTGGACGTTGGCACTGTCCCGACTCGCGCCGCCACGCCCACGTGCATTGCCTTGTCCGCTAGCTGTGTGGACGTTGGCACTGTCCCGGCTCGCGCCGCCACGCCCACGTGCATTGCCTTGTCCGCTAGCTGTGTGGACGTTGGCACTGTCCCGACTCGCGCCGCCACGCCCACGTGCATTGCCTTGTCCGCTAGCTGTGTGGACGTTGGCACTGTCCCGACTCGCGCCGCCACGTGCCCGCCGCGCGTTGACCTGTCCGCTAGCTGTGTGGACGTTGGCACTGTCCCGACTCGCGCCGCCACGTGCCCGCCGCGCGTTGACCTGTCCGCTGGCTGTGTGGACGCTGGCACTGTCCCGACTCGCGCCGCCACGCCCCCGCCGCGCGTTGACCTGTCCGCTAGCTGTGTGGACGCTGGCACTGTCCCGACTCGCGCCGCCACGCCCCCGCCGCGCGCTGACCTGTCCGCTGGCTGTGTGGACGCTGGCACTGTCCGTGGCGGAGACGAGAACGGGGATGGGGGTGGTGCCGGAAGGAGAGTTGTGGCCTTGGGGGCCACGCGGGTTAACACCGTCCTGCTTGCTGCCACGGGCAGCCGCTTGTGATGGCTTGGCAACGGTAGCTTTGACTGCCCGAGGTCCAGTGGGGCCATTGTTTGTACGGGGATTTGCTGACGAGACCCGGACAATAATCCTCTGGCAGTCAGTACTTACGGCCTGCTGCGCGACTAGTGGTTGGGGTGGGGGTAGGGGTGGTAAGAGCGTGTTTTGGGCTGGTGAGATGGCGGTATGTGTGTGGAGGGAGTGGGTGGTACAGCAAGCTGTGTGTTCATCTTTTTCTGCATCTCCCGGATTAGATGGATTAGAGAGAGAGAGAGAGAGAGAGAGAGAGAGAGAGAGAGAGAGAGAGAGAGAGAGAGAGAGAGAGAGAGAGCGAGCGAACAATGAACAATGAACCTTTATTTTCCAACGGTAGAAGTTATTGGTAACAGGACCAGTTTTCAAACTTGCCGTTGCTACATCTACTACATAAATGACATAGACATGTAAACATACACATACCACACACTGATGCATGTATGCACTCGCTCACGCACGCACGCCCGCACATACGCACGCACACGCACGCTCACACACACACACAAACACAAACTTGCACACGCACGCACTTAGACACACACGCACACATATACACACACGCTCTCGGACACGCACCCCAGACATACGTACGCGCATAACGCGTACGCACAAAAATATAAAATGAGTAAAAATGCAAAGTAAAGCAATACACAGAAAATCATTAAGTACATTAGAATTCATACAGCAAAGGCAAATATGTATATATGTGCTCTCTCTCTCTCTCTCTCTCTCTCTCTCTCTCTCTCTCTCTCTCTCTCTCTCTCTCTCTCTCTCTCTCTCTCTCTCTCTCTCTCTCACACACACACACACACACACACACACACACAGCATGCACACACACACACAGCATGCACACACACACACACACACACACACACACACACAACATGCACGCACACACACACACACACACACACACACACACACACACACGTGAGCGCGCGCCCAAAAATATCGCGTACACACATATGAAGGCAAAAACATTATACATAGTACATGCAGTATTCAATGTACTCTTGACACTCAGATATTATGGTCCACTGTATATTATAAAAAAAAACAATAAAAAATAAACAGACGCTCTCTTTCTCTCTCTGTGTCTCTCTCACTCTCGCGCGCGCACACACACACACACACACACACACACACACACACACACACACACACACACACACACACACACACACAGACATTCTCACACACACAAACATTCACACACCTGAACACACGCGCAAGTTACCCCTGTACTGTAATGATTAGATTACGTCAGAGATTCTAGGTGTTTGAAGAGGCTGACCCTAAATGAGGTGAGCGTCTTTGCGTTTCTGATTTCTGCAGGAATAGAATTCCAGAATGAACTTCCCGAAAATGACAAACTGGTTTTAAATAAATCAATACGCGGCAGGGGTACTTTGAAATGGTGTCCATGTCTAGATGCTACAGATATCCGTTCTGAGAAAAAAGAACTCAAGTACAGTGGACATGACTGCTTGTACAGCTTGTACATCAATACACCTTTATTGAACTGAAAGTGATGGGATAGAGGGAGCATTTTTAAAGTTTTAAGCTTTTCGTCAGTTGAGAGTTCGGGATCGGGAAATATAAGCTTAGCAGCTCTCCTATGTAGGGAGTTCAGCCTCTTCAAATGTACATCACTAGAACCATCCCACACTGTTGATGCATAGTCTATGTGCGATTTGACATGAGCATTGTAGAAAAGAAGACGCGCATCTGTGTCAGTAATTGTTTTCAATTTTGACAACATATACAGGCCGCTGGAAACCCTTTTGCACCCATTATTAATATGCAGTTGCCATTTAAGCTGATCATCTATAGTGACCCCTAAGAGGCGGTGGTGTGATACTTGCTCAATTGGGCTGTCGTTTATACACAGACTAAGAGAGAGCGGGCATAGCTGGTGCTTTTGACGTGGGGTTATAACCATACATTCTGTTTTTGACGGATTCAGGGACATGGAGTTGGAATGACACCAGTCGGTGACCTCATGCAGGCTTTCCTGCAGACGCGTGCTAATTGCAGCTACACTTTGTGAGGAGTATGTAGTGTGCAGTCGTCAGCAAACATGTCACAAGAAATATCCTGGCAACTAATATGCAGTGGAAGGTCATTGATAAATATGCAGAACAGCAATGGCCCGAGGACAGAGCCCTGAGGCACTCCGCTTTTGACGAGACCATACGAGGAGTAGGATCCATTTAACAGTACTCTTTGCTTCCTTCCGCTTAAATATGAAGTAAACAATGAGACAGCACCTGCATTGCAGAGATATGCTTGAAGTTTTGACAAAAGAATGTTATGATTTACAAGGTCAAAAGCTTTCTTAAAGTCAATAAAGATCGACCCAGTTATTTGGGAGTTATTTATGGATGCTAGCCACGCATCAATAAGTCTTGTCAGTGCCGTGTGGCAAGAATGCTTGGGGCGAAAGCCGGACTGAAATACGTGCAAAAGACTGCGACTCTCCAAATATTGATAAAGGTGTTTGTGCACGTGTCTTTCAAGAGGTTTGGAAAGGCTGGATAATATTGAAATGGGTCTATAGTTATTAACATCCGACAGATCTTTTGACTTAGGCAAAGGGATAACCTTGGCTTGCTTCAGTTCTGATGGAAACATATTTTGTTGGATACATAAGTTATAAATATACGTTAACGATTCTACTGTATAGGGAAGGGACAGTTTCAGTATTTTAGGGCTGATCTCGTCAGGTCCCGATGACTTTTTGTTTTTCAGTGACCCGATCAGTTTTCCTACTTCATACACAGCTAGAGGCGGTATAGAGAATGGGGGTTTGTCCTTAGTCTTCTGCTTACAAAAGTTAAGTAGGGCCTCCGCGCATGTGTAAGACGCGTTACCGCTTGAGGGTATGATTGACTCGGCAACAGACAGAAAATGTTTATTAAAAGTTTCTGCAGTAATACTAGAAGGAATGGCTGACGATTTCTTGCTGTTACCTCGGGTGACGAGATTAACCGCGCGCCAGAGTGCGGCAGTATCTCTGTCTTCTTTAATCATTCGTTCAAAGAGAGACTTTTGAGCCCTGCGTACCATAGACTTGACACGGTTACGTTGTTTTTTGTATTCGCTAAATAGCTTGTGTCTCCTTAAGTCATTTCTCAATCTCATAGCTTCGATTATTTTTTGGTTTAGCCAAGGCGGTAACGTGTGGTTTTTACCCGCTTTTGCCGCAAAGGGGCGTGTTTGTTAAGTACTCTTGTAAAGAGTCCATACCAAACAGCCAGAGCCTTTTCGGGGTCAGTTTCGTTATTAACGACATTAAATGGTGTTTGATCAAGGTCTGCTAGAAAAGCAGACTGATTAAACTGTTTAAATGAGCGATACGTTATAGTTGTGTGCCCATTCTTACGATGCACTGGCAGTTTTGTTGACCATGAACACACAGTAGGAAAGTGATCACTGATGCTGAGGCCAGGAACACTAACATTGAATACTCTAAGGGGACGGTTGGTGTAAATGTGATCAATGAGTGTTGCGGTTGTTTTTGTGATCCTAGTAGGGGCCGAAACTAACTGTTCTAAGCCTGTTTGTGTGGTGATGCAATCCCATGCGGTATGGGGCTTCAACATATCTATGTTAAAGTCGCCTAGTAGCAACGCGTCACAGTTAGGTAAGCCAACTTTTTCTACTGCATGCAAAAAATCATCGTACCATTCAAACTTGGCTGCTGGGTTACGATAACAAAAGCCGACGAAGACGGGTTTAGTTTTTGGAGCCCTAAATTCCAACCAAATGCACTCAACTTCCGGAGTTTCTAAGTCCTCACGCCTTTTTACTAAATGTTGGATTGAGTTATGGATGTAAACGGCAAGCCCAGTTTGACCAAGTACACGAGGGTCACGTCGAGTGATGCTAAAGTTAGGTATGTGAACGGCTTCATCGCTTATGTCCGAGTTAAGTCGCGTCTCACTAAGACCAAACAGGTGGAATGGTTCAGACGAGTTTAGAAAAACATTCAAATCGGCCACCTTGTTAAAAAGATGGTAGATGTTCAAGTGACCAGTTTGAAGGCTTCGGTGTGTCTGAGCATTATGGATCATATTGAATTCTAATTCTCACAATTGAAGTGCAACACAATACACAAAAAATATAAACAGAGAGAATAAGAATAAAAGTGTCAACGCAGTAAAACGCGGCTGAAGTTATAGCACCTCGTATCAAACGTCACAAACGGTGTCCAACACAGCGTTATCAAATGAAGATCGCTTTTGATTAATAGTGTATCCACTTATGAATGCCACGCAAGCTGTCTAAATAGTGACTGTGGTATAGCACACGTATCAGATGTCACACGTGAAAAGAGTGTTCTGGTCAGCGGCACACTAGGCAGCGAAAAAAAACTATAGGCCCTGAAATGTGTTGATAAGACCAGGCACACCGTCAGTGGGTGTGGATCTGAATGCTATCACACGATTTCCTCACGAATATTCTAAAGATATGAATGAGTGGCCGTAATTGTTAACCGTTACACGGACAACACCTTGAATTTTCCGCTGCTGGCACAATGTAGAATGATTCCCACAACGAAATAAACGGCTAATTGTTTACCGCTACAGCGGAAAACACATTGTATTCTCCGTTGTAGCAGCAAACAAACACTGCTGGCACAATGCGGTAATATTCGATCCACTAAGTAGCAAAGAATGCAGATAGACCAAACGAGATCACCTAGTGTACTCACAGGTGGGCACAGGAGATAAACGACGCACACTCACTCCAACACACTTTTTAGTGAGTAGGGAATAATGAACGACTGCACAGCCTAGTACGCACGCACACTGTTCACAAAGAGAGAGAGAGAGAGAGAGAGAGAGAGAGAGAGAGAGAGAGAGAGAGAGAGAGAGAGAGAGAGAGAGAGAGAGAGAGAGAGAGAGAGAGAGAGAGAGAGAGAGAGAGAGAGAGAGAGAGAGAATAAACGAATGACACTTTATTTTTCAAGAATGGAGACAATAGGTGCACGGCCTCTTTTTACATGTGTTCTTGCTAAACTACGGATTAAACAAACAACAATTCAATACAGGCAAATGACGTATACATGCATTGATAAAATAAGCTTCGGAGAGAGAGAGAGAGAGAGAGAGAGAGAGAGAGAGAGAGAGAGAGAGAGAGAGAGAGAGATGGTGATGAAACGTTTTTATTCAGAATACAAAGTTTTAGGCATAGCAATGCCTATTTTCCAAACTGTCCTGCTACTCTACACTTATAAAAATACATCAGACGATACAGCAAAAGATAAAACATATATAAGTAAAAAGACCCATCTACCCCCCACTCTCAGGACAAAACTGTATATATATATATACATACATACATATTATATTCTTCCTACCCGCAGCTATCACAGCGCCGACTGTGACACTGACCACTCACTGGTTGGGAGCAAAGTACGCTTCCACCCCAAGTGGATCCACAACTCCAAGCAGAAAGGACGGCCACATATTAACACAACCCTGACATCTGCACCAGAAGTTTGCACACGCTTTGCCAATGCCATGGAAGAGGCCTTCAAGGACTGCCCAGGTAACAACGCTGAAGAAAGGTGAAGCCACATTCGTGACGCCATCTACAATTCAGCCATGGCAACCTTTGGCAAGAGGGAGAAGAAAAACCCAGACTGGTTCGAAGCAGAAATAACTGAACTTGAAACAGCTATCACAGCCAAGCGTGCAGCACTGCTGGACTACAAGTGCGAACCTTCAGAGAAGGCACTAGCTGCACTCCGAAAGGCCAGAAGTAATGCGCAGCGGATCGCCAGGAAATGCGCCAACAACTATTGGCTGAATCTCTGCCAAAGCATCCAGCTCTCCGCCGACTCTGGGAATATCCGCGCCATGTATGAGGGCATGAAGAAAGCATTTGGCCCAAGCACCATTAAGGTCACCCCCCCCCCCTCCCCCCGAGGTCCACTACTGGAGACATCATTACGGACCGCGGCAAGCAGATGGAGAGATGGGCCAGCAGCAACAGCATCTGTATTCGAGGGAGAACAACGTCACTGACACTGCAGTGGAGAGCACTACCCCTCTGTCTGTGATGGAAAAACTTGACACTCTGCCAACTGTAGACGAACTCAGCAAGGCCATTGACTCCTTAGCATGTGGTAAAGCTTCAGGCAATGACAGTATTCCCCCAGAGGTTCTCAAGGCTGGTAAAAAGAGTGTCCTCCTTGACCACCTCCATGAGCTTTTACTTCAGTGCTGGGAGGAGGGAACAGTCCTTCAGGACATGCGAGATGCCAAAATCATTACGCTCTACAAGAAGAAAGGAGACCGCAGTGACTGTAACAACTATCGAGGCATCTCCTTGCTTAGCACTGTGGGAAAGGTTTTCGCTCGCGTGGTGCTGAACAGACTCCAAGTGTTGGCCGAACGCGTTTACCCAGAGGCGCAGTGCGGCTTCAGACCTCAAAGATCAACAGTCGTCATGATCTTCTCATTGAGACAGCTGCTGGAGACGTGCCGGGAGCAGAGACAGCCACTTTACATCGCCTTCATTGACCTGACCAAGGCCTTCGATTTGGTCAGCAGAAGAGGTCTCTTCACCCTATTACACAGGATCGGATGTCCTCCCCCCCCCCCCCCCCCAAGCGTCTGAAGGTGGTCACATCCTTTCATGACGAAATGAAAGGTACCGTACAGTATGATGGCTCATCCTCAGAACCCTTCCCGATCCGAAGCGGCGTGAAGCAAGGCTGCGTACTCGCGCCTACACTTTACGGCATTTTCTTCTCCCTGCTGATGCGCCATGCCTTCAGTCAGTCAGAAGATGGCGTCTTCATCCACACTAGGAGTAAAGGTAGCCTCTTCAAGCTTTCACGTCTGAGCGCAAAGACCAAGGTGCGCAGGGTCCTGATCAGAGAGATGCTGTTTGCTGATGATGCTGCCCTGAGTGCCCACACTGAGGAAGCACTATAGCGTCTCGTCAGCAGCTTCGCTCGCGCCACTGATGAGTTCGGGCTGACCATCAGCCTGACGAAGACAAACATCATGGGCCAGGATGTCAGCAGCACCCCTTTCATCTCTATAGGCGATCACACCCTCGAGGTAGTGGAGAACTTTACATACCTTGGCTCAACTATCTCCAATAACCTCTCTTTGGACAACGAACTGGACTCCAGAATCGGCAAGGCATCAACAGCTATGGCTCGCCTGACCAAGAGAGTGTGGAACAACAGCTTGCTTACCATCAACACTAGGATGAAAGTGTACCAGACCTGTGTGCTCAGCATTCTTCTCTACAGCAGCGAGACGTGGAGTTTGTACACCCGTCAAGAGCGCAGACTTAACTCTTTCCATCTGCGCAGTCTGAGGAGAATCTTGGAAATCACTTGGAAGGACCGTGTTCCAAACACTGAAGTGCTGGCCCAGGCAAATATTCCTAGCATGTACGCACTCCTTTCACAAAGACGCCTACTCTGGCTCGGTCATGTCTGCCGCATGCAGGATGGTCGGATTCCTAAGGACATCTTGTATGGTGAGCTCGCCTCCAGCACCAGACCAACAGGCAGACCAGCGCTTAGATACAAAGATGTCTGCAAGCGTGATCTGAAAGCTGGAAGCCTGAATCCCGCAGACTTAGAAGCCACCACCGCAGATCGTGCCAGCTGGCGGCTCGCAGTGAAGACCAGCATAAAGCTGAGCGAGGAAAGGAGAGAAAGCCAGTGGGAGGAGAAGAGGCAGCGCTGACGAAAGAAAGATAAGCCAGTGCCCACAGCAACAGTCACAGGCCTCACCTGTAGCAAATGCAACAGACACTGCCGCTCTCGCATTGGACTGATTAGTCACAGCAGGCACTGCAAATCTTAAAAAACGGACTGACCCAGCAAGCGCAAATACTCCATTGTCTTCCGAGACAGAAGGATGCCAATAATATACAATATATTATATATTATGTAGCAGTCGAACTATTACATAATCTGCTGCAACAATAGAAAATTATTAGGTATTAGGAAACTTGTCACTAACTATACGAATAGTAGCATATGGGAGCCGAATATACTATTACTTCTGAAGTAAATATTTATGGAGGCGATCTTTGAAGATCTTACAAATTGATTTCAGGTGTGGAGGTAAAACATTCCACGCTTAGGTTTAAAGTTAAAAATAAAATAAGTATTTGAGAAAAATAATTTTTGTGAAAATATGACTTCTTTATCTTTATTTATTTATTTATTTATTTATTTATTTATTTAACCTATTTCTCGACCTGCTGTGAACACGACCTTTCTGAGAGGTCACTGAAATTTAATTGTTTAGAAAGGACTTGTCACAATTAATTAATTAATTAATAATTATTTTACGGTATTTATAATGCGCTTATCTTATAATAATTATAACTCTAAGCGCGCACTCACAACTCGCACATGCATGCGCACGCTTTAGACAATGACTTACGTACCACAAATAGTGAAAATACATTATGACGGCCAGCTTGGGGTGGGGAGTGTGGTGATGTAGTGCTAGAACTGTTGAAAGAGGTGAGTTTTGAGGGCGGACTGGAAGGAGGAGAGAGAGAGAGTGTTTCTGACGGAGAGAGAGTGGGAGAGTGTTCCACGTGGATGGACCGTATACTGAGAAGGAGCGGGGGCCGAAAGTGCTGAGTTTGGTGCGGGGGATGAGGAAGCGGAGAGGGTCGGAGGCGGAGCGGAGGGAGCGGGAAGGAGTGTAGGGGTGAAATAAGTTGGAGAGATAGGTAGGAGCGTAGTTGTTCATGGATTTGTAGCAGAGAGACAGAATCTTGTATTGGATGCGTTGGGGGATGGGGAGCCAGTGAAGGAGTTTGAGCAGAGGAGTGATGTGGTCGGATTTTTTCTTTCTAAGGACGAGGGGGGCAGCATTGTTCTGAAAGCGCTGGAGAGTGAGAGTGGTGGAGTGAGGAAGGCCGGAAAGGAGAGATTTGCAGTAGTCGATGCGAGATGAGATGAGAGAGATAGCGAGTTTGGTGGCAGCTTCGGTAGTGAGGTATTTTCTGATCTGACTGATGCGGCGGAGGTGGAAATAACATGCCTGGGCCGTGGTGGAGACGAAGCTGGTCATGGAAAGAGAGGAATCGAGGATAACGCCAAGGGCCGAGTCAGAGAGGGAGATGGGGTTCTGTCGAGTTGAAGGTGGAGAGAGGGAGGGAGCTGGGAAGGTTTCTGGCGAGTGCCTACCAGCATGGCTTCCGTTTTGTCGTCGTTCAGTTTGAGCTTGTTTGCTGTCATTCAGTTTTTCACGTCTTCATAGCAGTCAGCAGTGTCTGAGTGTTGTCGAGTTTGTCTTTGTCTAGTAGTTGTGAGTCGTCAGCGTAGAGGTGGTGGTGTATGTGGTGAGACTGGATGATGTTGGACAGGGGAGAGGTGTAGAGTGTGAAAAGGACCGGGCCCAGGACGGACCCCTGTGGAACGCCGCAGGAGAGCCTGACTGGGTTGGAGGAGACGCCGTCGATGGTGACGGACTGCTGTCTGTCGGAGAGGTAGGAGAGAAGCCAGGAGCGGGCAGAGTCAGTGATGCCAAAGGAGTGGTGAAAGCGGTGGAGGAGGATAGAGTGGTCTATGGTGTCGAAGGCGGCAGAGAGATCGAGTAGCGTAAGAAGGGAGATGTTGCCTGAGTCAGTGGAGAGAAGCAGGTCGTTTAGGATATGTAGAAGGGCTGTTTCAGTGCTGTGATGTTTGCGATAGGCAGACTGGAAGGGACTGAGGAGGTTGTTGTCGGCGACGTGGAGGTTGAGTTGGTTGAGGACAACCTTCTCAAGAAGCTTGGACAGGAAAGAGAGATTGGAGACTGGGCGGTAGTTCTTGAGTTCGTTTGGGTCGAGGTTGTGTTTTTTGAGGAGAGGACGGACGATGGCGGACTTGTAGATATCGGGGACGGAGCCACTCTCTAGAGATGTGTTGATGATGTCGGTAATGAAGGGCAAAAGTTTTGGGAGGCCGTCCCGGTAGAGAGAAGCTGGGAGGGGGTCTAGTTCGCAGGTTTTGAAAGGCATGGACTTTATGGTCTTGAGGTCTTCATCCTGAGAGACGGGGCGGAAGGACGAGAGGGGAGTGCCGGAAAAGGGGGGGGGGGGTCAGGAAGGCAAGGCGGAGAAGGCAGAGTGTCGAGTGTGTTGCGCAGAGTTTGGATTTTCTCGGAGAAATAGGAGGAGAAAGCGGACGGAAGTTCTTCTTTGCTGTGTGTGTTGGGAAGAGGAGAGTCTTTAGACGTGCCTAGGAGTGTGTTCATGGTGGCGTAGAGGGTTTTGGAAGAAGTGGATTCCAGGATTTTGTTTTGAAGGTGTTTACTTTTGGAGTCGGAGATCATTCTGCAGACTTTGAATCTGGTGGTTTGCAAGATCTCTCTGTGAACTGTGAGGTCAGATGATCGCCAGCGGCGTTCCGCTTGTCGACGCTCGCGCTTGGCCTCAGCTATGTCGTCAGTGAGCCAGGGGGAGGGGAGTCGGTTGGGTATGGAGCAGGTGGTGACAGGGGCATGGGTGTCTAGAAGTTTTCGAAGGGAGGAATCGAAATGGGATGCAAGATCGGGAGAGGGGGCGGGGTCCAAGAGAAGGTCGACAGCTTCGTCGAAGAAGTTCTCTCGGTTGACAGATTTTAGTTTGCGACGAGAGACAAAGAGCTTGGTCTTTTTCGGGGGAGGTAGGTTGAGGGCGACGAGAATAGCGAGGTGGTCGGAGGGAAGCACAGAAGAGGTGTCAGAGTTGATCGGAGGTGCGGGTGATGATCCAGTCGAGGGTGTGGCCGAGTCGGTGGGTGGGTTTAGTGATGTGTTGTGTAAGATTGTGGTTTGAAAGTGACGTGCAAAGGCGTTTTGTGTCAGGGTGGTCGGGTTTGTCGAAGTGGAAGTTAAAGTCGCCAAGAAGGATGTGTTTTCCGGGTCGTGTGCTGTAATGGTCGAGGAGGAAGTCGAACTCGGTGAGGAACATGGAGTTTGTGAGTTTGGTTTGAGAGCTTGGAGGGGGGCGATAGATACATGAGAAGATGAGGGACTGGCTAGGGAGCGTTGCTACGGCCTCGACAGATTAAAAGGAGGGATAAGCAAAAGGGAGAGACTGAGAGAAGGAGAGGTGAGCAGAAAGACAGTTCATGTAGATGATGGCAATGCCACCCCCTCTGGAAGCACGCGGGAAGGAGACCAGGCGGTAGCCAGTCGGAGTAACGCTGGCGATGATGGGTTCGTCGCCAGCTGAGCGGAGCCACGTTTCGGTGATCACGACAACATCTAGGTCATTGTCTAGAATGAAATCTGAAACCACGTCGGCTTTGCCATCTTTGCAGACAGACTGTGCATTGAACAGACACAGTTTTAGGTTGGATGAGCCAGAAGAGGAAGAGAGAGAATAGGACGAAGAAGAGGACGAAGGAAGAGGAGGGTGGGGAGGATGGAGGGGGGAAGGAGGGGGGAGGGGGAGAGGGGGGAGGAGGAAAAGACGGGGAAGGAGAACCGGGCAAGAAAGAGGATGCGAGAGGAGGGTGAGGGGGGAGAGGGGAGGAGGAGGAAGGGGAGTAGGAAAAGCTGTGGTAGAGGGAGGGGGAGGGCGAAGAGGAGAAAGGGGGAGAGGGGACGATGAGGAAATAGCAGGCGAAGGAGGAGGGGGTGAGGGGAGGAAGGGGGAGGAGGACGGGGGAGGGGGCGGCCGAGGAGAGCAGTGAGCGGTAGATGAGCAAGAGAGGAAAAGAAATGGGAGAAGAAGGAAGAGAGGTGGAGAAATCGAGGAGGCGTGGGGAGGCGGAAGGGGTGGAAGGGCATAGGAAAAGGGGAAGAAGTGTGTGGTTGTGTTTGTGGTGGTGAGTCCCGCCTTTTGCTAATTCCGCCCCTGTGGCCTCTCTTTCGCGATCGGATGCCGCGTAAGGTATCTGCAACACTGTCAGCGGCACCGGCCGCGCAGTACGTGGTGTGGCGACGTAGAGATAGCAGTTGTTGGCGTGTGTATTTGATGAGCATGATTGTTTGTGAGGACAAGAAAGAGGAAGACGAGAAGAGGGTTCAGTAGGGTGTGTGTGTGTGTGTGAGTAAGTGTGTGTGTGTGTGTGTGTGTGTGTGTGTGTGTGTGTGTGTGTGTGTGTGTGTGTGTGTATGTGTGTGTGTGCGTGTGTGTATGTGAGCGGTGTGGTAGGGGAGCGACCTGATTTCCGGTCGGTCAGCGGCGAGATTGGGCAATGGCGCCGAAAGTGGGGAGGGCGAGATGTCGACGGGAGAGCACACGTAAACCTATAGAACGGTAGGAACACGAACGAGTTTCAACCAAGCGGCAGATGCAACCACGGGTGGCAAACAGACTCACACAGTAAACACTTCACACACTAGCACGCAGCACAAAGAAAAGGGCGGCGGAAAGGCCCGGGGAGCCCGCGCTGCGGAAGAAGCAAAATGGCGATGTAAACAAAAAATTCAAATGATAGACACAATTCAATACGATACCACTCAAACAGCAACCAGATCCGACGAAACACAAGCATAACCCTCATCAGCGCACTCTTATACGATACTCAGCAGACTTTCAGCACACGAAACACAGTACATCCAACGAAAAACCACTAAAACACTGGGAGCGAAAACACACGTGGTAGGTCGCACAAACAAGATGGCGCCCGAAGCATCCTTGGGCCAAGTGTGAAGTCTATGGCTTCAATAGTCTCCCTAAAATGACAAAGTTTAACACGGACAACAGACGGACCATCTACAACGGACGATGGCTGGCCCAGAATAACTTTTGCTATTGCAAGTGAACCAAAAATTAATGCACACAGATGACTTAGCAGGTTTGGTCACCATAAACATGCAGAAAAAAGAAAATGTGACATGCTAAATAACTTCTTCTTCTTTTGTCGCATCATGCGAGTTATCTTGGCCTTTAGCATATCATATGTTCTGCCTTCGAAGAATTACATCATTTCTTTATAAAATCTGTCTGGCACAGTTTCCCCTTTAAAGTAAGTCTGTATTGTCTGCCCCTCCATGCTTGTCCAGGTTTTCCGAGCTGAAAAAAAAAAAGAAGAAAAAAGTTTAAAGCGGACACAATAAGAGTAGAATGACAATCCATCATGGGTCTTCCATGAGAAAACTGCAACTTTCCACTGACCTCACGTGACCGTGACGCTTAAGCAGGCCTTGCTATGATCTACAAATGTGCCAAGCTGGCCAACGTACATTTAAAAGCCTTTTATTTTCAACACATCCTGACATATCATGACCTTTAACTTAGAAGTGGCCAATGTTATTACCACCAATTGTGCATTTGTTCCTACTGTGAAAGTAAAAAATACGCCTGAAAGAAGCTAGGAGGTAAAAACTGTCCGCTGCCCACCCACATATACTATAGATGTGTGCCAAGTTTCATCTTTCTCTCTTGGCTTGTCTTCGCGAACGAAGATTTTATAGTGTTTGCCCACGTCGTCTGCAGGCATGTTCGTGGCTGCGGAGGCCAATCCGGGACAGGCAGGTTCGACCGCAGTGGCTGCAGGGGGAGGTATGGCCAGGGTTCTGAGTTACGACAACTCTATTTTGTCTCCTGAGCCGCTTGTCCTTAAGGTTAGCTCTGCGAGAGTCCTGAAAGGAGACGGCTGCCTTGTAAATGGTGGAGCGCCAAGTGTCGCGGTCCGCAGCAAGTGAAGACCACTGGCGGTGGTCGATTTGGCAGGCACTAAGTGTCTTCCTGAGACCGTCTTTGTATCTCTTCTTTGGTGCCCCTCTGTCTCGGTGTCCAGTGGCGAGCTCGCCGAACAGAGTGATCTTGGGTAGGCGATGATCCTCAATCCTGGAGACGTGCCCCGCCCAGCGAAGCTGTGTCCGCAGCAGCAAAACCTCGATGCTCACAGTTTTCCGCCTGTTCAAGGACCTCGACGTTGGTGACATAGTCACTCCAGTGAATGCTGAGGATGCAGCGCTAGTGAAAGCGTTCGAGGAGTCGTAGTTGGCTGCGGTAGAGGGTCCAGGACTCGGAACCATACAGCAGGGTGGTAAGGTCGACAGCTCTGTACACGCTGATCTTGGTGCCTTTTTTCAGCTGTTTATTGTGCCACACCCGCTTGAATAGTCACCCGAAAGCACTGTTCGCTTTTGCCAGCCTGTTGTCCAGCTCCTTGTACAGCTTGGCGTCTGACGTGATGATGCAGCCAAGGTAGGTAAACTGGTGTACAGACTTCAGTTCGGACTCACCGATGGTGATGTGGGGAGGGCGATGCTCTTCCTTGGGTGCCGGCTGATGAAGAACCTCCGTCTTTTTTCAGACTGACCTCGAGTCCAAAGAGCTGGGCAGCATCTGCGAAGTTTCATATTACTGTACAAACAAGCACGAAGTAGCTTCTGCAAACTGAAAGTGTATCCCAAAATATTTTCTAAAATACATTTGCTCACTGTTCTTGAACCTCCACATTCAGAACAGGTCAACCATGAGGACAAAAAGTTTAGGTCTGCTAAAAAGGAACAGTCCATACCTTTCTTGTCTGTCTTCTGCTTTCGGGAAGGCTGGGACTGGGGCAGTTCAGCCATATCTGTATCTATAAATATCTATAGACAGCCAACATGTCAATAAACAAAAAAAAAATATTGCTATAAAAAACCCACAGATTATAAAAATTACAGTTGTTTCAACAAATTGTTATCATTGTTCAAATGAGTGTACTGAACATTAAAAATGTATCCCACTAATTTATTTTTCACATTTGCCGACTTCTTTTGAGTCCCCACCTTCATGACAGGTAAACCACATTGATAACAAGAATGGCAAAGCCCTTATGGCCCACATGTATGACAAATCCAAAACTTTGATAAAGAGTCAATTCTGTCCAAAGGTTGGCATGTCAACCTTTTGTGACCTTTGACATTTCCAAGGGGTCATGCAAATTAGCCTACCATCAGGTATCTCTGCACCAAGTTTAGGTTTCAGTTGAAAATAGTATTTAAGAATAAACAATGTGTGAAAATCTCTTCTTTTTTTTTTTCTCTTTTTTTTTAATTTTTTTTTTAAACCTATTTCTAGACCTCCTGTGACTCTTGAACTTTGAGAGGGGTCAGTCAAATTAGTATGAGTAGAAAGATAATAAAAAATAATAATTACGGTATTTATAATGCGCTTATCTTATAATAATTATAACTCTAAGCGCGCACTCACAACTCGCGCACGCATGCGCACGCTTTAGACAATGACTCACGTATCACAAATGGTGAAATACATTACGACGGTCAGCTTGGGATGGGGAGTGTGGTGATATAGTGCTAAAACTGTTGAAAGAGGTGAGTTTTGAGGGCGGACTGGAAGGAGGAGAGAGTGTTTCTGACGGAGAGAGAGTGGGAGAGTGTTCCAGGTGGATGGACCGTAGACGGAGAAGGAGCGGGGGCCGAAAGTGTTGAGTTTGGTGCGAGGGATGTGGAGGCGGAGAGGGGCGGAGGCAGAGCGGAGGGAGCGGGAAGGTTTGTAGGGGTGAAGTAAGTTGGAGAGATAGGCAGGAGCGCAGTTGTTCAGGGATTTGTAGCAGAGAGACAGAATTTTGTATTGGATGCGTTGGGGGATGGGGAGCCAGTGAAGGAGTTTGAGCAGGGGAGTGACGTGGTCGGCTTTTTTCTTTCTGAGGACGAGGCGGGCAGTGTTGTTCTGGACGCGTTGGAGAGTGAAAGTGGTGGAGTGAGGGAGGCCTGAAAGGAGACAGTTGCAGTAGTCGATGCGAGATAAGATGAGAGAGACAGCAAGTTTGGTGGCAGCTTCGGTAGTGAGGTATTTTCTGATCTGACTGATGCGGCGGAGGTGGAAATAGCATGCCTGGGCCGTGGCGGAGACGAAGCTGGTCATGGACAGAGAGGAATCGAGGATGACGCCGAGGTTCTTGGCCGAGTCAGAGAGGGAGATGGGGGTGCTATCGTGTTGAAGGTGGAGAGAGGGAGGGAGCTGGGAGAGTTTCTGGCGAGTGCCTACCAGCATGGCTTCCGTTTTGTCGTCGTTCAGTTTAAGCTTGTTTGCTGTCATCCAGTTTTTCACGTCTTCGTAGCAGTCAGCCGTGCGAGTCAGTAGTGCAGAAAGGTCTTAACATCAGGTATCTGTGTACCAAATTTAGGTTTGAAGTTGACAAAAGTATTTGAGGAGGAAAAAAAAAACATTTTTGGGTGAAAAATATCGATATTTGTAAACCTATTTCTAGATCTCATGTGACCCTTGACCTCTGCGAGTGGTAAGCCAAATTAGTATGCATAGAAAGGTCTTATCTTCAGATATATCTGTACGAAGTTTGGGTATGAAGTTGAAAATAGTATTTGAGATAAGACAGGTTATGTCCAAAATATAGCTATTTTTATCTATTTCTGGACCACCTGTGACCTTTAGCAAGGTCAATGAAATTGGTATGTTTAGATAGGTTTTGCCACAAAGTACCTTGGGCCAAATTTGAAAATTGTAGCTTGAATAGCTTCCGAGAAAATGCCAACGTCACGGTTTTACCACAGCCGACCACTGCATTTATATAGACTCACTTTGCTATCGTACTTGAGCCAAAAAGTGCAGGTAAACGAAGACGGAACTGTCCATACCATTTGTGTCTGTCGTTTGTTTCTTGGAATGCTGGGACTGGGGCAGATCAACCACATCTGTATAGACAGACAGCCATGATCAAAAGGAGCAGAGGAAGATGTGGGGGGGGGGGGATATAGTACATAGATTCTTACACACATTTATACAGGAAACTAAGAACAATACAACAAAAGTGGTTTTGAACCTCATCCTACATGTCCGGGATGATTGGACTAAGTTTTAAAACCACAAGAGTAGTATTATCTGTCTCAATAAACCTAGTGACCTCGACCATTAAAGGATGTCATAGAAAAGTCTTAAAATAATGTCTTTCTGTAAAATTTGAAGTACGTGTCAGGGCCTCTTTAGCTGCTGTGGACCATTTCTGTACTGTCCTGGTAAGCGGCGGCTCGCGTTGTACGCGTGGTGTATACCGTGACACGAGTTTAACCAAGTTATGATCAGATCGTCCTAGAGGCGGCATCGGAACAGCGACGTACGAATCTCTGACATTACACCAAAACACGTCAAGAGTTCGGTCCCCTCGTGTTGTACACGTCACATGTTGGTGGAACCCCGGCAGAACATTCTTCAAATTACAGTGATTGACGTCACCCGTGACACACTTGAAGGCATCGGGCGCACGAGTGTCAAGGTCGTGTAGATGGTTAGCGATGATTCCAAGATGGCGGCCACACAACACCACGCTAGGCCCGCCCGCTCCGGTAGAAATGGTCGCCACCCGCAGTCTAGCAGTCATTGGGCCTTCGTAGTGATATATGATGGCGGACCCTGCAATGCTACATCATGACTGGTGTTTCTTTTGGATGACATTTGGGAATTTGTTGTGCTGTTGCTGTTAATTGGATTTTCAGTAGTTTCTTTCGCCGTCAGTGCAATGCTAGTTTATACACGCCGGCTGATTTTTTTGTTAGTGCCAGAAGAACAGCGCGCATTATGCTGTGGCAAGAAAACAACGTGCTCTTCTCCCCCTTCAAGCATCTCGGGAGTGGCTGTTCCCACGCCACGCTCAACATCACTGCCGAGGCGAGTGCCAGCAGGCTTCGGGCCCCAACATTCCAGGCGAGAGACGTGATGACGGACACAGTGACTGTGTTTCTTACAACACTGACTTAACAGCGTGTGCTTGTGTGTACTGTGCTTTAGAAACAATTTTGGACTGCCGCTTTTACGTTAATGTTTGTGAAGTTATATATTAGTTAGGTTATAGTGGTGACTGTTTATGCCGGAGCGACTGTCTAATAGCCGGCGCTGTTCTTATAGCGACGGGCCCCCAGGTAGCAACTGTGGAAGTATAATTCGTCTTTTGTTTTGTTGATGCGTATCTCTCATTTGTGTAACTAGTATCAGCCAAGCAGAAAGTTTAAAAACATTATATTACGTGTTTAAGAGATACTATGATAGGGCTGTCCTTAGTTTGCTTTGTGTTAGGGAGGTTCAGGTCGGGTTGGGGCCGTTGGCGCCGACCATGAGACGCCTTGGCGACGGGCTTCACCCGTCCCGAGCCATTGTCCATTTCAGTGTTGTGTGTAAACTGTTGTGTGAGTGTGGGTGATTGCGAGTTGCACCTGAGGTGGCGAAACAAATTTTCCTGTACGTGGCAACATGTATTTGGAACAATAAAGTTGATTCATTCATATCGGCGGCTCCTTTCTCGTTATTTCATAAGCCAACAATCAGGATGATTTTCTTCACCTTATCACTTTTTCCTCCTTATAGTTATACTATTTACTACTTTTACTCCCAGACATAACTATAGTTAAAACTACTTTCTGAAAAGGTTGTGAACATATCTCATCAGTCAAAGAGATGCTGTTTCCCACCAATAACTTGAATAAGTTTACTACCCTTGTACTTATGTATGCATAAAAGTTTAAAATCTCAGCCGGGGTGCTGAAAGCCAAATGATTTAGGTGGTTACGATTTAAAAGTTAGCAGCCTGAAAAGTCAGCCGCCCTTCAAATACAAATCTGTCAATGTATGATACTGAGATGCAGGTCTATTATTTGTTGAAAAAAAATCATTTGAGCTCCTAATTTTCGGGTCAACAGACAGTTTCAAATTCAACTTTTCAAGTCACCCAAACGCTTTTGAGTCGCCAAGGGTGAACCTTTCCAGCACTCATGCTCAAGAAGAATAAGTAAACAGTAAGACCCAGCAAACACAAGTTATCAGTAACGAAACCATGCACAATCTGGGAGGGTGTCGTTTTTGAGGACCTGTCACCATTTGGTCTGCAAGTGCATGTTTGATAATAAATAGAGACTGCGTTTGTCTCTGGCAGTCATAATTAGTATCAATTAAAACCCAAGCAGACCAAGGATTTCAGTTTCAACATCATCAGAGCAAACATAATCAAGCAATAATTTTACATACATTTCATCTTCATACAAAATGTATACCTATGCTCACCTTTGACCTAGCAGATTAGTATGCATATGAAATTATATCATGCATATGAAGTTCTTATCATTAGGTACGTTTGTATCAGAAGAAAGAATTTGCATGGATGACAGACGAATGATGGATGGCTCATTACATAGCCTCTCTTTCACTATTGCAAGTGATCCCAAAATGTCATCCTAAGACTGAAGACTGAGTAAAGAGTACAGAGCACAAACAAGGGAATGAAAACCAACCAACCATGGGAATCAAAGATGACCATGTCAATGGTAGACACAGGATTACATTGATGCAGCGGCAGCTGTCTTTAATGTGGGACACGTTTGAGTGGCCAGTACATCTTGCCTTCCTTTCCTGAAAATATAACAGTCATTCATCACATAAAGCAATATTACACATAGAACTGAAGACAATTTTCAGTACAATTTGTGTTTCATATGTGTTGTCAACAAACCTAATGAACTTCTACAGCAATTTAGACTCACAGCAAATGTATAATCACACATATTTATTCTTCACAGCCTTTAGCCCATCAATCTATTTTTAGCTGTTGTTCATACACATAGTGTAAAGGGTCTGAGTCATTGTCAAATTCATTGTCAAATAAAGATGATGTGTGCTTAACTGGATTCTTATGTGTCTACATAAACCAGAACTATGTATGTAACATTTACCCCTTATCATCTTTGATGGAACTGGGACAATAAACTGGATATCATAATCATTTGCAGCACAAGTGAATCTCTGATTAGTTATGGCGGTTGTGGACTTTAATGCCTGTTTTATTTGCATAATGATTTGAACTGACGTTTTGGATAAAGAGAAGTTAAAACGTGCAGGATACCTGGTGCGCCCCCCCCCCCCCCCACACACACACACACACCTACCTTTTACCCCCCCTGGGGCGAACATTGTAGAAGCCAGCAAACCTAAATCTAATGTCTATTATGAAAATTCATCCCCCCCCCCCTCCCCCGTGTCATGGATTGGATTATTCAATTAAAAGGATATTTCACAAAATTACTGCATGAAAAAGATTTACTATTATTACTCATTTACTGTGTACAGTGTAGAATTCATCAGCACAGACGTCTGCTAGTCTTACGTCATGGCTTGATGCACAGGTTCCATGCAGTTACTACAAATCACTTTAGCAAATATTTCAAAACACTTCTTAATACTAAATTGCATAACAACGTGTCATAAAGTTGGTGCTTTATCTTACCTTCCAACAAAAGGCTTATGGAATAAGACCGTCCGATGGATGTCTGTGCAGCATGTGCTACACACAAATACTGTCATTCCACAGTCCAGGCAACAAATAATTTCCTCCTGTGTTTCCTGACAGTGAGAACAAGTCTGGACCGGGCACAATGTTTGAAGCCTTGCTAGGAGCAGAAGTATTCGCAGGGTGAGGTCGGGATATTCTCCAGCGGATTGCGGGGCGCCTGGAGATAGTCCCTATTGCTATATGCAGTAGGTGTTCAGTGGAAGGCTAAACAAAATAGGTCTGTCATTCCTTCTCTCCCAATACCCTCTCTTTCTAGATCTAGTGAGCAATGCAGTCACAAAAGGGAAGCTGATGTCCTGATGACACAATGCAAACTTACCAGCCTGTAATTCCATGGCATCAGCACAGCAAGAGCATACTCAAAATTGAAATGAAAAATTACGTCCCTTGGAGCTAATCTGATTGAGTGCATTTAATAATAATAATAATAAAGGTAATTTGTATAGCGCCTAATCACCAAGATGCTCTAGGCGCTTTACAATCACAGTAATGAAACAGTGAAGCAAAATACAAAAACAAGCACATACATTACAACAACAAAAAAACAACAACATTACAACAACAACAAAAATACATTGATTTACAAGGAGCAGAAAACTCACACACACACACACACACACACACACACACACACACACACACACACACACACACACACACACACACACACACACACACACACACACATCATGAGCCGGCAGACAAAATGGTCTTACGTATATGCAACAGAAAAAAGGTGAGTTTTAAGCTTGGATTTGAAAATGGAAAGAGATGACGAGTGACGCACATCAGCTGGGAGAGCGTTCCATGTAATGGGACCAAAATACGAAAATGCACGATGACCTTGAGTGACCTTATTACGTCTAGGGATACGGAAAACACGAGTGTCTGAAGCAGAGCGTAGTGAGCGGGACGGTGTATACAGCTGGACAAGATCAGATAATTAAGGAGGGCAGAACCAGAGATGATGTTGAAACAAATAACACAGACTTTATACTGAATTCTGTATAAAACTGGCAGCCAGTGCAAATCAGCTAGTAGAGGCATAATGTGTTCACGTTTCGGTACACGAAAGATCAGACGTGCAGCACAGTTCATGACTCTCTGGATTTGATCAAGAAGATTTTGCGGAACACCGGACAAAAGAGAATTGCAATAGTCTATTCGGGACAGCACAAGGGAGGTAACAAGTGTTTTGGTAACTTCAACAGTTAGCAGATGTCGAACAGTGCTGATCCTTCTGAGTTCAATGAAGGCAAGCTGGCAGACTTTCTTCACTTGTTCCTTCATTGTCAGCCTGTTGTCAAAAATGACACCCAAATTACGGGCCGAGCTAGAAAAGGAGATGGCGCTCTCGCCCACCATCATTGACTCAGGAAGATCAGCACTGCACGTAGAGGAGCAGGTCATTCGGAGAGACTCAGTTTTGTCACTGTTCAGCTGGAGCTTGTTCTGTGTGGTCCACTTCTGAACATCACAAATACAAGCCTCCAAAGACTGCACCATCTGATGAACATGTTCACGAAGGGAGTGTTTGTACAATTCTGTATCATCTGCATATAAATGATAAGAAACAAAGTGACGCTCAATGACATGCGACAGGGGCTGTGTATACAAAGTATAAAGAACAGGCCCCAAGACCGACCCCTGTGGAACGCCACAAAGCAGCTCAACAGGGTGGGACTCAAATCCTGCCACTGAAACCATCTGCAAGCGACCAACAAAGTAGGATTGGAAAAATTTCAGTGCTGTGCTTTGAATGCCAAACACATCACGAAGGCGGGCAAGTAGAATGTCATGGTCAATGGTATCAAACGCTGCGCTCAGATCGAGCAGAGTCAAAACAGAGATTAGATCTTCATCGCTAGCACCAAGTAGGTCATTCACAACACGCAGCAATGCTGTCTCCGTGCTACGACCAGACCTATATGCTGACTGGAACACATGCCACAGACCATTATTCTCGATATGGTCTAGCAGCTGCGTGAGCACTATCTTTTCCAGAAGCTTTGAAAGAAAAGGTAGGTTGGATACGGGTCTGTAGTTTTTCAAACTGTTGGGATCAAGTGAAGGGTTCTTTAAGAGCGGCTTAACAATTGCAGTTTTGAAACAGGTAGGTACAGTGCCGTGCAAGAGGGACTCATTTACAATAGCTGTAACGACTGGTACAATTGCATCTTTACATTCAAAAAGAAGGGACGAAGGTCTAGTTCACAGGTCTTGAGAGACATCTTACTCATGGTGTCTAGCACTACCTTTTCAGTCACTGGACTGAAGCATGCAAGAGGAGTGCCAGCAAAACACTTAGATTCAAATGAGCAAGATGTCTGAGCATCATCACCACATTTGTCAATGTTGTCACGTATTGTTTTGACTTTGGAACAGAAAAAGCGAGAGAACAGTTCTGGGAGATCCCGGATTGGGTGTGTGCTGGGCAGTTGAACAGATCTGGTCTTACCCAAGAGTCCATTAGTCACACGGAAAAGTTCTTTGCAAGTACTTGCTGCAGCAACTTTTGCGCAGATGAAAGCACTCTTGGCATTGGTGGTCAAGCAGTGATCTTATACTTCAAACTATTCAGAATCTGTTTATGAACAGTCAGCCCAGACTTTCTGGCTTTGGGCGACGCCTTTATTTAAAAGTAAAGAATTATTACACCACAAAACAGCCTAGGTGTTGCCTTTCTAAATTAGTCTGTCTTTTTCCACTGCAACACAACATAAAGCTTTAAGGATGCAATCCGCGCTGTACTAGTGGTGCTACCAGTAAATTCTAGATGCGGTTTCTAGTACATGTGTTGATTTTGCGGGTCTTAAAACATGATCGTGCAGGCGAAACGGGTCGTAGGCGGCAAAAACAAAAATCTACCCAGCAGGTCCAAGATCTGTTGGGAATACTCATGTACTACTCCCCCCTCGGGTGTGGGGGGTGGGGGGGGGGGGTGGGGGGAGGTCATGATATTCTCCCGCGGATTGCAGGGCGCCTGGGGGTAGTCCCTATTGCTATATGCAGTAGGTGTTCAGTGGAAGGCTCAAAAAGATAGGTCTGTCATTCCTTCTCTCCCAATACCCTCTCTTTCTAGATCTAGTGAGCGACGCAGTCACAAAAAGGGCAGCTGATGTCTTGATGACACAATGCATGCTTACCAGCCTGGAATTCCATGGAATACATATATATTTATAGTAGTTTGTTAGTTGTTAGGGGTTTAACCCAAACAGGCGACTAAAGCCATCTCACGGCGGAAAGTGTAAAAGTCTGATCAGCCAGATTAAGAGACGGGTCTTAAAACATGATCGTGCAGGCGATGGCGCTTAAAAACGATCTACGTAGCAATAAAATGTTTACTGAATATAAACAACAGTGTAACCGTGTTAAATACGTGATCTGAGAAGCAAGAAAAAAGTTAGTTCGTGACACGGTTAAAAACAGGAATGATACCTCTGCTATATGGCGCCTTCTAAAAACACTTATGAAGGGGTCTCCAAGTACCGAAACTACCATTCCCACTAATCTTACTGCTGATACTTTCAATGATAATTTTTTTTTTCTTTTGCCGAATCTCTAATTTCGTCAAGCCAGGATAACACTTATTAACATTTTAATCTGCTGTCTGAGTTTTGTCCAAAAACAAACAAACAAACAAACAAACAAAAAACCAATGGGCACAGCCTCCTTCTTATTTATAAGTAACCTTCCAAATAAAATGTCCTCAGGGCCTGATGACATTAGCCCGAAAATACTTAAGCTGTCTCTCCCATACATTGTAGAATCCTTAACTTACATTTATAATCTCTGTATCCAGCATAACACCTTTCATAACGAACTTAAATATGCAAAAGTAATTCCACTTCCAAAATTAAAAGATCGTCCTGACCCTAATAACTGTCGGCCTATTTATTTATTATCAGTTTTGTCCAAACCACTGGAAAGGCACGTTCATAAACACCTGCTTGCTTACCTAAAAAACGGTAAGCTCCTCCAGCCTTTCCAATCCGGATTTCACCCGCAGCATTTATGCCACACACCACGTACACGCCTTGTTGACACATGGCTCGAGGGTATGAATAAGTCACAGTTAACGGGAGTAGTGTGTCTAGATTTTCAGAAGGCTTTTGATCTGATTGACAAAACTACTCTGACTGCTAAGCTTCACAAATACCTTAATAACGGAGACGCAGTTGCTTTTTTCACATCTTATCTTACTAAAAGAAAGCAAAAGGTTCTTGTTCATGGCTCATACTCCTCTCTCAAGATGTAAGCTTCGGCGTTCCCCAAGGGTCTGTACTAGGCCCCCTGCTATTTTGTTTATTTATTAATGATTTGCCTCTACACGTTACTTGCCAAGATGTACAATGCGACCTTTTTGCTGACGACACCTCAGTTCATACTACTAGTAAAGATATACAGGTAATTTCCGACAACTTACAACAAAGTCGTCATGACGTATCAGCTTGGTGTATAAAGAATTCTATGGTTGTTCATACAGTCAAAACGAAATCGATGGTAGTCGCCACACGCCAAAAACAGCAGATAACGCCTCTATTACTTAACCTTTCACTTAAAGGTAGTCAGGTAGAACAGGTAAACGAACATAGCGTACTAGGGATTATAATCGACAGTCAGCTAAAATGGCAAGCTCATACAGACGCCTTATGCAAAATAGTAGCAAACAAATCTCTATGTTATCAAAATTGAAATATTATACTGATTCAGATACCAGTAAACTATTTTATAATGCTCACATACGTTCTCACGTCGATTACGTGTCAACGGTATGGGATCAATGTAGCGAGGTGCATTTAAAGAGACGCAATTCCCTACACAGACGGGTGGCCAAAATAATCTGCCCTGATCCACACCTAACCACAGAAAAAAAAGCTCACAAAAGCAGGTCTCCTGCCTCTTCAAGATAACTTCAAATATAAAAAGACAATTTTTATGTTCAAAGTGTGGAAGCGCAAAACACCTGAGTACATCTCCACTTTGTTCCGCAAGTCTGAGTCCAAGCTTGGAAACATCAGAAAGCTTTTCATAGTCCCAAAACAAAGGATCGATCTATATAAAACCAGCTTATCCTTCTCAGGGACACATATCTGGAATGCGCATCCCGCCCATGCAAAATCCGCCTCTTCGCTAGCCTGTTTTAAAAAGGGTCTCTGCAAGTATTTCGTGGATCAGTCGTAGGGCCTAGGGATGCCTTAACTACATGTGTTATATGTGTCTTTCTGTGCTGGGTCCAATTTACTTCCAATTAAGCTTGTTATCCTTTTCATTTATCATTTGAACTACTTAGTTTTCTGTGTGTGAGTGTGGAGGGCGGGGGTGGGAATGGGGGGGGGGGGTAGAAAAGGGGGAGGGGGGTGTCTGAGAGTTTATGAGTATGTCTGCCTATGTGAATAGTATTGTTAATTATTTGTAAGTATTATGTTTTACTTTATATGTATGTGCATGTGTAGATAGTTTTGTAGTTGTTAGCAACGGCAGGTTTGTAAAATGGTTGTGTCAATGACGATGTCAATGCTTGAACCGTTGAAAAATAAAGTTTCATTGAAGAGCAGTATTGGACCTGTACAATGACGTCTTCTACAAGTGCTGGACGGTCATGGTCCTCTGACAACGAGGCGTGTCAGGGACCGTCCGTCTGCCCCCTGGCTGTCTGAGGATGTGAGAGATGCACGGCGTGAGAGGAGGCGTGCCGAGCGTCAGTGGAGAAAGCACAAACTGACCGTGTACAGACAGATATGCACGTGTAAAAGAAATGCGGCCTCTCAGCGCCTAAATGCTGCCAGACGACATTTCTTCATGGACAAGCTCGACTCGGCTGCCTTTTCCAGGAAGCTGTTCTTCTCAGTGTCAAATGAACTGCTGAGGAAACCCAAGTCTACTGCTCTTCCTGCTGATGTCCCCTCTTCTGAACTGCCGCAGACATTTTGCGATTTTTTTCACTGACAAAATCAAACTGCTGCGTTAGAACTTAGATGCTTAGCAGTGCGATCCACCCGTTTTTGCTGTTTATGATGGTCCATGTTTTGCAAAGTTCAAATCTGTTACAGAAAGCGACATTACTGCCATAATTGCAAAGTCTCCAACAAAAAGTTGCATGTTGGATCTTGTTCCGACTTGTTTCCAAAAGCAGTGCATCAGCGATCTTGCACCGTTGATTGCTGCTATTGTAAACAAGTCTCTTACAGCCGGAACTGTTCCAAAATCTTTTAAACGACTGTTGTTCCCCCGTTGCTAAAGAAAAAAAAAACAACAACAACAACAACAAAACAGGCTTGTACAGAAATACAACAACAACAAAAAAAATACACACCTGTATCAAAACTACCATTCATTTCTAAGGTACTGGAGAAAGTAGTATTACAACAGTTCCTGGAACACATAGAGGTGAATGGTCTGTTGGAAGTCTATCAGTCCGTCTATAGGAAAGGTCACAGCGTGGAGACAGCAGTGCTGAATGTTCTAAATGAATTGCTTTGTAAAGCAGATGAGAGACTTGTATCCCTTGTGATCCTGTTGGATATCAGCGCTGCTTTTGATACGCTGGACCATTCCATTCTTATGACGAGGCTTAAAATCACTTTTAGCCTGCCTGAAACGGTTCTCTCTTGGTTTGAATCTTACTTTTCCGATCGGTACCAGTTTGTGGGTGAAAAAGACAGTGTCTCTAGACCTTCCATTCTGGAGTTTGGAGTGCCTCAGGGCTCTGTCTTAGGCCCTGTATTACTTACTTACTTACGCCCATCACCCCCCCCCCCCCCTGGGGCATAGGCCGCCGACAAGGTCCCTCCAGCCGTCTCTGTCCTGGGCGAGTCTCTCCAGCTGTCCCCAGGTGTGGCCCATCTTCTTGGCATCCTCCAGCTGAAGGTCCATCCTCTCCCAAGGCCGAGTCAGTTGTTGGTTTTCTTGTTGGCGTTTCTGTAGCAATGTGTGTTTTTATGGGGTGGGGCAGCTGACCCCACGCCCAACCCTCCTCCTTTCACATCCGGGCTTGGGACCGGCCATGGCGGAGTTAGGCCCTGTATTGTTTACGTTGTATTCACAACCGCTGTCAGATGTTATTTCCAGCCATCAGTGTCCTTATCATAAGTATGCCGATGACACTGAAATCTCTCAGAGTAGTCCACCTGGGGAATTTCAGTCTGTTAAAACTGGCATCAAGTCTTGTGTTGACGATGTCACGACATGGATGGACAGTAACAAACTTATGTTAAACCCAGAAAAAAAACAGAGTTACTGCCCGTTGGCTAGGCATCCCGGCTTCAACAAATTCACACTGAGTCTTTATGCATAGATGACACTGATATTCCATTTCAATCTTCGGTCAAATATCTTGTTGTCAAGCTCGATAAGACTTTGAGTATGCAGGATCACGTCGGTGAAATCTGTCGTGGTGCTTCATACTCTCTGAGACGCATCGCATCTGTCTGACAGAGTCTTTCTGAATCTGCTACTGCAAATTTAGTAAATGCTTTAGTCACGAACCGTCTCGACTACTGCAATTTTCTGCTTTTTGGTCTTCCATCTGAGCAGATTATCCGCCTTCAAAATAATGCCGGAAAGCGCAGGCGAAAACGAGACAACGTAACCCCTATACAGAAAGACCTTCACTGGCTTCCAATCCAATCCCGCATACAGTTTAAGATTAGGACCCTTGCATACCGCATACCTTTCCTCCAGCCTAATTACCTACCAGCCCTCTCGCTCACTGCGTTCATCGGGAGAGAAACTTCTGAAAGTTCCAAAGTACCATCCCAAATCTGCCGGTGAACGCTCTTTCAGATATACCTCTCCTTTAATTTGGAATTCCTTACCGACTGAGCTGAGAAATGCCCCCCACCCCCACCCCCACCCCCTCCCCTTCCTTAAACAGTTCAAAGCAAAGTTAAAAAACTTACCTTTTCTCGCAGACATCTGTGTGATCTCTACGGTTTTCTGTACCCCCCCCCCCCCATGCAGACTCTGTGTGTGTGTGTGTGTGTGTGTGTGTGTGTGTGTGTGTGTGTGTGTGTGTGTGTGTGTGTGTGTGCGTGTGCGTGTGTGTGTGCGTGTGAGTGTCGTTTTCGCCTGCGCATTGAGTTACATTATAAATATGAGAAATGTGCCATATAAATACCATGTATTATTATTATTATTATTATTATTATTATTATTATTATTATTATTATTATTATTATTATTTGATTCATTGATGTAAAGACAGTTTCAAAATAGTCTTAGCTAAAATGTCACACAGGTCAATCGTACATGTCTACAGACTTTGGCAGTTCATAAGAGCAGTCAGATTTATTTAAACTACATAGAGTTAAATTATGTAAAACAATCTGGCTTTCTTTAGAAAGCTCAAAATTTTCCGGGTGATCGTCCGACACAAAACCTTTAAAGAGTCTGCTGTATAGTGTTTCCGCCTGATAGTAGGGTCACTGATGACGTCATAAGTCATCCACGAGAGATTTTAAAGACTAAACATTCTCTTTGCACACGACGTAACACTCCTTTCAAAATATTCTCCAACAAACTGTCATACAAAACATATTCACGACGAAAAACGGTACGATGAAAAATTCGCGTTTTTATTGAGGCATTGTTTATTTTCACTTTTTATAGACAACACGTAATTTACAGTTAAGCAGGTTATTTAATGTCTGTTTACTCAGAGGTGATATCAAAAAATAAAACACTTGCACAACCAGAAGATAAATTTTGCAATAATTTGCAATAAACATCCTAACATCCAAAAGAAAGGAAAAGCCATTATGGCGCACGTGCATGACAGATTTACATATTATGTGTGACCTGTGTGACAAGGGCTGGCTTCTGCAGCAGAAAAATCCACGTTTTCTGAAAATGTAAGCATTTTTCACACATCTGTCAACCCACCGTGACACAGACTTTTGTGAAGAGTCGACTAAATTAGTATGCATATGAAGGTCTTCTCTTGAGCTATCTTTGAGCAAATTTGGTTGAAAATTTTACAAAAATGTTGATAATACCTACAATTTTATCAAAAATTGGCATTTTACACACATTTGCCCGCTACTTTTGACCCATGACCTTTCCGAGGGGTCATCCAAATTAGTATGCTTAAATAGATCTTATCATCAGGTATCTCTGTACAAAATTTGGGATTGCAGTTGTGATTAATATTTGAGAAAAAAAAATCTTTTGTCAAAATATTTCTATTGTTTACCAATTTCCTGAGCTCTTGTGAGCCTTAACCTTTCCGAGGGGTCATCCAAATTAGTATGCATAGAAAGGTCTTCACATCAGGTATCTCTGTAGCAAATTTGGGTTTAAAGTTGTGAATAGTATTTGAGAAAAAACATCTTCTGTCAAAATATGGCTATTTTGGACATATTTCCTGAGCCCTTGTGACCTTGACCTCTCCAGGGGTCATCCAAATTAGTATGCATAGATAGGTCATACCACCAGGTATATCCTTTCGTAAGTTTGGGTTTGAAGTTGTGAACAGTATTTTTTTTTAAAAGCAACATGTTTTGTCAAAATATGGCTATTTTTCACCTATTTCCTGAGCTCTTGTGACCCTTGACCTTTCCGAGAGATCAACCAAATTAGTATGCATAGAAAGGTCTTACAATCAGGTACCTTTGTACCAAGTTTGGGTTTGAAGTTGTGAATGGTATTTGAGAAAAAATAAATTATGTCAAAATATAGCTATTTTTGACATATTTCCTGATCCCTGAGATCTTGACTTTTAGGAGAAGTCACTCAAATTGGTCTGTTTAAAAAGGTCTTGCCACGAAGTTTCATTGGGCAAAGTTTGAAGACTGTGGCTTGAATAGTCTCCGAGAAAATGCCAACGTTAAAGTTCACCACGGACGACGGCGGACGGACGACGGCGGACGGACGACCACTGACCCAAAACAGACTCACTTTTGCTTCGCACGTGAGCCAACAAAGGAGTAAAAAATAGAGTGAGAGGGTGGTGGTGGTGGTGGTGGCAGGGAGGGGGGGGGGGATCTGATATGAGAGGAAGAGTAAAATTACGGCTGGCAAAGTTTTCTTTCAGCGAAGAAGAGGTGTTTGCATTTCTTGTTCAAAATCTTATAAAATTAACACGGACCTCACACGAGAAAAATGTAATCAGCACTACTCAGATCATTTGATTGCCTGGCCAGGTTTTCAAAGTCTTCTTTGTAGGCGTGTACATATAAAAAGTAGGACAAGGTGACCTAATTAAACCAACTTACTCTTGCTATCAAGTACCGATTACATCACTACTAATTTCTAGTATGTAGGAATGAAACAAACATTAGTTTATGTACTTTGCTTATGGTTTTATTGTTAAAAACCAGCAATACTCCAGCAGCCAGAAATTTATAAAAATATTGCAGTGACCTACTTCGGAGCCAACAACACCCACTTCCGGTTGAGTGATATCGTGTGCCTCACGCTCAGATGAATCTCAGATGTCTAAAGTGCAATATACAACACGGAGTTTGTTTATAACAAGATGTGCAAGTTACCCTCAAATATCCATCCTAAGGATCCCCCCCCCCCTCCCTCCTCCCTACCCCCCGACTATATGTACAAAATTACCAGCCATCACAAACATAAAAATATTGTGGACGACCGACAACTTCCACAACTCCCCCCCCCCCTCCCCCTTCCCCCACACACACACACCTTCCCCAACCCAACCCATCCCCGAAAAAAAGAAAGAAAATTTGAAAAATATTATCAAACAAACAGTAATAAATAATAAGTAAATAAGTAAATAAATATAAACTTGTTAACAAGCCAAAGCCCGTGTTAGCACGGTGTAAAATCTAGTGGGTATGGACGAGGCTAACAGTATTAGTTGTATCACGAGTTAGGCTTTGCCAGTGGTTTTTGTCGCCTCTCGGATCCGTTCAAGGGATCAATGTTGGAGGTAACAGTCCAGAGCTAGCCCCAAACTCTTACCTCCGACAATGACCCCCATGACCGGACCCTCGAGGCGACAAGAACCACTGACAAAGCCTAATACGTAATACAACGATCTCGTCTTCAGCTGTAAAAAGTATAGGCGTGAAGTGAACCCTTGAAAGGACCTCAAACTTTACGTGTGACGTAGAGATTCAGGAGAAGTTAATCTCCATACTTCCGACTATCTCTCAACAAAATCGCGCGACTGCATTAACGTGGAATTTAAATCTCGGGTATTTTATAACACATGTTCAGTCATTATTTTGTACGAATTTGGTAAGATAGGCCGAACACAACGCGTGCATATAGTTATTTTGTTGCGTAACCCCATCAGTTTTTATTCATCCAGCTTTTTCTTTCTTCGTCGTTTCCAATACGGTCAGTAAAGCATAGGGCCGTCGCTTCAGCTGAAGTTTCTTGTAGTTGATAGTATCTAACTTATCCAATAATTCAGTTATGTTTTGGATGAAACTGGTACCAACGGTATCAAAGAACACCTACATATAGTTCTTTTTGTTGTGTAGCCCCTTACGTTATTTATTTATTGGCATATTTTTGTTTAGATGTTTGACTGAATGAAGATTAGGGTATGTTTGTACCGAGAAATGTGATTGGCCAAAGATTTATTTGGGTAAGAACGCTTTGCTCAGCTAGTAACCTTGTCATCGTAACATGTGATAAGGGAGTCTACTTATCACATGTTACCTTGGTAACATATGACTAGGGACTCCCGTTACCTTGAGAGTGGGCGACCAGGGAAAAGTCGAATAGAGCCAGGCCAATGAGAAAAAGTGTAAAGTGACTGAAAGAAGACACGAGACATTGATTCTCATGAGGATCTATGCCTCTGTCACAATTTATTTTAATCATTATTCAGTATTTTCCTTTGGACAGACGTTTCGTTCTACGTGTTGTGTTGAGATGATGGTATGTTCTTTTTTTGATGACGTCAAGAACATGTGACGTAAGATGTTTGTTTGAAGGGACGGTATGCGTCATTGTGGATTGGGAGACACGTCAAGTCACAGAGGAAATAGAGGGCACGAGAATAGAAGTATGTCCAGAGATAACAGCAGGGACAGATTTAAACATAGAGATAGTCCGTCGCCTAAAAGGGATCATAGTAAGCAGGGATTGCGTGACGATAGATCATCAAACAAAGAGGGAAATCAATCTTTCAAGAATAGAGTATCATTAGAGATCGAATGTTTCAATTGTGGAGGACCCCACAAAGTGTCAGTATATCCAAACAGAAAACAGAATGCATTATATGTACAACCTAATACATGTAGATCGATGCATACAGCGAGTTGCAGTTGTGCAGCGGCGCACCACCATCACCATGAAAGCATAGACCACCACGCACTGGGAGTGGGAATGCATTACTTTGAAGAAAGGTCGGAAAGAAATCACAAAATGGCGCTATACAACAAATGCAGCAAGATAAATTATCAGCCATCGTGTCAAGTAGAAATAGAAGGCAAGGAAGTGCCAGCATTGAGAGACACAGGAGCCACAATTAGCGTTGTTGATACAAAATTGGTGCCAGAAGACAAGTATACAGGTGAGATGCGATCAGTGACATTTGCGTCATGCGACGTAAAGCAAGTACCTGTTGCTAGACTTTTCATGCGAACACCATTTTTTGAAGGAGAGGCGGATGTACTAGTGATATCTAGACCAGCATTACCAGTTTTGGTGGGAAATACACGATTCTTGAAAAAAGAGAAAATAAACACAATTCCAGGTTATCCAGTGAGGAAACCTTGCTCAAAAGAGATGCAAGCGAACAAACAGAAAACCATGTGGAAACCATTCCAGCTGTAATGGAAAAAAACTGAGACGATAACAAAGAAACGAAGCGAACAGAACGATACGAAAACATATGAGCAGTGTGTGCAGAAGTGCATGCGCGAAGCCGGCACGGCAACAAAAAGCAATCAAAAAGAGCTCAAGATCCCAGAAACAAAGATTGTTGATGTTACAGCAGAGCAATTGAAACTGGCTCAAAAAGAAGATGATATTAGGAGAAAAGCAGAGGAAAAATAACCAAAAGAATGGGACCGGATGATACCAGCTTTGTTATTTGCATACATAGAGGTGCCACAAGAATCTATGTTTTCACCATTCGAGCTTTTGTACGGCAGATCAGTAAAAGGGCCAATGCAGATTTTGAAACAACTTTGGATGAAGAACGAAGTTGAAGAGGAAGAGAAGACAACAGCACAATACGTGATCGACTTAAGAAACAGGATTGAACAAACCTGTATCATAGTTAAAGAAAACTTGTTTAAAGCTAGCCAGAGACACGTTAAAGAAAACTTGTTTAAAGCTAGCCAGAGACACGCAATAAACTTCAACAGAAGAGCAAAACCTAGAACCATCAAAAAAGGTTCAAAAGTACTGCTGTTGTTACCAGAGAAAAAGAACAAAATACAGCTTACATGGAAAGGGCCATTCACGGTGACGAAGAAATAAACGATTTTGATTACAGAGTGAATGTGCAGGGCAAAGAAAAAGTGTACCATGCGAACTTATTGAAAAGCTACATTGAGAGAGAAGAAACAGAAGTCAAATGTTGAAAAGGGCGTTTGATGAGATGGGCATTGCAGTTGCAGCAAGACGATTTCCAGGTGAAGGTGATCAAATTAAAGGATAATGTTGGTGCAGATTACCTCAGCCGTATCGACAGGGAAGAAAAATAAACAGACGCAGTGTTGACGTATAATGAACGTGTATGTATGTATTGAACAGTGAGATTATAGGGAAGGAAATGGTTACTGTCGTAGATATGATTTATCGTAAATATTAATATGAAATTGTGTCAGTTATAACCTAAAACTAGAGTTTTAGCTGGGGAAGGGCCTTGTGTCACAATTTATTTTAATCATTATGCAGTATTTTCTTTTGGATAGAAGTTCCGTTCTACTTGTTGTGTTGAGATGATGGTATGTTCTTTTTTTGATGATGTCAAGAACATGTGACGTAAGATGTTTGTTTGAAGGGACGGTATGCGTCATTGTGGATTGGGAGACACGTCAAATGTCACAAGAAATTTGCTCTTAGCCAGAATTTAGTTTTTGTGAGGAGTTGAGGCGGTGTGAAGTGCCTCGTGATGATCTATCGTAGAATAGAAGCTAGAAGAGCAAAATGCTCATTATAGGAGTGTGTAAATATATATGTAATTGAAGAACTACGGTGTAACGGATTGACTACTCAGTGACCTTGTCAACGGCCATGGTGGGCCATGGGCAGACAGGCACAAAAACAATCGACGGAGTAAACCTTTCACGCATCTTTGGGTAGGTATTTGTTTGTAAAATAGTAGATTCGGGACGTTTGTTAGTTGATTGGCTTTGATCGGAAACTGTATGACATTCGGGCGCGCATCGCCGAGTTTGAGGTATCGTCTGGCGATCGGGCGCGAGGATGAAGTCGGTTGATTGTGAAGCCTTTCGTTGAGCCTGTTTGATTTTGAAATGATTCGGGTCGAGTCTGAGGGGTTATGTGTTGTGTGGAAATATGGCGTATTCGTGTGTGTGCATGGCATTTCGAATTGATTGTTATTATCATATTTTATTCGATGTCGGAAACGATCGGGAATTGTCGACAACGTCCGGAAGCCGTTCGCGGTCGTCATCGCTACAAGTGTCGTCATTTGGGCGGAAGTAACGATCTAGCAATGGCGGATTTCTAATGGGGAGATATAATTTTATATGTTGAATAGATTCTCTCCAGCTGGGACGTTGGGTGTATGTACTCCAGGTTGGATGTAAGTCAACCTGGTGTACGAGTGAGTTGATCCAGGCGGGGGCAGGAGAACTTAATCGGCCACCGTGAGAGACAGTACGCTTATTCGACCAGTGGCGAGACTCAACGAGCAGCGACGATATATTCATCTTCAATTCACGAACGGAGTAATTAGACTGTTTAATATATTCGAGGATCTAAACATCAACTTAAATAGAGTACAGTTGTCAGCAGACAATGAGAAGAAACACCGCAGTGAAACAATTTGGATGAGATGTGATTAGTGCTCTGGACATTGTGCGAATGTTTAAGTGTGTGCGTGTATTACAGGTGCATGTATGAGTAGAACAATTTGGATGAGATGTGATTACTGCTCTGGACATTGTGCGAATGTTTAAATGTGTGCGTGTATTACAGGTGCGTGTATGAGTGGAACAATTTGGATGAGATGTGATTAGTGCTCTGGACATTGTGCGAATGTTTAAGTGTGTGCGTGTATTACAGGTGCATCTATGAATTGACTGAGTAGTGCGTAGGTTTGTGTACGTCTGTGTCTATTGTTTGTCGTGCGAATGGGAAAATCGAATCATTACAATCGAACAAAAAATCCAACAATTCCCTGTGATATTTAATATTCCTCCCTGGTGTGACAGCCTCTTGTATTCGGGTGTTGCTCGTTTTGTTCCGGCATTAAATGAATTAACCAGGGATCTTTGGTTGATACTCGCAAATCACCGCACTTTCATAAATATAAAAATGTTCACAGACGATGTCTTGGAAGAGATAGCCTTCGGTGTTACCAGCAAAGCTAAATGCAACACAAGACTCCCCTCCACCCCAGAATAACTGATCCGCCCACAAATCCTCATCCATGTCTACCTGACTCCCATCCAACCATTTATAGATTCTAGGCCCTTCCTTCCTGGCGCCGATCACATAGATACCTGAGAAAAAAAACACAATAAAACACATTTGAAATAGGTTGTAGAAAATGCACTTGAAAACGCCGTTAACAAGACACACTTTTAACAAAACGAACCCTTTGAGTGCCGGTAGCGGTTTCAGTCGCGATGATTCGAACAGGATTCTAACAGGAATCATCGCGAATTAAACGGCGCAAAGGGTTGATAATAAAAATAAACAAGAACGGCAAAGCCCTTATGGTTCACGTACATACTCGATCCAAATAATTAATCTGACCTATGTGACTACAACTTTTTGTTCTTCTTTGAAACGGGTGAAAGGGGGGGGGGGGGGACGCATTCAATAGCAAGTGTGCCCTATGCCAATGACGCCAGGGGAGACGTAGCTTGACACTTCTTGAAACAGAAATCACGTCATGTCGTAGCACGTGTGTGTGTGTGTGTGTGTGTGTGTGTGTGTGTGTGTGTGTGTGTGTGTGTGTGTGTGTGTGCGCGCGCGTGTGTGCGTGTGTGTGTGTATTTGTGTTATTTGTGTTTGTGTTATGTGTGTGTGTGTGTGTGTGTGTGTGTGTGTGTGGTGTGTGTGTGTGTGTGTGTGTGTGTGTGTGTGTGTGTGTGTGTGTGTGTGTAAGTGTCACATAATACTAATATGTTACGTATAAGAGGATCAAACTTTGCAATTTTCGTGCTGATTTTCAGACCTAGGGCTTACAGGTCACAATTTGACCTAATCCTACCCGAGAGCCGGGACAAACAGCAGGCTTACGCAAACGCAGTTTATGAAAAATCATGCGGGTATTACTGAGAATATAGGGGGTTTTGTTTATATATAAATATATATATATATATATATATATATATATATATATATATATATATATATATATATATATATATATATATATATATATATATATATTTTTTTTTACAAAACACACACACACACACACACACACACACACACACACACACACACACAAAACAACTATATTTTCATTAATACCCGCATGATTTTCGATAAAATGTGTTTGCATTAGCATGCTGTTTGTCCCGGCTCTCGGGTAGGATTAGGTCAAATTGTGACCTGTAAGCCCTAGGTCTGAAAATCAGCTAGCAAATTGCAAAAGTTTGATCCTCTTATACGTAACATGTTAGTACTACGATGAGTGACGTATAACATCCAAGTCGTCACTATGAACACTGACTGGGACTAACGATGTCATGACGTGAAGCCTGAAGTGACGTCATTTCTTCATAATAGCAATAGAACGCATGCAGAGTTTACGAATATATAGCTGTTTTTAAAATAACTCTGAAAAAGTGGTGTGAAAATCACAGTTTTATCCTAATCGTACCCGACAGCCGCGACAAACTGTCGGCTTATGTAAATACCGTTTATGATAAACATTGCTATTATTAATGAGATGATTGTTGTTTTTTTGTAGAAAGATTCAATTGTTTTAAGAATAGTCCCAAATGATGTTGACGCCTTAACTGTAGAAACTGTGTGGACACTTCAATTTGCACGCTTCTTGTTCCATTTGCGGGGTCTTGGTCTGTCGTATCATATTATTATAGGTCTCTTGCGTCTGAAACACTTTCAATTTTAGCCGTGCATTGTGAAAATAACAGAAGTATCGTCTTTTTTAAGTCCTTTCTATTTATAGAAGGGACTTTTTAGGACGGGTCGCGGTGGGGCGAATTTAATAGCATGTCCATGATGTCAAAGGCAGAATGGTAAACCCCTAACAATTGAAATAACAAGATAAAAATTAGGTCATGTCTAGTTACGCTAACCTCGCTGCTGAACGTACATTTGGCGCGAAGCGCCGTATGTGCGTATGTATATATGTATGTATGTATGTGTGTGTGTGTGTGTGTGTGTGTGTGTGTGTGTGTGTGTGCGTGTGTGTGTATGTATGTCTTTGTATGTCTGTGTATGTCTTATGTCTGTATGTATGTATGTATGTATGTATGTATGTATGTATGTATGTATGTATGTATGTATGTATGTGTGTATGTATGTGTGTGCGTATGTATATCAGGTCAGGGTTTTGTTCCTCCCCGCTACTGGTAACCATGTAACCCAGTACAACCAATCACATGTAAACCTCACCAGCGGCTCCCGGAAACTTTTAGCATGCGACATGGTGAGTTGGGATTTGTCTACCCAAGCGTGTGAAGAATGAATCCGGCGGACTGCGCGGAGGAAACCACCAAATGGTTCAACAGGCAGGAAGGCACAAGGGCACAGTGAGATACAAGATAACTGCTGGCCATCTACTGCATTCTTACCTATCTCCAGTCGTCTCGACTACGTCTTGCCACTGGAGCCAGATAGGCCTGGACGAGAGGGTGAGGCTTGATTTGCGCAACTCTCCCTCACTTTAATCCAAATCTCGCGCAAGTCACGACACCAACACAGTAACAAATACATGATAACATGTCAAGAAATTTATTGAGAAAATGGTCAACTCACCAGTGAAGCGTAGTTGGTTGTTCAGAGCTCTACAGATAATCCACAACACACCAACTCAAAAGTATAGTCCATGAAGAAAACACAACACTCTTCTGCACACCAGTCACTTGCACGCCTAACACCATTGTCAGATATAAGATGCAAGACTTGCAAATTCAACTAAAGAAAGGTAGTTAAAGTAATTTTCAAACACAAAACAGTTATTAGTTTTTTTTCAGCCACTCTATTGCTTTCCTTGAAGTGTATTTGTCCGCAACACACAGAAACCCGAAGTGAATTTGTCCGCAAAACACAATCTACTGATTTCCATAGATCTGTGAAGCTGCAGATCTGCAGAAGTCAGAAACTGTGTGATACAGCTCAAAACAAGTGGTGGGGCACATGGCAACATTGCACTGCTTACAAGTTACATTGCACTGGCAATCTGCAGTGCCACATATGTCTTCATTTCAGCAGCCGATGTGTTACTTGTGTAGCCGAGGCGAGATTTGCGGTCCACATCAGCTACAATGTTGAGAAGCTTTTGCCCAAATAGGTTGGTCTGGTAAGCTATGTGATCAAAGGCAGCATCCGGAGAGAATAGCTTGAAAAAATCCACTGGCTTGAATCCCTCTGTATCCACTAGTACGCCTGAAAAAAGATCAAGAATGACATAAGTACTTGCAATTGCATCATCAAACTATATTTTATTCCCCACACTTTTGATAAATGGATACATCATGATAGTTCAAGCTGCCTTGTCAGTTTTGGAAGGTGATGTGGCTGTTGATCTATCATGGCTGATCCATCTCGCTGCATGGTTACTTGTAAATTTATATCCATGCATAGATCACACACACACACACACACACACACACACACACACACACACACACACACACACACACACACACACCAACGTGTGCGTGCGTGCGCACACACACAGTCATACCTGCATAAGCAGTTATGGAGCATATATACATCCATCTCCCTGCATGGTTACTTGTAAATTTCTATCCATCCATAGATATCACACACACACACATACACACACATACACACACAAGCGTGCGTGCCGTCGCACGCACACACAGTCATACCCGCATAAGCATTTGTGGCGCATATACATGCACGCTCATTTGTGCTAGCATGCACCCCCTCCCCCACCCACACAAACATGTATAGAGTTGATCTATTGTAAGACTTACCAGTTCTCCTACGAAAAGGTGGTAACCAGTCAACAGGATAATAGCAGTCATCCATGTTATAGATCTCCCATTGGAACAGGTCTGCTGCTGGCTCTCTGCCACGCCCACTCCGGGACCTCGGATCACTGCCTGCAGATCGGGCACGAATCACTCTCCCCATTCTTGTCCCCCTTCCTCTTGATCGACCATGTGTATTTCTTCTCACTTTTTGAAGTTCTTCGTCACTGCTACTGTCTCCTGTTTGCATCGCGAAATGTTCAATGCGAGCAGAAGAACGAGATCTGCTCGCGAGAGTGCTTATACTCGGTTCTGGCTCGTAGGTCGGATCGCTATCAGAGCTATCTTGCAAACTTCAAAAAAACTCAAAAGTTGTCAATTTCGTTGCCACAAGGATGCTCCTCGTCCGAATCAATATCAGTTTGTGATGGTAGGAGGTTCAAACGACGCAAAACTTCCTCAGTAGATAGTCTCTTTTGTTGCTCACCTCGCACTTTTGAAGTTTCAGCCATCACGAAAAAGCACCGCTCCCAAAATTTCAGAACAACTCGCAATTTCTTCGCTCAAAACTCTCAAATGCACTCACAGATGGCGCCGAAATGACAAGGGGATTCCCCTGTCCCATGATGCACTATTATTGACCAAAACTACCTCATATATTAGAGTCACGATCAAGTACAGTGAACTCTACTGTGGTACTCGCCAAAAGGCGAGATCGGCGGCGAGCCACGTACTCGACAAACGGCGAGATCGGCGGCGAAAGGGTTAAAACCTGTGCCATGCATGACCTCCTCATCACTAACACAGTCTTCCGCCTACCAAACCGTATCAAGACGTCGTGGATGCATCCCCGCTGAAAGCATTGGCATCATATCGACTACGTCATCACCAGGAGATGTGACAGGCGTGACGTCAGAGTGACCAAGGCCATGTGCGGCGCTGACTACTGGACTGACCACCGACTGATTGTGAACAAGCTCAGCATCTGTGTTCAGTCCAAGCTCGGAATATAACAACAACAAAAATCTCGACGTGGGCAAGCTGAAGATAAGCCCCACTGCAGATCGTCTTGCTGAAGTTCTCGAATCCAAACTTGCGGACATCCATCTCAGTGGCAATGCTGAAGACGACTGGGCCACGTTCAGAGACAATATCTATGCTGTGTCTTTCGAGGTTCTCGGGACAACTTCAACAAAAAAAGTCAGGACTGGTTCCACGATAACGATGTGAAAATAAAAAGGCCTCCTACACGAAAAGCATAGGCTACACAGAGCCTACCAGAATGATCCCTCCTCCGTCACCAAAAAAGGCAGCCTTCACGAGCACCCGCAGAACAGTTCAAGCCAAGCTCAGTAAGTTGCAAGACTCGTGGCTCAGTCAGAAGGCAGATGAGCTCCAGAGTTATGCGGAAAGTTATGACTCCAAGAGATTCTTTGATGCTCTCAAGAATCACTACGGCCCTCATTCTTCTAAGACCTCCCCCTCCTGAACTCTGATGGTCTTCTTCTTGGCTGGACTTCGCGAACGAAGATTTTATAGGAGTTGCCCACGACGTCTGCAGGCTTGTTCGTGGCTGCGGAGGCCAATCCGGGACAGGCAGGTTCGACCGCAGTGGCTGCAGGGGAAGGTATGGCCAGAGTTCTGAGTTGCGGCTCATAACTGAAAAGGCCAAGATCCTCGACAGATGGGCAGAACATTTTGAAGCCGTGCTAAACAGACCGTCCACGACAAATAATGAAGCGATTACCCGCCTCGATCAAGTGGACTTAATTACATGAGCTAGACTTTCCTCCCCTCGCAAGTGAAGTGCAAAGAGCTTTGATTGATTGATTGTACATTGCTTAACGTCCCGACAGCAACAAAACCTTCTCAGGACGTGCCTGCACTGTTTGTAAAAAAATAAATAAATAAACAGAAAATTGAATGTATGTTGCCAGCCGGTCAAATACGTTAAACAAACCTACATGGGACCTAAATAAAGCTACGACCATTTAGCAACACACATCCAATATCAAGAGCTTCAGGCAGCGCAGACAGTAGGGAGAGTTTAGAAAAGGAAAATACAGGTGAATGGACCAAGGGTAGACAAAAACACATGCCCCAGAGTAGAAGGGAAACCCACCCTGTGGGGAAGTGCAAATTGCTGTTGACCAGCAGTCAAGCGGCAAAGCTCCTGGAGCTGATGCCATTACAGCAGAGATCTACAAGACTGTTGGATCGGTGGTCATCGGCAAACTGACTGAACTCTTAACGACGTCCTGGAACAAAGGCGAGATCCCCCAAGAGCTTAAAGACGCGTCCATCATTCACCAATACAAGAGGAAAAGAAACCGTCAGGTCTGTGATAACCACAGAGGCATCTCACTACTCTCTATAGCAGGCACAGTTTTTGCTAGAGTCCTGCTGAACCGGTTAAACGCCCACCTATAGAAGGGCCATCTCCCAGAGTGCCAGTGTGGTTTCCGGAAGGGAAGAGGAACTGTCGACATGTTATTTGCTGCCCGCGAACTCCAGGAAAATTTCCAGGAGCAGAACAGACAACTGTACACAACGTTCATCGACCTCACCAAGGCCTTCGACACCGTAAGCCGATAGGGCTTCTGGAAGATTATGGCGAAGTTTGGTTGTCCTGACAAGTTCATCACCATGCTCAAGCAGTTTCACGATGGAATGACGGCCCGAGTCCTTGATGACGGCGACTGCTCCGAAGCCTTCCCTGTCTCAAATGGGGTTAATCAGGGCTGTGTTTTAGCTCCCACGCTCTTTAGCAAGATGTTTTCTGCTATGTTGATTGATGCTTTTAGGGATAGCCACCAGTGAGTCATCTTGCACCAGCCAGCACCAGACCAACCCTATAATGAGCCTTCCATTTTTAAGTGAATGGAGGAAAGCTTCAGGCAGTTGACAGGTTCACATACCTCGGCAGTACCCTCTCCAGAGTAGTCTACATGGACGACAAAATTAATTGCAGGATTGCAAAAGCCAGTGCCAACTTCGGGAGGCTGCGGGAAACTGTCTGGGAGCGTAGGGGAATCAGTCTGGTGAGGAACTCAAAAGTATACCGTGCAGTTGTCTTGCCCACCCTCCTGTACGCCTGCGAAACGTGGACGGTGTACAGGAGGCATGCACGCAGACTGAACCGCTTTCACCTAATATGTCTGCGCAAGATCCAGAAGTTAAGGTGGCAGGACAAAACTCCAGATACGTAAGTGCTCCTTTCTGCGGGTGTGCCTTCTGTTCACACCATGCTGATGATGCATCAAGTCAGATGGGCGCGCCACGTTGTAAGGATGCCAGATGAACGCATCCCCAAGATTTAAACAAGATGGGATGAATCATAACCCACAAAGTCCCTTCTATATGAGAGCTGTCCTCGCTGTCAATGGTCTCTACCTTTTGTCTTTGACCTGATTGTGGTGTTCAGTTATCTCCTTTTGAAAAAGTCTCGCAGATCTGCCAATGCGTCAGTGAGTTCTAGAAGGGGCGCAGTACATAAGCGTCATTGATTTGTCAAACGTCATTTGTCATGACGTAAGTTTTAGTTTTTACGTAGTTTTATATTTCACGTGATATGAGTTTCACTTTCGCTTCATAGGCTTCAGAAAATGGCGACAAAACTAGAACTTCACAGTACAATTTCAGGCTTGCTATAATCTGTGTGAAAGCAGCTTGACTTTACCTAGCTATATGACATACTAAGTACACGGGTCACCTGCATACTCTTCTGAAAGCGCGTCGATGTGTGTGTTAGTGCGTGCGTGCGCGCGCTCCAAACATCTCCATGAGGTATAAAGCCTCATGCGCCTGGAGGCGCATGAGGATCTATTCCTCCTGGAGATGCGCGCAGGTTTGTGTGTGAGAGAGCCGCGCGCGAGAGATAAAATGACGTCATATTTAGAGTATTATGTCAGTGTCTGCGTGGTGACGAAGTTACCTCTTTTACGTCACCGCCACTGTCTGATTTTCATGAGAAGTAATGTGTTTTTTGTGTTTAATTCTTTTCTGAAAAGAATTAATTTTTAATGAAGAAGTTGAAAGGATACGAAACTGGCTAACGAACTCATCCAATGTCTTTCTCCAAACTAGCTATATTCAAAAGTTCAAGTAAATATGACAAAAATTACAGACTCTAAGCTGGGTCAACCGACTTTCTATAAACGGTTGTTTATGTCTTCAATGAGACATTCAATTACAAACTGCTCGGAGGCTCTCTTAGCCACTTACTTATGAAAGTATTTCGCCACGTTTCAAGCTTGTGTGTACAGAAATATCGAAGATTCTCTTGTTTACGCACACACATACATACATACACACGCACATACATACGCAAATACGTCGCTTCGCGCCAAATGTACGTTCAGCAGCGAGGTTAGCGTAACTAGACATGACGTAATTTTTATCTTGTTACTTGAATTGTTAGAGGTTTAGCCTGCCCGCCTTTGACATCATGGACAAGCTATTAAATTCGCACCACCTCTACCCGTCGTAAAAAGTCCCTTCTATAAATAGAAGGGACTTTAAAATGTTGAAGAACACAGGACTCCCTTCTGGGAAATCCTCCATGACGGCAGTGCGCGAAATTCATAGAGTGGAATCCACGATAGCTCTTCAAGTCTGGAATCATTGCGTCAGGGGGCACGTGGCTTCTGCTTGGTTTTTAAGTCCCTTCTAATTATAGAAGGGACTTTTTAGAACAGGTCGCGGTGGGGGATATTTAATAGCTTGCCATGATGTCAAAGGCGGGCAGGCTTATATCTTTCACAACTGAAGTAACAAGATAAAAATTACGTCATGTCTAGTCACACTAACCTCGCTGCTGAACGTACATTTGGCGCGAAGCGCCTTATGTGCGTATGTGTGTGCGTATGTATGTAAACAAGAGAATCTCCGAAATTTCTGTACACACAGCTTGAAACTTGGCGAAATACTTTCTTAAAGTGGTGGCTAAGAGAGCCTCCGAGCATATTGTAACTTAATGTCTCATTTAAGACATAAACAACCGTTTATAGGAAGTCGGTTGACCCAGATTAGAGTATATTTACTTGAAATTTTTGATAAAGCTAGTTTTGATAAAGACATTGGATGCGTTCTTTTCTGTTCTACGTTTGTTTCCATGTCACCCGGAAGAAGGATCTTTGATCCGAAACGTCGTGTTCCTTGTATCTAATTTAAAGGGTTTTCAACCTCGTCTTTTTCTGTTTTCCTTTCACATAAAACCCTAGCGGCAACAGTTGTATTGGATGCGTTGGGGGATGGGGAGCCAGTGAAGGAGTTTGAGCAGGGGTGTGATGTGGTCGGATTTTTTCTTTCTGAGGACGAGGCGGGCAGCATTGTTCTGGACGCGTTGGAGAGTGAAGATGGTGGATTGAGGGAGACCGGAAAGGAGAGAGTTGCAATAGTCGATGCGAGATAAGATGAGAGAGACAGCAAGTTTGGTGGCAGCTTCGGTAGTGAGGTATTTTCTGATCTGACTGATGCGGCGAAGATGGAAATAGCATGCCTGGGTCGTGGCGGAGACGAAGTTGGTCATGGACAGAGAGGAATCGAGGATGACGCCGAGGTTCTTGGCCGAGTCAGAGAGGGAGATGGGGGTGCTATCGAGTTGAAGGTGGAGAGAGGGAGGGAGCTGGGAGAGTTTTTGGCGAGTGCCTACCAGCATGGCTTCCGTTTTGTCATCGTTCAGTTTCAGCTTGTTTGCTGTCATCCAGTTTTTCACGTCTTTGTAGCAGTCAGCCGTGCGAGTCAGTAGTGACTGAGTGTTGTCGAGTTTGTCTTTGTCTTGCAGTTGTGAGTCGTCAGCGTAGAGGTGGTGGTGTATGCGGTGAGACTGGATGATGTTGGACAGAGGAGAGGTGTAGAGTGTGAAAAGGACCGGGCCCAGGACGGACCCCTGTGGAACTCCGCATGAGAGCGTTACCGGGTTGGAAGAGACGCCGTTGATGGTGACGGACTGCTGTCTGTCAGAGAGGTAGGAGAGAAACCAGGAGTGAGCAGAGTCAGTGATGCCGAAGGAGTGGTGGAGTCGGTGGAGGAGGATAGAGTGGTCTATAGTGTCAAAGGCGGCAGAGAGATCGAGTAGTGTAAGAAGGGAGATGTTGCCAGAGTCAGTGGAGAGAAGCAGCTCGTTTAAGATATGTAGAAGGGCTGTTTCAGTGCTGTGATGTTTGCGATAGGCAGACTGGAATGGACTGAGGAGGTTGTTGTCGGTGAGATGGAGGTTGAGCTGGTTGAGAACAACCTTCTCAAGAAGCTTGGACAGGAAAGAGAGATTGGAGACTGGGCGATAGTTCTTGAGTTCGTTTGGGTCGAGGTTGTGTTTTTTTAGGAGAGGACGGACGATGGCGGACTTGAAGATATCGGGGACGGAGCCGTTTTCTAGAGATGCGTTGATGATGTCGGTAATGAAGGGTAGAAGTTTTGGAAGGCCGTCACGGTAGAGAGAAGCTGGGAGGGGGTCAAGTTCGCAGGTTTTGAAGGGCATGGACTTTATGGTCTTGAGGACTTCATCCTGAGAGACGGTGCGGAAGGACGAGAGGGGAGTGCCGGAAAAGGTGGGGTCGGGAGGGCAAGGCGGAGGAGGCAGGGTGTCGAGTGTGTCGCGCAGATTTTGGATTTTGTCCGAAAAATAGGTAGAGAAAGCAGACGGGAGTTCTTCTTTGCTGTGTGTGTTGGGGAGAGGAGAGTCTTTAGAAGTGCCTAGGAGTGTGTTCATGGTGGCGTAGAGGGTTTTGGAAGAGGTGGAGGGTGGGTTTAGTGATGTGTTGTGTAAGATTGTGGTTTAAAAGTGACGTGCAGAGGCGTTTTGTGTCAGGGTGGTCGGGTTTGTCAAAGTGGAAGTTAAAGTCGCCTAGAAGGATGTGTTTTCCGGGTCGTGTGCTGTAGTGTTCGAGGAGGAGGTCGAACTCGGTGAGGAACATGGAGTTTGTGAGTTTGTTTTGAGAGCTTGGAGGGGGGCGATAGATACATTTTACTACATTAGATGAGTTCGTTAGCCAGCTTTGTATGCTTTAGACTTCTTTAGTAAAAAGTAATTCTTTCCAGAAATGAAATAAAACAGTAAAAAAACTTGACTTCTAGAGAAAGTCAGACAGTGGCGGTGACGTAAAAGAGGCAACTCCGTCACCACGCAGACATTGACATAATACTCTAAATATGACGTATTCTCTCTCTCTCTCTCCCTCTCTCTCTCTTTCTCTCTCACACAGAGACATGCGCGCATCTCCAAGAGGCATATATCCTCATGCGCCGGAAGAGCGCATGAGGATCTATGTCTCTTGGAGATGTTTGGAGCGCGCTCATGCACGCACTAACACGCACATACACACACACATACACTTCGTCGCGCTTTCAGAAGAGCATGCAGGTAACCCGTTTTAGCTAGTGTGTAGAAAGACATTGGATGAGTTCGTTAGCCAGCTTTGTGCCCCTTTAACGTCTTTAGTAAACGTTAATTCTTTCAGAAAAAAAATTAAAACAATAAAAAAACCTTCACATCTGGAGAAAGACAGTGGCGGTGCTCCCTCTCTCTCACATATGAGTGCATCTCAAAGAGGCATAGATCTTCATATGCCCGGAGGGCGCATGAATATATATGCCTCTTGAGGATGTTTGTAGCGCGCGCATGCACGCACGCATACGCACACACACCGACGCGCGTTTAGAAGAGCATGCAGGTGTACTATGTATAGCATGTAGCTAGGTAAACTGCTTTCACACAAATTATAGCAAGACTGAAATTGTACCGTGAAATTCTAGTTTTGTTGCCATTTTCCCCAAGTCTTGAAGCGAAAGTACAACTCATATCACGTTAAATATAAAATTACGTAAAACAAAAAATACGTCACGACAAATGACGTTTGACAAACCAATGACGCGTATGCACTGCACTCGCCTTTATAGAGTACACTATGGCGTATTGGCACATCGACGACTTTGTAGAGTGGTGCGATAGAAACTATCTTGAATTACATGTTGGCAAAACAAGAGAGATAATCATAGATTTCAGGAAAAACAAACATCACCCCAAACAAACATCGAAAAGAGGAGGTTTGTCTTTAAAGAAACGTAATGTACTGTGGCGTTATACGTCACCGGAATGGATTCAAATATACTATCACCATTCTGTCCCCAATAGGGGCTGGAGAAACTGTAGAAGTAAATGTTGACAAAATAACATCTTTGACTCGGCTCGAAGAAGCTACCAGACGGTTACAGCAGTCATCAAAGAAAGTAGATACTAATAATTATAACAGCCAGTTAAACAGCTCCTTGATGTTCTGGGGTCGCAGTCATCTACTTCTTCAAGTCTGACAGGTGTGCATTACTTGCAGCGTAATGCCGTGGAGCATAGTTTAGAGATAGATAGTGATAACGCTGGGCGCGGAAACTGTCTGTTCATAGCATTGCAGCAACAGTTAGCAAAGAATCTAGGTATAAAGAAAACACACACAAAAATAAGAAAGGAAATTGTTAATTTCCTTGAAGAGAAGCTAATAATAGAAACAACATATCTTCCAGATTTTTTAAATGATTATCCTTCGTGGGAGGCCTTTTTAGCTGATCTAAGTAAAGATGGTGTTTGGGGCGGCCACATTGCATTAGTAGGTGCGGCAAACCTGTATCTGTTTTCAAACCCAAATTTGGTACAGAGATACCTGATGGGAAGACCTTTCTTTGCATACTAATTTGGTTGTTCCCTCGGATTTGTCAAGGGTTACGAGAGCTCAGAAATAGGTCCAAAACAGCCATATTTTGACTAAAGATGTTTTTTCTCAAATACTATTCACAACTTCAAACCCAAGTTTGGTATAGAGATACCTGATTGTAAGACCTATCTATGCATACTAATTTCAATGACCCCTCGGAAAGGTCAAGTGTCACAAGAGGCCGGCAAATGTGTGTACAATGCCAATTTTGGATAAAACTGTAGGTATTATGAACATTTTTGCACATTTTTCAATCAAATTTGGCTCAAAGATAGCTGATGATAAGACCTTTCTATGCATACTAATTTAGTTGACTCATCGCAAAGGCCAAGGGTCACGGGGGTTGACAGATGTGTGGAAAACGCTTACAGTTTGAGAAAACATGGATTTTGCTGGTGCAGAAGTTAAAAGAGTGTTACGAAATTTGTGTTGCGAATTTTAGTAATGTAGTATTTTAACCTATGTTCAGTTAATAATAATAATAATAATAATAATAATAACAACAACAACAACAACAACAGCAACAGCAACAGCAACAACAACAACAACAACAACAACAACAATAACAATAATAATAATAATAATAATAATTTCTATGGCGCCTAACCTCAGGTAGAGCTCTAGGCGCCTTACAAATTTCAAAAATACATTTACAAAAACTGATCACAGTATTACACACACACACACACACACACACACACACACACACACACACACACACACACACACACACACACACACACACACACACACACACACGCACACATGGACACAAAACCCTCAGAGTGGGTTACCTACCATTTTATGTGAAAATGGGTTCCCATATTTCTATTTATTCTAGGGCTCTGGAGTTGATGTGAATGTTTAGAACTCACCTTATAACTAAGCTCTACAACTTAAAATAAAACAGACATTTTCTAGAAACAGAGCCACTGGATGGAGAAAAAAATGGGTTTCTACCAATAAAGTGGGTGCCTCTCACACAAAAACTGGCATTACAGCGAAAATGGGTGTCCTCTTTAAATCATTCATTTTAGCAATTAGGTGTCTGTAATAAGGTAAAGTTCACGGAATATTTGATGTTTCTTTTCCACATTCATTTGATTGTTGTCATTCATTTTTCAACTTAATGTGTATTCCTTCTTGTTTTTCTGCATTAAAAATGTCAAGAACAATGACACAACACACAGTGAACAAATACCTCACTAAACATACCTCTGGTTGATTTTATTATGATTGTTTGGGTGGGGTTGTGATGGGGAGAGAGGGGTGGGGGTGGGGGTGAAGGTTGGGGTGAGGGGGAGGGGGAGGGTCATCACTTTTGGTTTTATAGAGCTATTGAATGCTCTCTTATGAATGGAAGCTTTTCATTATCAGTGGAATCAAAAGGTCATTTCAGAGGCGCGCACCGAGTTGCACGTCGAACCACTCACAAAGACACATTTGGAGTGCAACAGATGGATCCAGTTGGCCAAGTCCCACATTCCACACTTTAGGACAGCTAAGACTGAGAAGCAATCGCGGCGCTAAAACTAAGAAACTGTTGTTTTTAGAAGCGTGTCGGGCAACAGTTTTTATTAAAACTGTTTTAAAACCTCTTTTAACTCAACCTTTGTTAATGTTAAAAGTGTTATTATTTACAGGCGTGTCGTAACTGTTATGCATCTATTTCAACGTAATAGTGCTGGATATTTTTCCCATTGTCGCCTTCTCTCTTCGCTCAGCACTCGACTTTCCAGTCCTTCCCTCAAACGGGCAGCATTCACACAAACAATACTTTACTATTACACCCTTTGGCAACATTAGTTGGTTTTTTTTTTTCTCTGACCTAGCATTACATCGGAAAATGGTCCATCCAAGGCTGCACTCTTCATACTGCACTAAACGACCGACTGCAGCAGACGACGCACCTAACGACACTGACTGTGACGTCATTTGCATTCCATCAATTTGTGCATACAATCTGACAGGAGTTGCAGTCAAAACGAAAGCATAACACCAACAAACGCACAGGTTGAACCAAAAGGTCGGGCAGGACACAAGACAACAGCAGCCTCACCCAAAGTCTATACGTCCTCTCTCACACTGCGCACTCACACAATCCCTTCACTTCATAGCAACCGGTGCACGAATATTAGGCTAAGTCACTTACAAACCAGAAGTTGCTTGTGTTGTTTTTATTTATTTATTTTTGCGCCCTGAGCATGCTGCTAGCATGGAGTGGATGTGCATTACAAGTGGACATCATCATCATCATCATCATCATCCAACGAGTTTGTCACTAGACATGACCTCCTTGCACATCACCCCGGAAGCAATTTTTTTTTTACAAAACAACCAATCATTCAAATAACAAACCTCATTTTGTAGCAACATAAAGAATATAGTGAGGATTTACCCCCTCAAACAACTAAAATACCACCACCCCCCACCACCACCACCACCCACCCCCACACCCTTCCGTTCGTATCTCTTCGGTTCACTTCGGCTCACCGACGCAGTCTTGACCCATATCAGCTATTATTTATAGCTGAGAAGGGTGATGTCACACAAACACGCCCATTCTAGGGGTTTCAGTTGTGCACACCCACACACACTGCTGGGAGCAGTTCAAACACACTAGAGGTGTGTCTGTTAAACACAAAAGTGCATGTGTTAACGCCAAAATGAGAAAAACGGATTTTTTTTTTTTACTTTTTATGAATCTTTACCGCAAGACAATGCAGAAACAACCCTCAGAAAAAATGGGTGTCTGACTTGGGCACCCAGAATTATACACACACCCATTTTCCATAAGGATGGTAAAGACAGTCACCCATTTTAGCTCTTTCGTCTACACACACACACACACACACACACACACACACACACACACACACACACACACACACACACACACACACACACACACACACACACACACACACACACACACACACATATTCCAGGCACCACCGCAAGACTACAACAGAATCCTCAGCAGTCAATGTTGGAAAAGGTGTGTTTTGGGGGCAGATTTAAAAACGTCTTTTGAAGCACTGCGGCGGACATGGGATGGGAGTTCGTTCCAGTACAGCGAAAAAGACCGTTGGCCAAAAGACTTGGTACGCCTACGGACAAAAGGTACACGCAAAAATGCGGCTGTCAGCAGAGGATCTGATTTGTTTTGAGGGTGTGTACAGCTGCAGGAGAGAGGACAGGTAAAGGGGGCTTTATGTGGACATGCAGCTGAAGCAGGCAGAAGAACGTTTATACTGAATTCATGCAGCCACAGGGCTCCAGTGGAGGGATATAATTACAGGTGTAATATGATCAGTTTTGCGCTTTTTGGTGACGAGAGTCGCAGCAGAATTCTGAACTTTTTGAAGTCTGTCAATCTGATATTTGGGACAACCTGCATACAGTGAATTACAATAGTCCAGCTTGGAAAGAACAAATGCACAGATGAGGGTTTTTGTGGCTTCGATGGTCAAATAGTGTCTGATAGAAGAAATGCGACGGAGCTCCATGTAGACTGTGCGACAGGTATGGTTCATGGACAGTGTTTCGTCCAGGGTTACTCCAAGATTTTTGGCGGTGTGTGCGAAACTTATGATGCTGGTTTCTATGGCCATGAACGTGGGGAGGGAAAGTGAATTGGTCAATCTGGGGGGGGGGGGGGATTATAAGAGACTCAGTCTTATCATCATTAAGTTGCAGTTTGTTTGATGACATCCACTTTTTGACATCACAGATACAGTTCTGAAAGCTTAGGATGGCGCTAGGGACTTGGTCGGGAGTAGAGTGCTTGTACAGATGGGAGTCATCGGCAAAGCCATGGTCGGAAACCGAGAATCTCCATTACAATGGAAAGGGGCTGGATGTAGAGAATGAAGAGAATGAGGCCTAGGACTGAGACCTGGGGGACCCCAAAGCGCAGTAGTAAAAGACTCGACCGGTAGTTGTTAATGCCAACAGTCTGGTGACGATCAGTCAGGTAAGATCTGAACCAGGACAGTACACTATTTGTGATGCCAAACAAGAAATGAAGTCGATACAGAAGGATCTCGTGGTCTATTGTATTGAAGGCGGCTGTCAGAACAGAGACATGTCCATCATCAAGTGTTCTAAGTATGTCATTCACATACTTTGGTATCAGTTTCAGCCCACTTAATCAAATTTCAAATACAAACGACTTTGAATTTCCAAAAACTACAGTAGCTCGCTTGAGCTTGCCCTTAGCACCACGTGAATGTTCTGTGTTTATGTACAGTGTGTGAGTGAATGCGCGTGTTTCACGTGAGCGTGCTTGTTGGGTTCAGTTCGCGGCGGCGCTTTGAGCCGATTTGAAATTGGGATAAAGCGCCTATTTAATGCGCTTATTATTATTATTATTCACGATCTTGAGAAGAGCAGTCTCAGTGGAATGCCCGGGCCGACACGCTGACTTGCAAACAGGAAGATGATTGTGAGCATTCACATGGTCAAGGAGCTGGGAGAGAACATTCCTTTCAATGAGCTTGGATAGGAAGGGCAGATTTGAGACAGGTCTGAAAGTTTTTCAAATTTTCAGGGTCAAGACTGGGCTTCTTAAGCAGGCTTGGGGTGTGCGATAATACAATCAAAACTGGAGAGCGAAACACGAACACACACCACTCGCACATGTTGCACATACAGAGAGAAAGAGAGAGAGAGAGAGAGAGAGAGAGAGAGAGAGAGAGAGAGAGAGAGAGAGAGAGAGAGAGAGAGAGAGAGAGAGAGAGAGAGAGAGAGAGAGAGAGAGAGAGAGAGAGAGAGAGAAATGAAATGAAATGAAACTTTATTTATTTTCCAAGGATAAATGATTAGGCCATAGACCTGTTTTCAATCATGTCCTTGCTCACGCATACACCACACACACACACACACACACACACACACACACACACACACACACACACACACACACACACACACACACACACACACACAAGTGAGTTGTGCTCACGATCGACGTCACACAGTAGAAGAGCGGCTCCGCACATTTTTAGCATTTTGCAACATAATTACTTAATTAGTGACTTTAGAACAACGACAGGGTGATTCAGCTCATCATGCCGATCAGTTCGGTAGCTTTTCGTGCCATTTGCGGTACCTTTTACTGGACTTTTCAAAACTTCATGGCACGCAAAGCACAGAGGAAGGCAGCCCTACGTTACCGCACTGTCAGTGTCAGCGGACCGGTGGCAGTCATACTCGTGTTTTTGGTCGGCTTTCTGCTCCGGTGCGGCGATGTCGAAGCGAACCCAGGCCCACCGAAACGACAGACTCTTTTGACATGCCAGGGGAACCAAGACAACCAGTCGCCCGGGGGTGAGACAAACGCAGTGTCTGAGCCGACTATTGCGGATGTGTTTAAAATGTTGAATGTGATGGACAAAAAGATGGACAGTATGAAAGCTACAATGCAGGAGCAGATGGACAAAATTCAGAGTGACTTTACTGCGGTGATGAAAGAAAACAAAGAGTTGAAGGAGAAAGTTACGCAGCTGGAGGATAAGCTGGATGATTTGGAGGGGCGGAGCAGACGCAAGAATCTGATCTTTCACGGAATCCCCCACCCCCAGGGGCGCTCAGAGACTTGGGCGGACTGTGAGAAAGCTGTCAAGTCAATGTTGAAGGACGAGATGGGCATAGAGGAGGAGATCGAGGTGGAGCGTGCCCATCGTCTGAAGGGGGGCAAGGCGCCCCACCCCATCATCGTGTGCTTCAACAAGTACAAAGACAAGGAGCGGATCCTGTTTGAGCGCAGAACGCTGAAGGAGAACAGGTCCCGGGTCTACATCTCTGAGGACTTCACCCCTCGGGTGAGGGACGTGCGCCGCAAGCTGCTACCCTTCCTCAAGGAGGCCAAGCAGGCGGGGAAGAAGGCCTTCCTCCGCTTCGACTCCCTCGTTGTTGAGGGAAAGACCCACGCATACGACGCTGCTACCCAGAGGCCAGTGGAGCGCAGGGGGCAGAAATGAGGGGCAGGCCGGCATGTTGACCCAGCAACCAGGAGAAGACAGCCCGTCCCTCATTCAGACCCCCAGGGCCCTCACCATGTGTCTTCAAAGGACGACTTACCTGCACACACACACACACTCAAGTGCCCACACTCAAACCCACACCAGCACACTGTGATGATGAAAGTGGTAGTGGTGAAAGTGGTAGCTCTGTGTTTCGCATCATGGCATGGAATATCCAAGGTCTTGTAAATAAGCTGAAAAGTGTTTCTTTTAGGCAGTTCTGTGAAAAGTGTCAAATTTTTGCATTTTCAGAGATCTGGTCATGTAAGCAAAATGTTATAGAGGATACCTTTCCAGAGTATCAGGTGTTTTTTTCACCACGTACACAAAAGTTGAAAGGGGGCGTGGCAGTGTGTGTACATAAATCTATAGCTTGTCATGTGTTGCGTTTAATGCAGGCAGCTGAGGATATTGTGTTTCTAAAGATCGGTAAGTCTGTTTTGAACTCTGCATCTGATGTTCTGGCAGCATTTGTGTATGTGGCTCCAGAGCGTTCTGTTGTATATGGTGAAGATAACGTTGGTGGTTTTGAAGTGTTAGAAAACTACATGGCTCAAGTGTTACGTGCTCATCCTGAGCTGCCTTGGCTATTATGTGGCGATTTTAACGCCCGCACCGCCGGTCTGTCTGATACTGATTTTATTGATGATAATACACACGTGCAGCCTTTACAGGAATTAACATATCTGCTAGAGGATGTACCACAAAGCCCACGGAGGTCAAAAGATATTGGCGTAAACAGTTTTGGTCGGAAACTGATAGAACTATGTCAAGAGTACTGTTTGTTTATTGTCAATGGCAGAACGAAAGGTGACAGTGAGGGAGAAATTACGTGCGTGGCCAACAGAGGCAAAAGTGTGGTGGACTACTGTATTTGCTCTCAATCTGTGTTTGACCTAGTGACCGATATGTTTGTTGCAGACAGGTGCGAGTCAGACCATTTCCCCATTGTAACCACGTTTACTTCTATTCAGTCTGTTTATTCATGTGATGATGATGATTTAAATGATGATATAATACTAGAGGAAGGGGTTAAATTTGTTTGGAAAGAGACGCTGAGTCCTTTTGGGCATACATTGAAGATAATCAGGAGACTCAATTTCAACACTTTTCGTCAGCGCTTGACTCGAGTGTAGAAGAAGGGTCGGCCTGTTTTGTAGCATTCATTCAGAAGGCGGCTGACAAAATGAGGTCAGGTAAGAAGGTAGGTGGTGAATCCCGTGCACAGCCGCCGTGGTGGGACTCGGACTGCGAATTAGCAAAACAAAACAAGTACATACAGTTGAAGCAGTTCAGACACACAAACACACATGACGACTTAGGGAAGTATCTTGACATGAAGAAAGAATTTAAGAAGTTGTGTAAAACAAAACAAGTAGAGTACAACGCACGGGTTTTGAATGAGCTCAACGATGCATGTAACGATGCAAATTCAAGAACATTTTGGCAAAAAATAAAGTCTCTGACTGGCGTTAAGAAGTTGTGTTCTGATGTTATTTCACCACGCGTGTGGTATGATTATTTTCGTAATTTGCTAAATGTGGATCAGAATGTTGATGATTCAGGTTTCAGCAGACAGGCCGAGGGTGTTTTGAATGACCATATATTATCTGATGATTGTGATGGTTGCCACAATGCAAAATTTGACGAGGAAATCACGCAGGATGAAATTCGCAGTGCTATTAATAGCATGAAGAAAGGGAAAGCATCAGGCCCTGATGGCTTGCCCACTGACCTTTTTCATCATGCAGGTGAGATCCTTGTTAAATTTCTGCATCCTTTGTTCAATCGTGTGTTTCAAAGTGCGGAATACCCTGAAAGCTGGACCATGGCTGTGATATTTCCACTACACAAAAAGGGTAACCCTAGAAATGTTGACAACTACAGAGGAATTTCTCTTTTGAACGTTATCAGTAAGTTGTACAGTTTTGTCATTAACAACAGGTTGATTCGTTTTTGTGAAGAGAATGATTGTATTCCTGAGGCTCAAGCTGGATTCCGTAAAGGGTACAGTACTATAGACAACATTTTTTGTTTACAGGCACTAGTGCAAAAGTATCTTAGCAAGCAGGGTGGCCGTTTTTACACCATGTACGTAGACTTTTCTAAAGCTTACGACAGTGTGCACAGGACAAAACTGTTGTATCTCTTGTTACGTAAAGGAGTTCATGGTAAGTTGCTTCAGACACTGGAGAGTATGTACAAACATGTAAAAGCTGCTGTAAGGGTTGGAACCAAAGTTACCGACTACTTTGATTGCATGTCAGGGGTGCGACAAGGTTGTGTGTTGAGCCCACTGCTGTTTTCTATCTTTCTTTCAGAATTTGAGACAGAAATATCATCGTGCGGTGCACGTGGCATTGATATTTTTGCGGACCCACTGGGTATTTTCCTTCTTATGTATGCTGATGATATAGCCATTGTCTCTGACTCTGTAGCAGATCTCCAAAAGAAAATTAATTGTTTAGAAAAATACTGTAAAAAATGGGGTCTCACTGTGAACATGGACAAGAGAAAAGTGGTAGTCTTCAAAAATGGAGGTTTTGTGAAAAATTGTGAAAAATGGTTTTATGCTGACAAGCAGATTCAAGTCGAGTCCAGGTATACTTACCTTGGTGTGATATTTTCCTCTACTCTGAACTGGGCTAGATGTGTAGAAAACTTAGCTGGAAAAGCCAGGAGAGCAGTTGCAGGCATCAAAAGACTATACTTCAAATTACAAAACTTGCCAGCTGACACTGTTTTTCACATTTTTGATGTCAAGATTAAGCCCATTGTGCTATATGGGTCAGAGGTTTGGGGTTTCCAGAGGCATGATGTAATTGAGCAGGTTCATATAAAGGTTTGTAAAATGGTCCTTGGTGTTGGAAGAGATGTAAAAAACAATATTGCACTGGGTGAGTGTGGAAGATTTCCTATGTATATTGATGCCTATGTTCGAATGGTGAAGTATTGGTCAGTGCAGACTTCTTACCATGTCAGAAAACAGATACCCAAGACAGTGTTACACGATGTTATGTATGCATGATGCCTCAGGTAGATCGAACTGGGCTACGCAAATAAAGACTCTGTTGTGTATGCACGGGTTTGGGTATGTGTGGGAAATGCAGTCAGTTGGAAACACTCCTCTGTTCATTCAGATATTCAAAGATCGGCTGATGGATTGTTTCCGACAGGACTGGCATGCATCCCTTACATCAAACACAGAATACTGCCATTACCACCCAGAAATACTTAGAGCAAGTTACATAGGGCAGCTGACTTCTTGTGAACTCAGGCGGGCAATTTGTTTACTTAGATGTAACCGTTTACCTTTAAACGGAGTATCCAGATTTGGAAAACCCATCACTAATCCAGAATGTAATTCATGTGATTGGCATAAGGCTGAAGATTTGTGTCATTTTCTTTTCGAGTGTCCAAAATATTCCCCTTTACGTAAAAAGTACATTCCACTGTTTTACTACAGATTCCCATCCGATCTCAAAGTTCAGCTGCTGTGTGGAAACCTACATGATAAACTGGTCTTTAAAGTTGCTATGTATATTTCAGGGTGCCTTAAATTAAGGAATTAGAGGGATTTGCTTTGAACTTTTGTTGTTTTTGTTTATTTATGTGCGCTGATGTAATGCTATGTGATTGTGTTCTTTACAACCACCTTCCTGTATTTTCTGGTTGTAAATTGTATTTTGTGTTCATATGGGCCTGATGGCCTGCAAAAACTGAAATAAATTTATTATTATTATTATTATTATTATTATTATTATTATTATTATTATTATTATTATTATTATTACACACACACACACACACACACACACACACACACACACACACACACACACACACATCGGGGTAAAAAGTTAATATGTACATGAATAAAATGAAATAATAATTCTAATCAAAAGCAAAAGCGCGACACACACACGAACGCAAGGGTTCGACGCGCCAGACTGGTATACCAATGCGCACCCGCCAGACATGACACACCACATGTAACACGTAGCTGAAATAGTATTTTATCTACTTCTAATATATTTCAGCAGTTGTGTCCTGAACGTTTTGACTGAAGAGGCTGCTCTAATATCTGCGGGAATCGTGTTCCAAATCTTAGCTCCTGAATAAGACAAGGATGTCTTATAATATCTAGACGTGGCATGGACACTTCCAGATTGTTTCCTGGTGCTCGACTAGACCTGTGAGCGAAATGAAATATATTAGTGAGATAGGTTGGCGTTTCCGAGCGTGTAATTTTGAACACGAGTATCAGCTTGTTGTAACTAAATTGCTGCTCAAGTGGCAGGATATCTAGCAGCTTGAATTTGTCGTCAGTACTTATGACTTCTGTAGACCTGTCAACAATTAGTTTTATGGCCCTTCTGTGGAGCGAGTTCAGCCTTTTAAAGTTTGCGTCACTACTGCCGTCACAAGCAGTGGAGACGTAATCTAAATGTGGCTGTATATGGGCACAATAGAAAAGCTTCCTTGTTGGTTCATCAGTGAAATATCTCAAATTTGATAAAAGGAATACATTTTTAGATACTGTTTTACATACTTTAGTTATGTGACTTTGCCAGCACAACTTGTCTATGATGATACCAAGCACGCGCTGTTCTCTGACTTGTTCAACAGGCTGGCCATTAAACGAGAGCATAAGGCGAGATGGATTCAGCTGATGTTTCTGCCTGGTTGTAATTAACATACATTTAGTTTTATCAGGGTTCGGTATCATGGAATTGTTTTTACACCATTCACATACATCGTTCAAGCTTTTCTGTAGTGACTGAGTCATACAGGTTACATTTGATGATGAAAGGTCAAGTGTTCCATCGTCAGCAAAGAGGCTGCAAGTGACATTGGGGTCAGATATATGTAAAGGAAGATCATTGATAAAAATAGAAAACAATAATGGGCCAAGAATTGACCCTTGTGGTACCCCGTGCTGTATCACCCCTTCTACTGAGTTTGTTCCATTTACATACACATAGTGTGTACATCCGTGCAGATATGATGTAAAAAACGCAAGGGTGCTAACACTTAACTGATAAACAGCAAGTTTTTGAATCAGTTTATCATGATTAACTAGGTCAAACGCTTTTGACAGGTCCAAAAATACAGCTCCATTCATTTGTCCGCTATTTATGGCGGCCAGCCATCTGTCAGCTAAGTGTATTAGTGCTGTATGACATGAGTGTTTCCGACGAAAGCCAGACTGTAGTGGATGAAAGAGCTTGTGTTTTTCTAGGAACTGATGTAAGTGCGTATGAATATGCTTTTCGAGTGGTTTGGATACAGTTGACAACAGGGAAATAGGTCTGAACATGTTAGGATCAGTGAGATCTTTTGTTTTAGGCAGGGGGATTACCTTAGCTTTCTTTAAACTAGACGGAAATTTCCCTTGCTGAATACAAAGGTTATATATGTATGTTAGTGACTCAGTGATATATGGTATGGCCATCTTTAAGACAACGCTACTAATACCATCATGGCCAGACGTACCTTTATTCTTTAATGATGAAATGTTTTTCCCCACGTCATAAACTGTTAAGAGCGGAACAGTGAATGAGGTGTCAGGACTGAGCCTTTCTGCGCAGAACGTCTTTAACTTGTTCGACACAACAGGTGAATGATCGGGGGACGTATTCTTAAGTAATTTACTGGCAGTGGAGAGAAAATGCTGATTGAATACATCAGGCGATATTTGTGTACATTGTGCGGTATTTTTAGACCTCGAAAAAGCATTGAGCGCACGCCACACAGACACAATATCTTTTTTGCCGTCCATAAGACGATGAAAATGCGATCTCTGAGCTTTTTTTACTAAATGTTTTACGTAATTTCTGTGTTTCCGAAAAGCTGCAAAATCTTTATTTCGTTTATATTCATTTCTGACTTGCATGGCAACCTTGATTTCCTTACTTAACCAGGCAAGAAGTTGGGGGTTCTTTACCCTTTTCTGTCTGAATGGAGCATGTTTATTTAGAGCACCAAGGAACAATCTGTACCACTCAGTCAAAGCGTCGTCAGGGTCATTATGGTGATAGGCCATATCAAATGGCGCGTGACTCAGATCATAAAGAAAAGCATCCTTGTTAAAGTGTTTAAGCGATCTGTATCTAATGGTTGTGTGCTGGTGCTTGCGGAAAGAATTATCCGATTTTAAGATCAAGCAGCAGCACACAGGGTAGTGATCGCTAATCCCTACCTGGGGCACGTCTACTCCCACCACCCTTGACTTACTGGTCGTGTAGATGTGGTCGATAAGGGTGGAGGAAGTTTGACTAACACGGGTTGCTGTTCTAACTAACTGTTTCAACCAAAACATAGAGATAGTACACTCCCATGCGGGGTTATTCAAGAACATATTAATATTAAGGTCGCCCAGTATCAACATTTCAGCACTGGATTTTTTTACTTTATCCATCATAACAGTAAAGTCATCGAACAACTGGAATGTTGATGCTGGGTTTCTGTAGATGTACCCAATGAGCACAGGACTACCTTTGTCTGCCCTTAACTCAATCCACACACATTCCACCGTTTGTGATTCCAGGTCCTTACGCCGACGGGTGATGCCGCTGATCGAGTTGTGAATATACACCGCTATGCCCGTCTGACCTGTGTATTCAGCATCACGGCGTAGGACGGTAAAGTCCTGGATAGAAACGGCCTCATCACTGATGTTAGGATTGAGGCGCGATTCTGTGACACCAAACAAATGGAAAGGATTGGGTTGCGTCAAGAGCACACAAAGATTGGTTACTTTATTGGCTAGATGGTAAACGTTCAACTGACCAATGTGTAGTTGGCGGTCACAAATCATGATAAAACCGCGAGACTATGCTAACGTGTAATAGAAACCACAACAAATAAACGTTTAAAAGTTCGTAAATTAACTGAAGTGAATTAGAGTTTTGTTCTTCGCTTAAAACACAACACTGCGAAGATAAGCAAAAGAGGTCACTGCCTTACTCCGTTGTGGCCAGTATCCTTGATGTCACAGCGGGGGGACTAATACTCTCAGCATACAAACACTGTACACTGTCACAGCCGAACGATCCCACTGCGGGGCAGGGAATGTAAGTCTGTTAGCACTACGTAGGTGTGCACAGGCAAACTAGCACCAGGAAGTGAAGGAAAACACGACGAGGGAAAGTGTCACAGCGCACTGAATTCGTCAGTCGTGCACACGTGTGATTAAGACAAGCGTCACAAATCGCTCTAAATGTGAAGATAAGATCGACTTGAAAAGAACCGACTGCAGGCAAGAGCCAAGTTAGAGGATTTTATGGTCCACCAAAGAGCTAATAAGCTAAAGTCACAGCGCGAGGACAGAATAAACGATGACGAACAATTCACTGTAATCGTATAAAACTGTAATCATAGAAAAACAGGCCGGAAAAAACGCAGTATAGTGAACACTTAATTAAAATTATGGTGTCGTACTGGTGACTAGCCTAGTAAGCATAAACAGGCTGGTTACTGGCGTAACGTGCCCAGAGTTCCTGTTGTGTATTGTATGGGGGAAAAGCGGCCGGCGTGACGCTAAATGGATAAGATGGCGTCACAGTGTTTCTGATGAGGTGTCCCGCTGGCACCGCCATACGGTACTGTGGAAACACGGCATGATACGGTACTGTGGAAACACGGCATAGAGAGAGAGAGAAAGAGAGAGAGAGAGAGAGAGAGAGAGAGAGGAGAGAGAGAGAGAGAGAGAGAGAGAGAGAGAGAGAGAGAGAGAGAGAGAGAGAGAGAGAGAGAGAGAGAGGAGAGAGAGAGAGAGAGAGAGAGAATCAATGAATCAATGAATCAATGAAACTTTATTTTACAACGGTTTAGGCATTGACATCGTCATCGACACAGCCATTTTACAAACCTGCCGTTGCTAACAACTACAAGACTAACTACAAATATACATACATATAAGTAAACATAATACTTGCAAAGCGATGACAACACTATTCACATAGACAGACATACTCATAGACTCACAGACACCCCCCACCCCACCCACCCCCCTTCACACATAGACAGAGCTAAGTAGTCCAAATGATAATTGAAAAGGATAACAGACTTAATTGGGAATAAATTGGACCCAGCATAAAAAGAAACATATAATACAAGTGGTTGAGTCATCCCTACGAGTGATCCACAAAATATTTGAAGAGACCCTTTTTAAAACAGGCTAGCGAGGAGGCGGATTTTACATGGTCTGGAAGGGCATTCCAGATAAGTGCCCCTGAGAAGGATAAGCTAGTTTTATATAGATCGATCCTTGGTTTTGGGACTATGAAAAGCTTTCTGATGTTTCCAAGCTTGGACTCAGACTTACGGAACAAAGTGGAGATGTACTCAGGTGTTTTGCGTTTCCACACTTTGAACATAAAGATTGCTTTGTTATATTTAAAATGATCTTGAAGTGGCAGGAGACCTGCTTTTGAGAGCTTTTCTTCAGTGCTAAGGTGTTGATCAGGGCTGATTATTTTGGCCGCTCGTCTGTGTAGGGAATTGAGTCTCTTTAAATGGACCTCACTACACCCATCCCATACCGATGACGCGTAATCTATATAAGAACGTATGTGAGCGTTATAAAATAGTTTACGGGTATCTGAATCAGTATAATATTTCAGTTTTGATAACATAAAGAGATTTTTGGCTACTATTTTGCATAAGGCGTCTGTATGAGCTTGCCATTTTAGCTGACTGTCGATTTTAATCCCCAGTACTCGATGTTCATTTACCTGTTCTACCTGACTACCTTTAAGTGAAAGGTTAAGTAATAGAGGCATTATCTGCTGTTTTTGGCGCGTGGCGACTACCATCGATTTCGTTTTGGCTGGATGAACAACCATAGAATTGTTTATACACCAAGCTGATACTTCATGAAGACTTTGTTGTAGGTTGTCGGAAATTACCTGTATATCTTTACTAGTAGTATGAACTGAGGTGTCGTCAGCAAAAAGGTCGCATTGTACATCTTGGCAAGTAATATGTAGAGGCAAATCATTGATAAATAAGCAAAACAGTAGAGGGCCCAGTACAGACCCTTGGGGCACACCGAAGCTTACATCTTTGAGAGAGGAGTATGAGCCATTAACAAGAACCTTTTGTTTTCTTTTAGTAAGGTAAGATGTGAAAAAAGCAACTGCGTCTCCGTTATTGAGGTATGTGTGAAGCTTAGCAGTCAGAATAGTATGGTTAATCAGATCAAAAGCATTCTTAAAATCCAGATAGACTACTCCTGTTAACTGTGACTTATTCATACCCTTGAGCCATGTGTCAACAAGGCGTGTAAGTGCTGTGTGGCATGAATGCTGCGGACGAAATCCGGATTGGAAAGGGTGGAAGAGCTTACGGTTTTCTAGGTAAGCAAGCAGGTGTTTATGAACGTGCCTTTCCAGTGGTTTGGACAAAACAGATAATAAAGAAATAGGCCGATAATTATTAGGATCAGAACGATCTTTTGTTTTTGGAAGTGGAATTACTTTGGCATATTTAAGTTCGTTAGGAAAAGTATTATGCTGGATACAGAGATTATAAATATAAGTTAAGGATTCTACAATGTATGGGAGAGACAGTTTAAGTATTTTCGGGCTGATGTCATCAGGCCCCGAGGACTTTTTATTTGGAAGGTTACTTATAAGTAAACCCACTTCATGAACAGCTAACATAGGGATGTTGAAGGGGGCTGTGCCCATTGTTCTTTGTTGACAAAACTCAGACAGCAAATTTGAACGGTGATAAGTGTTATCCTGGCTTGGCGATATTAGAGATTTGGCAATCGAAAGAAAATGGTCATTGAATGTATCAGCAGTAAGATTAGTGGGAATGGTAGTTGCGGTACTTGGAGACCCCCTAGTAAGTGTGTTTAGAAGGCGCCATATAGTAGAGGTATCTTTGCTGTCTTTAACCGTGTCACGAACTAACTTTTTTCTTGCCTCTCTGATCATGTATTTAACACGGTTACGCTGTTGCTTATATTCAGTGAACATTTTATTGCTACGTAGATCGTTTCTAAGCGCCATCGCCTGCATGATTTCCGGAGTAAGCCAGGGAGGAAGAGTGTTAGATTTTACCCTCCTCTGAGAGAGAGAGAGAGAGAGAGAGAGAGAGAGAGAGAGAGAGAGAGAGAGAGAGAGAGAGAGAGAGAGAGAGAGAGAGAGAGAGAGAGAGAGAGAGAGAGAGAGAGAGAGAGAGAGAAATGAAATGAAATGAAATGAAACTTTATTTTTCAAGGATAAATGATTAGGTACCTTCAATGACCTTTTTTCAATCATGTCCTTGCTAAGCTATAGCATGCACGTAAACAGACATACACATAATTATATATATAAAAGTATATAACATAATAGTAAAAAGTACAGGCAACAATAATTCCATTTCAAATAATCAATGCTCACATTACACCACACACACACACACACACACACACACACACACACGTTCACACTGATATATACCAGTGCGCGCGCACACACACACACACTCACACACACACACACACACACACACACACACACACTGACATCAAGCAAAACATCGAACATTAAACATTACACACAAAAAAATTATGATGTTATGCTGCAAAAGAAATGACAAAGAACACTTCAGCAAGTCTAAAGTATTATGTATGATACATGAATATGAATAAAGAAATGTTTCTGCAGTCAATGGCGGTATGTGAAAAAAAAATGAACAATATGTTTTCACATGTTCTTAATAAATTTATGCAGTTGGTACTTGAACGTTCGTAAAGAAGGTGCTGCTTTAATGTCTGCAGGATATGTGTTCCATAATTTTGCACCAGAGTAGGAGAGGGACGTCTTGTAAATATCTAAGCGGGGCCTTGGTACTACCAGATTGTTCCCTGATGTTCGACTAGCTCTGTGGGCAAGTGAGAACAAATTAGAGAGATAGGCTGGGGAGTCTGAGAGGGTGATTTTGCGCATAAGTACCAACTTAATATAAATGAACTGCTTGTCAAGTGGTAGGATATCCAGCAGCTTGAACTTGTAATCCGTACTAATGACTTGCATGGGTCTGTCAACGATTAATTTGATTGCCCGCCTGTGAAGCGAATTCATCCTTTTGAGGTTAGCATCACTGCTCCCATCCCAAACTGAGGAGGCATAATCCAAATGTGGCTGAATATGGGCACAGTAAAAAAGTTTCCTTGTTGGTTCGTTAGTGAAAAATCTTAATTTTGACAGTAAGAATAAGTTTTTTGATATTGTTTTACACACTTTGGTAATATGGCTTTGCCAACACAGTTTGTCATCAATGATGATTCCAAGCACACGCTGTTCCTTGACTTGCTCAACATACTGACCATTCAAATAGAGCTGTAGGGGAGGCATGTTCAGCTGATGCTTTTGTCTGGTAGTAATTAACATACATTTGGTCTTAATAGGATTCGGAATCATATAATTGTTTTGACACCATGTGGAAACATCATTCAAGCCGCTTTGTAGGGACTGGGTTATACACGATGCATCCGACGATGACACGTCAAGAGTTTCATCATCAGCAAAGAGACTACAGATTAAACGGGGGTCGGATATATGTAAGGGAAGGTCGTTTATAAAAACTGAAAATAATAATGGACCGAGGATTGATCCTTGTGGTTCTCCGTGCTCTATCACCCCCTCACGTGAGTTTGTACCATTCACACAGACGTACTGTGTGCGCCTATTTAGATATGATGTAATGAACAATGAACAATGAACCTTTATTTTCCAACAGTAGAAGTTATTGGTAACAGGACCAGTTTTCAAACTTGCCGTTGCTACATCTACTACATAAGTGACATAGACATGTAAACATACACATACCACACACTGCTGCATTCGCTCACGCACGCACGCACGCACCACGCACATACACACACACACATACCCACACACGCACTCAGGTACGCACGCATGCACATCACAACTCGCGCATGCACGCACGCACACACACACACACACACACACACACACACACACACACACACACACACACTCATGTACACCGCAATTCAGTACGCATGCACACACGCACGAACACTCACACACACACACACACACACACACACACACACTTACACACGCACGCACTCAGGCACATACGTACAAAAACAAACACACGCTCTCGGACACGCACTCCAGACATACCTACCCGCATACGCGTACGCACAAAAATATAAAATGAGTAAAAATACAAAGTAAAGCAATAAACAAAGAATCATTAAGTACATTACATGAAGACAAGGGTGCCATTACTCAGCTGATAGGCAGCAAGCTTTTTAATTAAAAGATCATGGTTGACAAGATCAAAAGCTTTAGAAAGATCCAAAAATACCGCTCCAGTCATTTGCCCATTATTCATAGCAGTTAACCATCTGTCAACCAGGTGAACCAAAGCTGTGGGACAAGAATGTCGCCTACGAAAACCAGACTGTTGTGGATGAATGAGTTTGTATTTATCTAAGAAATGTTGTAAATGTGTGTGGATATGTCTTTCAATCGGTTTTGACAGAGTTGTCAACAGAGAAATGGGTCTGAAATGGTTGGGGTCATTTAAATCTTTTGTTTTGGGTAGCGGTATTACCTTTGCCGTTTTCAGACCAGACGGAAATTGTCCATGTTGTATGCAAAGGTTGTAGATGTATGTTAGCGATTCGACGACGTATGGAATAGCCATTTTAAGAACAGTGCTGCTAATTCCATCATGGCCAGATGTACGTTTACTCTTTAATGAATAAATGGATTTTCACACTTCATAAACTGTTAAGAGCGGAATGTTGCAAGACGTGTTAGGTGTTAATCTTTCAGCACAAAACCTTTTTAGTTTTTCTGAAACATCACAGAGAGAGAGAGAGAGAGAGAGAGAGAGAGAGAGAGAGAGAGAGAGAGAGAGAGAGAGAGAGAGAGAGAGAGAGAGAGAGAGAGAGAGAGAGAGAGAGAGAGAGAGAGAGAGAGAGAGAATCAATGAATCAATGAATCTTTATTTTACAACGGTAAAGATATTAACAATGCCAGAGGCAATGCCATTTTTCAAATCTGCCGTTGCTACATCTACAAATTCAACAATTACATTACATTGATACATGTCTAGGACCAACGCCTACGGGCGTGCTGGGGGGAGGGGGAGCAATGGTAAGGAAGAAAGAAAAAAAAAAAGCAACAACACATCAGCACTATACATACACGGCAGTAGAATGGGTACATTACTAACAAAAATATCTACGTATAGAAATCAAAGCTTGCAGATAGTTATGGCTGCAAAGATAAATGTTTAAAAAGACTTTTCTTGAAACATGATACCGTTGGAGTGGTCTTCGTGTGGGATGGAAGCGAAATCCACAAAGTAGCCCCCGAGAATGCTAGACTGGTTTTTAAATAAGTCTATTCTGGTTTTGGGTACTACATACAGGCTTTTTGTATCGTCATAGCGGGACTGTGACCGGACTAGCAGTTGAGTTAGATATTCTGGAGTGTTGTCATTCCGAATCTTGAAAAGAAGAACACCTTTGTTGAATGCAAACTGATTCTTGAGAGAAAGAAGTCCCGCTTTGTGAATCTTATCATCCGTTGTCAAAGTAGGATCAGGTAAAATTAATTTCGCCGCTCGTCTGTGTAAGGAGTTCAGTCTTTTTAAATGTACATCTCTGCAGCCATCCCACACCGTCGAAGCATAATTAATGTGGGACTGAATATGTGCATAATAAAATAATTTTCTGGTTTCAAAGTCAGTGAAGTGCTTCAGTTTGGACAGCATGAAAATGTTTCTTGAAACAGTTTTACACACTTTATGTGTATGTGCCTGCCATTTGAGCTGATCATCTATGATAATTCCAACGAGGCGGTGTTCAGACACTTGCTCAATAGAATTGCCTTCGAAGGACAAATCAAGTGAAAGGGGGCTTAGTTCATGTTTTTGGCGTGTCGCAATTACCATTGACTTAGATTTTGCTGGAAGAATACTCATTGAGTTACGTTCACACCAGGCGGACACCTCATAAAGGCTCTGTTGTATGTTTTCTGCAACCACATTAGGGTTTTTATTTGCCGTGTGGATTGAAGTATCGTCAGCAAACAAGTCACATTCGACAGATTCGGACGTTAGGTGAAGAGGCAGATCGTTGATGTATAAACAAAATAGAAGAAGCCCTAACACGGACGCTTGAGGTACTCCAAACTTAACATCCTTCACTTCAGAGAGTGATCCATTAATACAACCTTTTGCTTTCTTCTCTATAGATATGAACTAAAGAAGGAAACTGCTGAGACGTGTTTTTTTTTTTAATAATGACTAAGTTTGCTTATCAGAGTGTCGTGGTTAACTAGGTCAAACGCCTTTTTAAAGTCAAGGTAAATAACGCTCGTCAGTTGAGAATTTTTTACGTTAGATAACCACTTATCTGCAAGTCTGCTTAGCGCTGTATGACAGGAATACTTCAGGCGAAACCCAGACTGGAAGGGATGAAGCATATTATTTGTATCTAAATACTGAGACAAGTGTTTGTGTACATGTCGCTCCAGAGGTTTGCTTAACACGGACAGTAACGAAATCGGTCTATAATTATTCAGATTTCCACCGTCCTTGGATTTCGGTACTGGAATTACTTTTGCAAGTTTAAGCTGTGTAGGAAATACACACTGATGGAGACATAGGTTGTAAATGTATGCCAGCGTATCAACAATGTAAGGTAGAGATAGGATTTATGTCATCAGGACCTGATAACTTCTTGTTCGCGGGACTACTTATGAATTTACCTACTTCATGTATTGCAATCGATGGAATGCTAAAAGGAGTCACAGTTTTCTGATTGCAGTAGTTAATTAAAATATCGAAACACTTATCATTGACACTTTCTTGTGTTGAGAAAACTTCAGCAACAGATAGGAAGTGATTATTAAACATGTTAGCGGATAGATCACTAGGGATTACCGTGAATGCACTAGAGCCTCGGGTAAGGGAATTCAGGACGCGCTAAATAGCTGACCCGTTTTTGTTGTTCTTAATAGTATTTCTTACAAAGGCTTTTCTCGCTTCGCGTAACATATACTTGACGCGATTACGCTGCTTTTTAAACTCGTCAAACTTCTTTTCTCTTCTGAGGGTGTTCCTAAGCTCCATGGCCTGCATCAGTTCTTTTGTAATCCACGGGGGTAGTACCGCGCTTTTGACACGCCTCTCTCTGAGGGGTGCATGTTTATTGAGTACCCCAAGGAAAATGTTGTACCATGCAGATAGAGCAACCTCTGGGTCGTTGGACTCGGTTACTGAGTCAAAGCACGCATTACTAAGATCGTGTAAAAATGCGTTTTGGTTAAAATGTTTAAAAGAGCGATATGTTACGGTGATATGACCTTTCTTTTTAGTTTTTGGAATTTGCGCAGCCCAGTTACACACTACAGGGAAATGATCGCTAATGCTCAAGTCGGGAACAGAAACGTCAGTCACAGATTTAGGGTTATTGGTATAAATATGGTCTATGAGAGTGGACGATGCAACAGTAATCCTAGTGGGTGACTGCACCAGCTGTACCAGCCCAAATAAGGAAGATGTTGTTTCCCATGCGGTGTGGGGTTTCAGTAAATTGATATTGAAATCACCCATTAGAACGATGTCGAAGTTTACTTTATAGACTTTATCCAAGTTACAGGTGAAATCGTCGTACCAACTAACGTCAGCCGCCGGGTTACGATACAAGAAGCCTACATATGATGGAGCCAAAAAAAGGACGCTTTACTTCAATGCACACGCGCTCAACATATGCGGCTTCTAGATCTTGCCGTTTACGGATTAAGTGTTGAATGGACTGGTGGATGTAGACGGCAATGCCTGTTTGGCCTGGGGAGAAAGGATCTCTTCTAATTACAGAAAAGTTAGGGATACTAATGGCTTCATCACTGATGTTCGATATGAAGCTCAGTGACGCCAAACAAGTGAAACGGTGCCGGTGTGGGATTGTTGAGAAAACAAGCTAAGTCAGGTATCTTATTGTAAAGATGAAACACGTTAAGATGAACTACACGTAAGGTACATTCCCTTATGCTCGCTTTCGCCATTGAGGCTAGCACAGGCATAAAATACTATAACACACACACACACACACACACACACACACACACACACACACACACACACACACACACACACACACACACACAAAGTAAACTGTTTCACAACACAAAAAACTCACACACACACACACACACACACACACACACACACACACACACACACACACACACACACTAAAACAACAATCATACACACAATGCAAACCGGAAAGGTAAAGGTGAACCGTCAAACAGAACTACACAAAATAATTTGATAAACTGACAGTGCAAGAAACAAATTAAAGCAATAGCGCGTTTTCACTGCAAACTAGATAATGTCCAGTTTGTGCTGATAATGTCAAGCAACGAGGCTGCACAGTCATTACCACAGAGCCAGCGGAAAAGACTATTTTCCACTCGCCCAGCGGTTTGAGTGCAGATGTTTTAAGTGACCTCTGATATTTATATAGATGTGGCACAGCGCACAAACTAAGTCACGCGTTGCGCTTTTCAACTGAATTAAGTCACAATCACGTTAGTCCACAAGCTATAAGACGTGTGGCTTTATCATATGGATAGTGCTGTGTTGTTGCCTTGTACACCAAAACCTGTGGACAATGTCACTAGCAACGCAGTCTGCAACAGTCACCACTGGCCAACAGTCTAATCTTGTCAAGAGACACGACCGTGCACACACGGCACTAACGACAGAAAAAGGCAAAATGAAATGTTCCGAAAGGAAAAGTCTGATGATAGTCACAAACTATAATCAAGTGTCGAGTCGTAATCTGAGATAAAGGCACCGTTCAAACTTCCATAGGTAACGCGGTTAACGTCTCTTCGTGTGCACACAACTAACATTACATAATTATCAGATAGTCATAAGCAACGCGCATGCGCGACGCGTATGAGTAACCAATAATTACTATTTCGGATTTTATCAACACAAATGAGGGGTATAGATATTGGATTATTACCAGATAGTCACGTGCAGCTCTCAAGCTCGCTGCAAATGAATAACCGATAATCAGTATTTCCAATTATCAAGGCTAAGGGATAGTGTATCGGATACTCACAAGCAACGCTCACACGCATTACAAGTGATTAGCCGACAATAAGTACTTCGGTAGAAAGGGCAGCAGTAGTTGGAGAGAGAGAGAGAGAAAGAGAGAGAGAGAGAGAGAGAGAGAGAGAGAGAGAGAGAGAGAGAGAGAGAGAGAGGAGAGAGAGAGAGAGAGAGGAGAGAGAGAGAGAGAGAGAGAGAGAGAGAGAGAGAGAGAGAGAGAGAGAGAGAGAGAGAGAGAGAGAGAGAGAGAGAGAGAGAGAGAGAGAGAGAATGAATGAATGAATGAATGAATGAATGAATGATACTTTATTTCTCAAGGATGGAAACAATAGGCGCACAGGCCTCTTTTCGAGTTTGTCCTTGCTAAACTACAACATTAAAAACAACATTAAAACAACATGTTAACAGCACAAACAAGCGGCTACACCCACAGGTCACTTGTGTTACATTCCGATATAAGTTCACAAGTCGTTGAAGGTTACACACACACACACACACACACACACACACACACACACACACACACACACACACACACACACACACACACACACATCAATTGACAGGGTCGGGGGGGGGGGTGGGGGGGGGGCGATGTAAAGTGAGTGTTTACTATAGACAGCGACTGCGCGCTTATGATACAGCTACTCTTGTGTAGGAATATAGTCATTCATTGTACATTGTTTAACGTCCCGACAGCAACAAGACTTTCTCTGGACGTGCCTGCACTGCTTGTGAAAAAAAAATAAACAAACAGAATATTGAATGTATGTCGCCAGCCGGTCTAATACGTTAAATAAACCTACAACATGGGGCCTAAATAAAGCTGAGACCATTTAGCAACACACATCCAATATCAGGAGCTAGAGGCAGCGCAGACAGTAGAGAGAGTTTACAAAAGGAAAATACAGGTGAATGGACCAAGGGTAGACAAAAACACATGCCCCAGAATAGAAAGAAAAACCCACCCTGTGGTGGCTGACCAGGGTGACCCTGGGAACTAAAACGTAGTTAACCCCACCCAAGTCCCCCAGGGCAGACCCGGGTGTGGGAAGGAATATAGTGAGCAGGCAAAATACTACATAGAAGAGAGATAATGAAAACTAACATGAGTAAAACGGAGGACCACAACAATGCGTTAAAAGAAAGGAAATCATTGACATGGCTCTTTTGGACACATTATCTACGCATCTATCTATAGCACAAGACCAACGAATATGTACGGAGCATCGTCACTTCCCTGGTGGGCCCACATGAACCCCTTCTGGCAACCGTGAAACGGCGCAAGCTTGCTTGGTTTGGCCACGTGACCCGACACAACACCTTGTCCAAGACTATCCTCCAAGGCACTCTCGAAGGAAGTCGTCGGCGAGGTCGTCAGAGAAAGAGTTGGGTCGCAAACATAAAAGAATGGATCGAACTCGAGATGCCAGACTTGCTTGCCACCGCCCAAAATAGAACTCAGTGGAGAGCACTGTCTGTTGCTGCTGCCTTTCAGTCCCCCCAACGCCCAGTTCGGGCAAGGGACTGATGATGATGATGATGATGATGATCTACGTTTCTTTTGCTCTGAAATGTATTTAAAGCTTTCGTCATAAACATTGGAAGATGTCTCATTTGCTGTATGTGTGGGGAAAGTGAGTTCCATAAATAGGCACCCGCGTACGAAAGGTTGGATTTAAACAAGTCAATTTGGGGCCGTTCAATGACGAGACTGTTCCTCGAAGTGCTGTAGACCATTTCGCTCTCAGTGAAAAGCTTAGCCAGGTAGAGGGGGATTTTCCCGTTCAGTGCTTTGTGCATAAGTACGCACTTATTTAGCGTAAGGTGTTGATGTAAAGGAAGGAGCCCTGTTGCCTGAAGCTTTTCCTCGTAAAGTTAGAGAGGGGATTGGGAGGATCAGTTTAACTGTGCTTTGTATAGAAAATTAATCCTCTTAAGGTTAGCCTCACTACAGCCGTCCCAAATAGTAGATGCGTAGTGAATGTGAGGTTTTATGTAGGAGTTGAAAAAATAGCTTACGTGTCTTAGTATCAATGACAGATTTTAATCTTGACAGTAAAAAAGCTTCTTTGAGAATGTTTTCCCTAGTTGTGTTAGATGGGGCAACAAGCACAGTTGTTCGTCAACAATTACCCCGAGGAGACGATATTCCTTGACTTCCTCAATGGGAACGGAATCAAAAGAGAGGCTATGAATGGGGGCGGAGCTGATGCTTTTGGCGTGTTGTGATTAGCATGCTTTTTGTTTTAGATGGATTAACAAGCATTTGATTATTTTTGCACCACAGTGAGATCTCCTGAAGACTAAGCTGAAGACTGCTTGATATTTCAGGTACAGTTTTCCCGCCCGCGTGAAGATATGAATCATCGGCAAACATTCAGTATTTGGATTGAATAAATGAATGTGAAGATCATTTTATAACAAAAAGAGGAGTAATGGTCCTAGTATGGGTCCCTGAGGCACGCCATACTCAACACGCTTTTCAGAAGAAAAGGTATCATTGATGTACACAGTATGAATTCTCCCTATGATATATGAAAGAAAGAATGAGAGTGTCCCTGGGCTGTTATTGTTAAAGTAGCAGTCTAGTTTCTCTAATAAACTTTCGTGATTTATAAGGTCGAACGCGTCTTTTAGGTCTAGAAAGACAGCACCAGACATTTTGTTTCTGTTGATGTTGAGCAGCCAAGTATCAATCATATGAACCAAGGCAGTGTGACACAAATGTTTAGGGCAAAAACCAGACTGACATTTATTCAGGAGAGACTTTTCTTCCAGGAATTCGAGAAGATGTTTGTGCACATGCTTAGCTTCGACAGAATAGATAATATGGATATGGGCCGAAAATTATTTTGATCAGATATGTCTTTTGTTTTGGGAATAAGCACCACCTTAGATTTTTTGAAAGCCGCCGAAAATACATTATTTTCAATACATAGGTTGTAAATATAGGTTAAACTTTCCACAATGTATGGAAGAGAAAGTTCGAGGATAAAACCATTGATATCATCATCGCCAGGTGACTTTTTGTTCTTGAGACTAGATATACATCTGCCCACTTTATTTACAGCGATAAAGGGGACATTGAAAGCATCGCCCGGGGACAGTCTTTTCTTACAAATGTCAGTAAGCTTCTGCGATGCGACATATTCTATCTGATCCAAGCCTTCAGCATGTAGTAAAGATTTCGGGGCTAAAATGAAGTGGTCGTTAAAAGCATCGGCTGTAAGGTTGGCAGTCGTACTTGCAGATTGATTTTTTACTAGTGTTTGTTAGTAAGTTTAAAACTTTCCATATTGAAGACGGATTCCCGTCACGTATGGTTTTCTCTACCAGTGCTTTTCGTGTCTCCCTGATAAGGTATTTGACTCTGTCACGTAACCTTTTGAACTCAATAAAATTTGTATCCCGCGTGGCTTGATTTCTGGCTTCCATGGTTTGTTTAATCTCCTCCGTAATCCAGGTGGGGGGCTCACGGCACCAGACTCGTTTTCTTTTTAAGGGGACATGCTTATTCAGCACTTCGAGGAACAGCTCAAGCCACAGTGAGGGCGCTACATCAGGGTTATTGTGATTGTAAACTTCATGGAACGGCAATATACTGAGGTCATGAAGGAAACTATCTCTATTTTTCTAAAACATCTGTAAGAAATGTATAAACGATGGGTTCGGATCTGTTTAGGAACATAACATGACCATGTACAGGTGATGGGAAAGTGGTCACTGACAGCTAGTGAAGGGACGTCAGTTTCAGTGATAGCTTTTGGGTTGTTAGTATAGATGTGGTATATCAAAGTAGACGAAGATGATTGTACATGATTGTACATTGCTTAACGTCCAGACAGGGTGGGTGGGTGGGCGGGCGGACGGACGGACGGACAGAGAGAGAGCGAGAGAGAGAGAGACAGACAGACAGACAGATAGATAGATAGATAGCTAAATGGATATATGGATAGATAGATATGTTAAGATTGTGGTTGTGTTGTCCTGTGAGAGCATGCATGTGTTAATCGTAGGAAACGATCCGATATTTATTTGAGCTATCACGGTTACGAATCACGTACCTTTTCAGTAAGATTTTCTTTCGTTCGCGCGTAGAGCGGAATTTCGTTTTGTTATGATACGCTCATTTTAGTCCGGAAGCTTCTAGAAAAGTCGCACGGAGAAGAGCGATCGATTTTTGTTTTGCGTAGATTAGCTGAGAATGAACCAGAACGTTCGAGCAGGGTCGCGCTGTCTAGTGACCTTGTATATGTGACGTCAAAAGAGTAAGCAACATTTTTGTAACAGTAGCAAAGTTGCTAGACATAGTTGTTTACTGTGCGCGTGAAAATAGCAGCTGTTCTTTGCTTGTTATGAAAAGTCGTAAACGGTTTGCCATATTTTTGTGTGATATCATTACACACTGGGATTTGAGGCTGAAATGAGCAGCCAAATTTTTGTAGACTATTATAGTTTATTCTAGAAAGTTCTTCTTTTATTAATATTAATGATTTCAGTTACGTGTTCCGTTCTGATTGGTTGCGTTGGGTAAATTCCTTAGATTATTCTGGAAAGTTGTTTTAATATAAGGGATGATGCTGGGAAGCACGTGTGTACAGTGTCACGCATTGTCAGTTGTAAGGAAACACAGTTTATCGTAGGTACGTGGCCTGTATAGGGTTACATTGTGAGAGACGCAGCGCAACGGTGGTGTACGTTGTGTAAGGAACTTTGTGTCGCCAGTGTTGACATTTGCAGAAGAGACATTGTATCAGTGTTGATGCATTTGGGAATGCATTGTGTGGAGATCGCATCGCTGAATTAAAATATTATTGGAACTGTTACTCCTGTGTAGCCTACATTCTTAAGCCACCTGTGACGGGTTGCAGCTGAATAAAGTTTATTTAAAAGAAACTTACGTGCGTGCGTCTGGTGTGTTTTTCATACTACTCTACGACTCTACCACGTAACATTTTGGCACCTCCGACGGGACTTCTTCAGTTGGCTCAGTGGAAAGGGTAGCCAGAGAAAACAGCCAGCATTGAAAAGCAAAGATGGCGACATCGGAAATGGAGACATTCCTGAAAATTGGAAAGGAATGTGGACTCGAAGGAGCTCAACTCCTCGAGTTTGTAAAGGATTGGTTGGTTGGTTGTACATTGCTTAACGTCCTGACAGCAACAAGACTTTCTCAGGACGTGCCTGCACTGCTTGTGAAAAAAAAAAAAACGTAAATAGAATATTGAATGTATGTCGCCAGCTGGCCTAATACGCTAAATAAATCGAAGACCATTAGCAACACACATCCAATATCAAGAGCTACAGACAGTGCAGACAGTAGGAAGAGTTTAAAAAAGGAAAATACAGGTGAATGGACCAAGGGTAGACAGAAACACATGCCCTAGAACAGAGAGAAAAACTGACCCTGTGGGGCTGACCAGGGTGACCCTGGGAACTAAAAAGTAGTTAACCCCACCCATGTCCCTCAGTGCAGACCCGGGTTGGGTGAGTTTGTAAAGGAGAGAGAGAGAGAATGAGAGATTGAAGAGAGAAGAAAAGAAGAGACTGGAGAGGGAGGAGAAAGAAGAAAAGAGACGAGAGAGAGAGAAGAAAAAGAGAGACTGGAAAGAGAAAGAGAAAAGAGACTCGAAGAAGAAAAGAAATTGGAGAGAGAAGAAAGAGCTAAAGAGAGTGAAATCAGGAAACTCAAAATTCAACGAGAAGAAGCAGAGAAACAGCGAAGAGAGGCAGAGAAACAACGAGAAGAGGAGTGAGAAGAGGAGCGAGAAGAGGCAGAGAGGCAACGTCAACATGAAATTCATCTAAAGCAGATGGAGATAGAGGCACAGAGCCAGAGAGCTAATGAAGCAACAGCATTAGCCAGCAGAGAGCAAACAGCCCGTGCGCCAAACCTACCACCTTTCGCAGAAAATTCAGATAAGATGGATGCTTACCTAGAGCGATTCGAGCGATTCGCAAGAAGCAACAACTGGAGACAAGAGACTTGGGCTATCAAGTTGAGTGCACTTCTAACTTGCAAAGCGCTTGAATTTTACACCCGCTTGCCAAGAGAAAAAGCCGAAGATTATACGCAGTTGAAAACCGCCCTGCTGAGACAGTACGACTTCACTCAAGAAGGTTACAGGCGACGATTTCGGAACTGCAAGCCTGAAGAAGGAGAAACACCCGGCCTATTCATTGAAAGAATCAGGAGTTACCTCGAGAAATGGATAGAGCTGGCTGGTTTAAACAACGATTACCAGGACCTGTGTGACCTCATCATCAAAGAACAAGTCTGTTACGATTGTGGTTGTGTTGTTTTGTGAGAGCGTGCGTGCATAAATCGTAGGTAACGATCCGACGTTTTATTTGAGCTATCACGATTTCTAATCACGTACCTTTTTTAGAGAATTTCACTTTCGTTTATGAATAGTGCGGTGTGGATTATCTGTTGCCGCACGGAGTTGAGTCACGAAAGGTCTAGAAGCCTCACGAGGATTCATTTGTTTACTACGAGCGTGTCGCTTGGCTTTCGGTGCTGATGCACTGTTCGCATGTTTACCAGTTAGAGTGGGCGGGGTCGTGACCTGTCTGGCCTACTTTTGTGTGACGTCATCGCGCGCCGCAGATTTTCTTAACTTAGAAGTTAAAGATCGTAGCCAGATGTTTATAGAATATTCCAGTGTGAATGCACCTTTGAGTTTTAGATACGTACTGTGTTCTGATTGGTTGTGCTGTACGATTTTGCTCGATCTTTCTGGAAAGCCTGTCACTATAAAAGAGTCGTGCTAGGAAGCACCTGGGTACATTGTTCAGTTGTAGAATTGCGATGTAACAGCGTCGGTACAGTGTTCAGTTGTATAATTGCATTGTATCGTAAAACGCTTTGATATTGAGAGAACGTTATGCAAGATATCGTGCTTCATTGTCAGTAACGAGATCTGCAGTGAAGGCTGATGTACATTGTATGAGAGACTCTTTGTGTTAAGAGTTGAGAAGATTTTGTACTATTGTTGGTGCAATTGTGAACGCACTTTGTGGAGATCGCATCGCTGTAATAAAATATTTTTGGAACTGTTACTCCAGTATTGTCTACATCCTTAAGCCACGTGTGACGGATTGCAGTTGAACGAGGTTTATTTAAAAGAACTCTACGTGTGTGCGTCTGGTGTAGTATCATTCTACGACCACGATTCAACCACGTAATATTTTGGCGACCCCGACGAGACCTTCTTCAGTTGGTTCAGTGGAAAGGGTAGCAGGAGAAAACAGCCAGCAGTGAAAAGCAAATATGGCGACATCAGAAATGGAGACATTCCTGAAAATTGGAAAGGAATGTGGACTCGAAGGAGCTCAACTCCTCGAGTTTGTAAAGGATAGAGAGAAGGAGAGATGGGAGAAAGAAGAAAAGAAACGAGAGAGAGAAGAAAAAGAAAGACTGGAGAGAGAAAGAGAAAAGAGAGTCGAAGAAGAAAAGAGACTGGAGAGAGAAGAAAGGGCTAAAGAGCGTGAAATCAGGAAACTTGAAATTCAACGAGAGGAAGCAGAAAAAACAGCGAAGAGAGGCAGAGAAACAACGAGAAGCGGAACGAGAAGAAGCGGAGAAACAGCGAGAAGAGGCAGAGAAACAGCGAGAAGAGGCAGAGAAACAGCGAGAAGAGGCAGAGAGGCAGCGTCAACACGAAATACATCTGAAGCAGATGGAGATAGAGGCACAGAGGCAGAGAGCTAACGAAGCAACGGCTTTAGTTAGCAGAGAGCAAACAGCCCGTGTGCCAAAGCTGCCACCTTTCATTGAGAACTCATAAGATGGACGCTTACCTAGAGCGATTCGAGCGTTTCGCAAGCAGTAATAACTGGAAAGAAGAGACTTGGGCTATCAAACTGAGTGCACTTCTAACTGGCAAAGCACTTGAATTGTACACCCGCCTGCCGAGAGAAGAAGCCGAAGATTATACACAATTGAAAACCGCCCTGCTGAGACAGTACGACTTCACTGAAGAGGGTTACAGGGGACGATTTCGGAACTGCAAGCCTGAAGAAGGAGAAACACCTGGCCTATTCATTGAAAGAATCAGAAGCTACCTGGAGAAATGGATAGAGCTGGCTGGCCTAAACAGAGAGTACCAAGACCTGTGTGACCTCATCATCAAAGAACAAGTTTTCAACGCATGTTCTAAGGAATGCCTAGCCATCATCTGGGGAGTAAGGCGGTTCGAACTGTACCTTTTGGGCGTGCCATTTGTTATCCAAACGGACCATCAACCCTTGAACTATCTTAACTCTGCAAAATTTACAAATTCTCGTATCATGAGATGGGCGATGTTCTTGCAGAACTTTGACATTAAATTACAGTCTATCAAGGGTTCGCAGAACTTTGGAGCTGATTATTTGAGCAGGGTAATTTAAATGAAAAGTTTTGTGTCCAGAACAGTTTTAAAGAAACATTTTGTTCCATGAAAATTTACAGCGACATGTCTGTGATCAGGACAGTTTGAAGCAGCATGTTTTCATTCGGGACATTTTGGAAAAGAACTGTGCGTTAATTATTAATTAAATAATAGTGACGCAGCATGCAAAAACCAGGCTAAAGTGCAAAATTTTCATTTGTCACTTTTTTATGTTTTCTGAAATTGTAAAACTTGTAGATTAACACGAAAAAAAACAGAATTCATTTATCTCTTTTTGTTTAATTTCTATATTTTTTTAACTTGTAGTTGTCGAAAAGAGTCAAAAGGGAGAAATATGCTTCCAAAAGTTTCCGAAATTGTTTCTGCAATATCATCACAACCAGAATTGTCCTGATTATCTATCTGGTACCAAAAGACTAAGAAATTAGTGTGCCATGCAACAGTAGTATTCTAAACTACACAAAAATTCAATTTTCTCACATCAATGAAGTCAAAGTGGACATGTCAAAAACACAAATTGTACGAAATGTTCTTTAAGTCTTCACAGACGTTGCACGATGTGTCCCCCTTTCGTTAGATAAAGATAGAATAATCCTTCAAGTCTGTGTCTTACTCTGCACAAACAATGTGGTCATGTCACTGCTTTGAAACTTTTCTGGCAGCAAGTCCTCTCGGGGATTTTTGGGTCTGCCGACTTTCTTCTTTGAGGGTGCTGGGGTCACAGCAGTTGACGTGCTGGCAATGGCATGTGAAGCAGACTGAGGGTGGACAGTAGGAGGAGGAGGACACACAAGATCACGATGTTCCTCTGCCACAAACTCCCTGATTTCAGAAAACAAGTACTCAGCACGTTGCTGGGACAAACCATTGGGTTTGATGATTGGAGCAATCATGCTGTCACAGGGTACCCGAGTGTCCTTCAGGAGATTGATCACCTGCAGATCTGAGTCACAGGTCAGCCGCACATGAACTTCCCCTGACTCAAGGAATTCAAAGTGGTGGTAGCGTTTGAGTCCCACCAGCTCCTGAACCATGTGTCCAGGTATCCATTCCAGTTGCGCACAGGAACAAGCGGAGTGCCATCCTCAGTACCACACAGGTGAGGTCTGATGATGCCAGATTTTGATGATCGTCGAGCCACTTCCACGATGTCATTCAGGCAATCAACTTTCGCCCGTCGAAATGTGCGTTTAAACAACCCGAAGCACCAGTCAGGTGAAAATTTTGTATGGCCTGCAACAAGAAAGGACAGCGTGATCTTCTTGTGGCGCTTGGTCATAACTCTCCACAGCAAATAGTGTAGCATGGCATTATTCTTGTTTTGCCCAGTGCAGTTATCAGCATGGAGGTGACACTCTGTTTCCTTCAGACTGAAGTTCTCAAAGGAAAAGTCCAACATGCTGATGACAGTGTTGGCTCCTTTGCCCGTGTCCACAGCTTCATCAAGGAGGAACAACACCATTTGCGGAATTGCTTCAGCCACGACGCCAAAGACGCCACATTTCCGGGGTGTCTTAAAGTAGATGGGGCCGGGCTGCTGAGGGTTGGAGGGAAAATGAAGTTGCTGCGCAAAATCAAAACTGTAGTGTGACATCATGTCAACACTACAGTCATGGACACCATGGCCAGGCTCGTGCAGACGAACAGGGGGCTGCTTGTCCTTCACTGCATCCTGAAAAAAATGCATTACAAATTCAGGAAAAAAAAATAAATGTTAAACTATTAATGTATAATTATATTTATCTTTTTAAAAACTATTCTTACATACACACTTGCACAAAGAATAATACCCACACAGTGTCTCTCACAAACACACACACACACACACACACACACACACACACACACACACACACACACACACACACACACACACACATGTATACCTGCACACAAACAATAATACCGGTACGCACACTGTTTCACACACACTGGGTAATAATTTCATTTTTTCCTACCTTTGCCTTTTGAACAACATCATTGTAGAAGGCTCTCTCTGTCGTAGCATGTCTGATGTGTTGTTGAGCCTGGTTGATCTTCGCGAGCTTCTCTTCCTCCGACAGGTTGGCAAGGCGGCCAAGAAGCATGCTGTTTCGTTGACAGGTCCAACAGAGATCAGTAGAAGGTTTCATGGGCAGCACTTCTGGTAAACACTCTCGCCAGTTGGAGAAAGGCACTCTGAGACACAATACGTTGAATCCCACCGGCGTTGCAGGCCTCGACGTAGCTGTTATATACTGATGCTTTGGTGCATGATGATGGCAGGAGCTTCAGATCATCCCTGGCATAACCAGGCACACGACCAGGGAGGAGAATCGCATGTTGTTCTGCAAAGTTAGAAATGAATCGTACAACATGGAGCCTCTGTTCATAAGTGAGGGCATTGTGCGGCATACAGTTCTTGTTTCCATGCACTCTTGTGACCACACCATGATCCCGGTAGTGAGCAATGAGATTTGTAAGTCTGTCCTTGAAAATGCCATGAATATACATGAAGGTATCGCGGCAAATTTTGAATCCCTTGTAGTAGTAGTCCACCCTCACTTTTTTTCTTTCTGACTGTTTTTTCTGTTTGGAGCGCTGGGTTTCCTTTCCGTCATGAATTCCTGATTGTATCTGAGACAGAATTATCAAATCCAATTCATCTCTTGAGAGACTCTGATGATTGGCTCTCACATCTACTAACTCCACAGGTGTGAAGAGAAGGCTGCATTGTTGTCCTGCGTCGAACTTGCAACTGCAAGTAAAGCTGAGCTGGCATTTCTTGTCCATCTTGCCAGCATTTTCTGCAAAGTCGCATGGTTTCACCTCAGCCTTGCAATCAATATCTGTGTTAATTACAGGCAAGTTTTCCTCATCTTCCGTGCCACTGTCATTTCCACTTCCAGGGTCTAGAACACAGAATGATATCAGCAGGTTAGCTTTTTCATCCAACGAGAATGCTGATTCTGAATCTGATTCAGTCAGACTTCGTGCATTTTGCATGAAATGTAACTAAGGCTAAATGGTACAGGTCCGCCCTTTCCTCCCATATTTTATGCATGATACATAAAATAAAAGAACGGCACATCATCATAAATGCATGCATCGTGCAATTCTGGACCCAGAAATGCACAATGCGTGCATTCATAGGTACAAGTCATACGTTTATGTGTCATGAAAAGGGCGAACTTGAACCATTCAGCGTCACTAAAAGTCTTTTAGCAGAATCTGTGATGTAGCATTGATGAAGAACCAAACCCACACATGTATAACCAACTCTTCTTCACCTACACAAATATCAACAACAGCGCATAAATCAAATTAGATTAAAATATCAACATAAAAATGTATGCAAGTTACAACTAAGCAAAATACACAGCACTGAATAGTGCTATTCCATGTATGTAAAATTTGTAAAGTTTGTGCAATCAGTTCTGCTCTCTAAACAATGGAAATAACACAAAAAAAACAACATAGAGTTTTCATTTGGTTATGTATTAAACAGTTACAATGACATGAAGTACAAAAGCAGATAGAGATAAAGTTTTAATTTCGTTGTACAATGGGCGATTGAGTGTTGGTGTGTCGAGTGCAGAAATTAGCTTACCTTCCTCCAACTCTACTGTCTCCAAGCACTCTCTCTTGCCAGTTTCGCCTTTTTTTTCTTCATCGGTGTCTTCTTCAGAAGTGTGAGAGTCCGCAAAATACTCCGCGAGCACTTCAGCAAATTCTGGAGAACTTAAGTACGTCTCTTTGCTTAGTCTTTTGGCGATCGCAGCAGACGAAGCATTCGAGGCAGCTATCTTGTTTTTCACTTCCGGTGATAATGTCCGATGCACTGCGTCCTTTCTTTGAATTATTGTGGCTTATTAACGATGCAAACATATAAAAAGTCACTTGCAACAAGCTCGTAAATGATAATACTTCTGATAGAAATTGACTAGGCTTACACTAAAACCGTTTATCGATCACAATCAACAAAGCGTCGTCACGGCAGGCTAAAGACGGAAAAGTGGGTCAGCAAGGTAGGGTTGCCCACTGTAAACCAAGAAATTCCCACTATTCATGAGCCAGCAAATCACTAAAAGGGCAAATTTCATTGGCTAGCAAGCCCAGTCACACCCCTAGACGTGTGCAACTGCGCTGAGTTAGGGGTTTTCCCGCAGTCAAGCGGTTTGCTCCATAGAGGAGTCGGGGCCAAATAGTGCAGTTTTTGAAGTGCGGTTTTCGTGGATATGCATTAGAAATTGTTGAATAAACTATATTTTTCGAACACAGTTTTGAAAAATATTGACAGAGAGTGAAGTAAAGACATTAAACTTTTGAAATATTAAAAATTCTGGATATTCTTGATTTCGTCATCATTCATCTATTTTGGTGCACAGCTAAGAATAGCGGCCTGCGTCTTTGGCCGGCTTTTCGCGTGCTGTTCGTGTAGTTGATTTGATTTTAATTTTGATGTGAAATTTGTGATATTTATGGTTTTGTGTAGGTTTACACAACCACAACCGTATTTTTGGATTTGAGAAGAAATTTTGTGAAATTTCGTTCTAAAAGGGGGGGGGGGGGGGTAATGTTACGATTGTGGTTGTGTTGTTTTGTGAGAGCGTGCGTGCATAAATCGTAGGTAACGATCCGACGTTTTATTTGAGCTATCACGATTTCTAATCACGTACCTATTTAGAGAATTTCACTTTCGTTTATGAATAGTGCGGTGTGGATTATCTGTTGCCGCACGGAGTTGAGTCACGAAAGGTCTAGAAGCCTCACGAGGATTCATTTGTTTACTACGAGCGTGTCGCTTGGCTTTCGGTGCTGATGCACTGTTCGCATGTTTACCAGTTAGAGTGGGCGGGGTCGTGACCTGTCTGGCCTACTTTTGTGTGACGTCATCGCGCGCCGCGGATTTTCTTAACTTAGAAGTTGAAGATCGTAGCCAGATGTTTATAGAATATTCCAGTGTGAATGCACCTTTGAGTTTTAGATACGTTCTGTGTTCTGATTGGTTGTGCTGTACGATTTTGCTCGATCTTTTTGGAAAGCCTGTCACTATAAAAGAGTCGTGCTAGGAAGCACCTGGGTTCATTGTTCAGTTGTAGAATTGCGATGTAACAGCGTCGGTACAGTGTTCAGTTGTATAATTGCATTGTATCGTAAAACGCTTTGATATTGAGAGAACGTTACGCAAGATATCGTGCTTCTTTGTCAGTAACGAGATCTGCAGTGAAGGCTGATGTACATTGTATGAGAGACGCTTTGTGTTAGAGTTGAGAAGATGTTGTACTATTGTTGGTGCAGTTGTGAACGCATTTCGTGGAAATCGCATCGCTGTAATAAAATATTGTTGGAACTGTTACTCCAGTATTGTCTACATCCTTAAGCCACGTGTGACGGATTGCAGCTGAACGGAGGTTTATTTAAAAGAACTCTACGTGTGTGCGTCTGGTGTAGTATCATTCTACGACCACGATTCAGCCACGTAACAAAGTCCTCAATGCATGTTCTAAGGACCTGGCCGCCCACCTCAGGGAGCAAAAAGACCAGTCCCTAAAGGCCCTGGCCGACTTCGCTCAAAGATACCTTGACGCCCACAACATGAAGTTCGGGCCCAGTAAGCCGCAGCGTGTGTCTGCCCCAGCAAAGGAAATCCACAATGTCAGAGACACCCCGAAATACAAGTCGATGGAGAACCTGACATGTTTTCTCTGTGGAAAGAAAGGTCACAAAGCGATATGGTGTCCTTCTAAAGATGTTTCCCGAGGCGACAACATCAGAAGATCCAACCAAGATCGCGGGACAGCAGGCAGAAGCAGCACCACGTCTCCACACAGAGCCGCTGCTGTATTAGCCACTGATGTGACGTCATCCAGTGACTTTGAATCTAGAAAAACGCAAGTGACACCGGAGCTGATTGAATCTTTCAGAAAGAATGGACGCATCCCTGTAGGAGATGGGGCTACATTTTTACCAGTCTCAGACATTGCGCTGCCTGAGAGTGAAGTGCCGAACATGCCGGTAGTGTCAGGATTCGTCGGAAATACACTAGTGAGAGTGCTGAGAGACACCGGTTGTACTGCATCATCGTGAGAGAGGACTTAGTAACTGAAGACCAGAAGCTACAGGAGTGGACCACCCTCATTTTGGCCGACGGAAATGTGAGGATTATCCCCCTTGCCAATGTCAGCGTCGATACCCCGTACCTGAGAAGAGAGTGAAGGTGCTATGCGTAAAAACCCCAGTCTACGATCTTATCATCGGAAACATTGATGGTGTCAGAAACGCAGACGATCCAGATCCAGAGTGGAGACCTGAAACATGTGCTGTTACCACAAGAAGTCAAGCAAAGAAGAGTCACCAGACCATCCCTCTAAAAGTGGCGGACAACACGGAAACAGCTGTAGGGAATAAGGACAGGCTGTTGGAGCTACAGAGAGCCGACCCCACGCTTGACAAGTTCCGAGGTCAGACCGAGCCCGTGACGCGAAAGGGAAAAGAGATAACCTTTGAGACCAGAAGAGATATCCTGTACCGGATATTCAACAGCAATGGAGATAAACCTGTGCGTCAAGTAGTAGTTCCTGAACCATTGAGAATGCAGGTGATGAAATTGGCCCATAATTCCATATTGGGAGGACATTTGGGAATCAACAAGACGCTCGATAGGATCCAAGCCGTCTTCTACTGGCCTGAGATGGGAGGCGACGTCACCCGATTCTGCAGGTCAAGGTTGTGGCATAGATATATATCAATGCCTTGCTCTTCGCATATCGTGAAGTTCCTCATGATTCGACAAGGTTTTCCCCTTTTGAATTACTGTATGGCAGGACTGTAAGGGGACCCATGCACATCCTGAAGGAGCTGTGGACCAAGGATATCGACGCGCCTGAGGTGAAGATCACGTACCAGTACGTCTTCGATCTGAGAGAGAAGCTGGAAGATACCCTCAGGATGGCTCGAGAAGAACTGGAAAAGGCGCAGAAGAAGGGGACGCATTAATACGATCGTAAGGCGAAACCTCGACGATTCCAGCCAGGTGACCACGTATTGGTTTTTCTTCCTACCGACAACAACAAACTTCTGATGCAGTGGAAGGGACCCTACGTTGTCGACACGGTGGTTGGCATCAACGACTACAGAGTCAAGGTCAACAACAAGGTGAAGACTTACCATGCTAATCTGCTGAAGAAGTATATTGAGAGAGGTCGTCAAGACAAAACACAACTGGCAGCATCTTGCGTCTTGCTGTTGACGAAAGGCTAGACGACGAAAACCTGTTTGACCTTAATGAACTCCGCCACAAGGAGGATGTAGAAGACATTCAGTTCGGTCAGAATCTGACCCAGACTCAACGAGAAGAACTGCGCGTCCTGACTCAAGAGTTCAAGCATCGGTTTACACCTGACCCAGGGACAACAGACACCATCCAGCACTAGATTAATCTGACGTCAAACGAGCCAGTTCGCAGCAAACCTTATCGTCTTCCTTATAACACGAGGGAAGAACTGAAAAATTATATCAAGGAAATGCTGAGTCTGGAAGTTATCTGAGAGTCCAAGTCACCATATGCGTCCCCAGTTGTCATCGTGAAGAAACCAGATGGTTCCAACCGGGTGTGTGTGGACTATCGTAGACTCAATAAACTAACAGTTTTCGATCCAGAGCCAATGCCCACAGCGGAAGAACTGTTCCAGAAGGTCAGTGGAGTCCGATTTTTCTCAAAAATTGACCTAAGTAAAGGGTATTGGCAAATCATGGTTGCAGAAAAAGATATCCCCAAGACAGCATTCGTCACACCCGACGGTCATTGTGAGTTCCTGAAAATGCCTTTTGGTATGGTGAACAGTGGTGCCACGTTGAAGAGAGGACTGAAAAAGATCCTAGAAGATATGCAGAATGTAGTCTTTTACTGGGATGATATTTTGATCCATACCAAAACTTGGGGAGATCACCTCAGAGCCCTCCGAGAGCTGCTCCAAAGACTCTCAGATGCAAATTTCACCATCCGTCCAAGCAAGATTATTCTTGGGACCGACAACATATACTTCATCGGACACAAATTGAGCAAAGGTTTAAAGGGGCTACACGACGACAACGTGCAGAAGATCAGGGATGCCCCGCGACCTACGACCAAGACGTAAGTTCGCTCATTTATGGGCTTGGCAAACTACTACCGGGAGTTCATACCAAACTTTGCGGCAGTCACAGCACCTCTGACTGATTTGCTGAGGAAAGGACAACCTAACGTAGTGAAGTGGGAGGAGGCCCAAGAGCGAGCATTCCAGGCGGTTCGAGACATCCTAACCGAGAAGCCTGCTCTACACCTCCCGGACCCTTTGGAAACCTTCGTCCTGAGAACAGACGCCTCCGCCGAAGGTGCAGTCTTATTGCAAGAGGATAATGGAAAACTCCACCAGTGAGCTATGCCAGCAAAACGTTGACCAGAGCTGAGAGAAACTACTCGACCATCGAGAAGGATTGCCTAGCCATCATCTAGGGAGTGAGGCGGTTCGAACTGTATCTTCTGGGTGTGCCATTTGTTCTCCAAACGGACCATCAGCCCTTGAACATTTAAACTCTGCAAAGTTTACGAATTCTCGTATTATCAGATGTTCTTGCAAAATTTTGACGTTAAATTACAGTCTATCAAGGGTTCGCAAAACTTTGGAGCGGATTACTTGAGCAGAGCAGTTTAAATGAACATTTTTGTGTCCAGGACAGTTTAAAGAAACATTTTGGTGTCCATGAGAGTTTAAAGGGACATGTCTGCACTCGGGACAGTTTAAAGGGACATGTTTTCGTACAGGACAGTTTAAAGGAACTGTGAGACGATTATTTTGATTTGAGTTTGATGTGAAATTCTTATTATTTGTCGTTTTGTGTAGGTTAATACAGCCACAACCGTATTTTGAGATTTGAGAAGACATTTTTGTGAAATTTCATTCTAAAGTGGGGGTTAATGTTACGATTTTGGTTGTGTTGTCCTGTGAGAGCATGCATGTGTTAATCGTAGGAAACGATCCGATATTTATTTGAGCTATCACGGTTACGAATCACGTACCTTTTCAGTAAGATTTTCTTTCGTTCGCGAGTAGAGCGGAATTTCGTTTTATTATGATACGCTCATTTTAGTCCGGAAGCTTCTATAAAAGTCGCACGGAGAAGAGCGGTCGATTTTTGTTTTGCGTAGATAAGCTGAGAATGAACCAGAACGTTCGAGCAGGGTCGCGCTGTCTAGTGACCTCGTATATGTGACGTCAAAAGAGTAAGCAACATTTTTGTAACACAGTAGCAAAGCTTCTAATCATAGTTGTTTATTGTGCGCGTGAAATTAGCAGCCGTTCTTTGCGTTTTATGAAAAGTCGTAAACGGTTTGCCATATTTTTGTGTGAAATCATTACACACTGGAATTTGGGGCTGAAATGAGCAGCCAAATTTTTGCAGACTATTATAATTTATTCTAAAAAGTTCTTCTTTTATTAATATTTATGGTTTCAGTTATGTGTTCCGTTCTGATTGGTTGCGTTGGGTAAATTCCTTAGATTATTCTGAAAAGTTGTTTTAATATAAGGGATGGTGCTGTGAAGCACGTGTGTACATTGTCACGCATTTTCAGTTGTAGGGATACACAGTTTATCGTAGGTACGTGGCCCGTATGTGGTGTACATTGTGAGAGACGCAGCGTAACGGTGGTGTACGTTGTGTGAGGAATATTGTGTCGCCAGTGTTGACCTTTCCAGAAGAGATATTGTATCAGTGTTGATGCATTTGGGAATGCATTGTGTGAAGATCGCTTCGCTGAATTAAAATATTGTTGGAACTGTTACTCCTGTGTAGCCTATATCCTTAAGCCACGTGTGACGGGTTGCAGCTGAATGAAGTTTATTTAAAAGAACCTTACGTGCGTGCGTCTGGTGTGTTTTTCATAGTACTCTACGACTCTACCACGTAACAAGATGATGATGGATGGATGGATGGATGGATGGATGGATGGATGGATGGATGGATGGATGGATGGATGGATGGATGGATGAGATGAGATGAGATGAGATGAGATGAGATGAGATGAGATGAGATGAGATGAGATGAGATGGAATGAGATGAGATGAGATGAGATGAGATGAGATGAGATGAGATGAGAGATGATGATGAGATGAGATGATGAGATGAGATGATAAGATAAGATGAGATGATGGGATGAGATGATGAGATTGAGATGAGATTGAGATGAGATGAGATGATGAGGAGATGAGATGAGATGAGATGAGATGATGAGATGAGATGATGAGATGAGATGAAATGAGATGAGAGATCAGATGACAGATGAGATGACAGATGAGATGACAGATGAGATGAGATGAGATGATGAGATGAGATGATGAGATGAGATGATGAGATGAGATGAGATGATGAGATGATGAGATGAGATGAGATGAGATGAGATGAGATGAGATGAGATGATGAGATGAGATGAGATGAGATGATGATGATGATGATGATGATGATGATGATGATGATGATGGAGATGAGATGAGATGAGATAATGAGGAGATGATGAGGAGATGAGATGAGATGAGAGGAGATGAGATGAGGAGATGAGATGAGGAGATGAGATGAGGAGATGAGATGAGGAGATGAGGAGATGAGATGAGATGATGATGAGATGAGGAGATGAGATGAGATGAGGAGATGAGATGAGATCAGGAGATGAGATGAGGAGATGAGATGAGATGAGATGAGGAGATGAGATGAGGAGATGAGAAGATGAGATGAGATGAGATGAGGAGATGAGATGAGATGAGGAGATGATGAGATGAAATGAGATGAGGAGATGATGAGATGAGATTAGATGAGATGAGATGAGATGAGATGATGAGATGAGATGATGAGTTGAGATGATGAGATTATGATGAGTTGAGATGAGATGAGATGATGAGATGATGATGAGATGAGATGAGAGATGAGATGAGATGAGATGAGATGAGAGATGAGATGAGAGATGAGATGAGATGAGACGAGAGATGAGATGAGATGAGATGAGAGATGAGATGAGATGAGATGAGATGATGAGATGATGAGATGATGAGATGAGATGAGATGAGATGAGATGAGATGATAAGATGAGATGATGGGATGAGATGAGAGATGAGATGAGAGATGACATGAGATGAGACGAGAGATGAGATGAGAGATGAGATGAGATGAGATGATGAGATGAGATGAGATGATAAGATGAGATGATGGGATGAGATGAGAGATGAGATGAGAGATGAGATGAGACGAGAGATGAGATGAGAGATGAGATGAGATGAGATGATGAGATGATGAGATGAGATGAGATGATAAGATGAGATGATGGGATGAGATGAGAGATGAGATGAGAGATGAGATGAGAGATGAGATGAGATGAGACGAGAGATGAGATGAGAGATGAGATGAGATAAGATGAGATGATGAGATGATGAGATGAGATGAGATGATAAGATGAGATGATGGGATGAGATGAGAGATGAGATGAGAGATGAGATGAGATGAGATGAGACGAGATGAGAGATGAGATGAGATGAGATGAGATGAGATGATGAGATGAGATGAGATGATAAGATGAGATGATGGGATGAGATGAGAGATGAGATGAGAGATGAGATGAGATGAGACGAGAGATGAGATGAGAGATGAGAGATGAGATGAGATGAGACGAGAGATGAGATGAGAGATGAGATGAGAGATGAGATGAGACGAGACGAGACGAGACGAGACGAGAGACGATGAGATGATGAGACGATGAGATGAGATGAGATGAGATGAGAGGAGATGAGAGGAGATGAGAGGAGATGAGATGAGAGGAGATGAGAGGAGATGAGAGGAGAGGAGAGGAGATGATGAGATGATGAGATGATGAGATGATGAGATGAGATGAGATGAGATGAGATGAGATGAGATGAGATGAGATGAGATGAGATGAGATAGATACATAGATACATAGATACATAGTGCAGCTGACCCATTTCACATGAACAAAAATGAATAGAATTTTTTTTAAAAAAAGACATCACTATTTAATCAATCAATCAATATTAGGAATAGTGTTTTTGAGTTAAAAGAATACAATTTCCGAAAAGAGATGGGGGGTCGTTGGAATCGTGGACGGACTAAGAGCGGTGGGAGGGGATGGGAACCAAGCAACAAACACGACGTTCGATGCCGTCAAAACACTTTGCATTAGAGTGACTACGGTAACAAGTCAGATATGAGCGGGAATTTCCCTCAAAGGGGAGAAATCTGTATTCTGCATAAGAATTTAGAGATAAGTTCATTCCACAGATAGGTCGTCAACATATGATTCCAGAAAATGTTTTTTTTTTTTTAAATAATAAATAAATAAATAAAAAATATTATTCAATGTCTTCCTTTAAAATCTAGTAACAAAAATTGAAAAATTACGTACTAGATTCGGATCAACCGGTTTTTGTGAAAAGGCCATTTTCTTCCCAATGCGGGATTTAATTTTTTTTAAATACATAAACAAAATGACTATTTCATTCCCAAAGTCTAACGTATTGTTCGGAGCTCACATGCGTTTTTCTTTTAGGAACATTCAGATATAATGTTCATATTATTAAGTTTATCCCTCTGATCCATTTCCCTCCTCTCTAACCCAACCTCTGATCAAAAACACACCGGCAAACACAAATAAAGACGGACACATGGCGCTTCCCGCCGTTTGTACGTTCTGTGGGCTGATGTAGCGACAGGAATTCTGAAGAAGAATAGCACGAGCAGCAAAATGACGTCGCTATAAGCTTCACTTTATGGTATCACTAGTCCCATGACGCCGTGTACCTAGTGATCAATTTAATGTCAATTTAGAAACATTGCATAACAACGACGTCTGGTGCTTTGCGACAATTTAGGAACATTGTGTAACACTGACTTGTTTGGCACTTTTACATCACCGTCACTATCTGATTATGGACCTCACCGAGCCCGCGCCAAAAAAGCCACGCCCCCTAGCAATTGTTCCTGGGTGCCACAAGCTTTAGTCTCCCTTGGGCAATATGGCGGACGGTAGCGTGCGTGATTCGACTGAATGCATTGCAAATTCTACAAGCCTACATTTATGCCAGGATACGAAGCTATGTCAAAAAAAACGGCTCTAGGTCGAGGCAAGGCAAGTTTACGTCAAGTTTCATTGATGTTCGTATTTATCTCACAACTGGCAGTGATTCCGTTCAGGGAGTATTACAGGCAAAATAAGAAGCCTGCTGAGGAAGAAGAACAGACTGTACGCTGAAATGAAGAAGCGTGGTACAGAAGAACTGAAGACAGAAGTGAAGAATATGCGGAGGGAAGTCCAGAAACAACTGCGAAGAGCCTACTGGAGCTACGTTGGCGGACTGTTTACCCAGACCAGAGAGGAAACGGACAAAACACCATCAATGAAGAGATTCTGGACCTACATGAAACACCAGAGAGCAGCAGCCATTGGAATACCACCCCTCAAGGACAAAGGGAAACTTATAACGGACCCTCTGGCCAAGGCATACATTTTAAATAGTCAATTCAACATGTCATTCAGTGATGGCACAGCATACACCCCAGGAGAAATAGAGCGCAAGTGCAGACTGCCAAGCGACAGAAACAACTACAGCTCCATGCCAGAGACCGCGATCATCGTGAAGGGCGTAGAGAAGCTCCTGCAGGGTTAGAATCCAGCAAAAGCTGCCGGTCCAGACAGCATCTCCCCTCGCATACTAAAAGAACTGTCTACAAAACTTGCTCCCCTGCTCACCAAGATCTTCCAACTCTCCCTCCAATCAGGCGACGTTCCATCATACTGAAAAGATGCGCTTGTCACCCCTATTTTCAAGAAAGGCAAGAGCTACAAACCAGCTAATTACAGGACTGTGTCGCTCACAAGCATCCTGTGTAAGCTGCTGGAGCATATCATTGTCAGCGGCATCATGGATCACCTTGAGACTAACAGTATCCTGAACCCATACAAGCATGGCTTCCGAGCAAAACGATTTTGTGAGACACAGCTGCTGGAATACGCAGATGAAATTACAACGAACTTCGAGTAGGGCCTGCAGACAGACGTCGTTGTAATGGACTTTGCTAAAGCGTTCGACAGGGTGAACCATAGCCTCTTGCTCCATAAGCTAGACTACTACAGCATCAGGGACAACACCAACAGATAGATTGCTAACTTCCTCCGAGGCAGACGTAAAGCGGTGGTAGTTGAGGGTGATATGTCCACCGACACCGCTGTGCGCTCTGGAGTACCCCAAGGATCTGTTGTAGGTCCCTGCATGTTCCTGCTGTATATAAACGACATGCCAGAAAGAGTCAGCTCAAGAACTCGCCTGTTTGCGAATGACACCGCGGTATACCGCCCCATTGCCTCACAGTACGACAATAATATGCTACAAGAGGACCTAAATGCCCTGTGCGCATGGGAAAACGAATGGGACATGCAGTTCCATCAGCAGAAATGTGTCACTCTACCAGTATCACGTGGCAGAGGGAACAGAAGTCATCAGTACTCCCTACACGGACACACCCTTGACGAGGTAAGCTCCACGAAGTACCTGGGCCTGACCATACAAAGGATGCCAGCTGGGACACCCACATCAACCAGATATGCAGCAAGGCAAACCAGATGCTGGGGTTCCTGCGGAGAAACTTGAAGATCGGTTTAGTTGCAGTCAAGGAATCGCTAGTCCGGCCCATCCTGGAGTATGCGAGCTGTGTGTGGGACACGCATCAGCACAAGGAAATTGCCAGGATTGAGTCAGTCCAGGGACGAGCAGCCCGCTTTGTCCAGAACAGACACAGGAACACATTCAGTGTGGGGCAAATGCTGCAGCATCTAAACTGGCAGACTCTCCAAGAACTCAGAAAGAGGTCTCGCTTAGCAATGTTATATAAGATCAAGAATGGCCTAGCTTTAGCCCATTGCAAGCAGCTCCAGTGTACGAGCTCGATGCTGTCACACACAACAGTTCCAGCGGATCCCATGCCGGACAGCCTACAGCAACGAATCCTTCTTCCCAAGGACCATCAGAGACTGGAACGCTCTCCCTGAAGAAGATATACAGGCTTCTTCGCTTGATGCCTTCGTAGCGAGGGCATCAAGCCTCAACCGTTGACCCCCCCCCCCCCCCCACCCCCCAATCATGGCCTGCCACCTGCCAAAGTAGGGCTGATGATGACTAGGGCTATACTGGTCGGGGTTTAAACCCCGGAGACCGCTACGGTAGCCAGGCAGGCCTAGCCAGAGGCACCGAAACAGCAGCTGGCCCCCAACACCTGTCTCCCTCTCCCCCCAGCCTACTCACCCTTGACCCTTCCCAGTTTAGTAACCAGAAGTAAGCATTAAGTAGTTTTATTTATTTGTTTATTTAAATATTTATTTATTTATTTATTTATTTTGCGCACCACCAGCAACCCAGCAATAATGGTCAATTGGTTGACTATGGCAGTGAAACAAGAAGAAGAAGAAGAAGAAGAAGAAGGTGCATCCGTGTTGACCGGTCGCAGATCTACAAGAACGCGCCGATCCAGACAAACTGTACGTGGAAAATGAGCATCAGCAAGCACAGAAGCTATCAATGTCTGCAGAGCCGGGTAGGTGTTTTGTTATTGGTGTTGCTTAATTTTTTTTTTAGCACACTTAACCGAGCTTGTTTAGTCCATCTTGCCTCATCGTAGCAGGATGGCAGTGCTGCTCAGCGCTCTCTATTGCTGGCTGTGTTCACAGTGTCAGGCTGAGCTGATTACTTTCACTCACAAATAAAATCGATGTATGTGTGTGTGTGTGTGTGTGTGTGTGTGTGTGTGTGTGTGTGTGTGTGTGTGTGTGTGTGTGTGTGTGTGTGTGTGTGTGTGTGTGTGTGTGTGTGCGTACACCAAATGACTGAACTGGGTTACTTTCTTTACCATCCTTATGCAATCTGGGTCGGTGTAAAATTTTGGGTGGCCAGATCAGAAACCCATTTTTTCTGAGGGTTGTTTCTGTATTATCTTTCATTCAAAATTCAGAAAAAAATATCAAAATACGATGTGCCCATTTTAACAGATTTACTTCATCGTTGTGTTTCAGGGATGCCCTGGGCCTGTGTGTGGACACGGAAGCGGCCGGAGTGTTTTCAGATCAATTTGATTGGTCCAACACCGATGAACGGAGTTCCTTCCCTTGCTTAAACGTCTTTCGTCTCCAACGGACGCACCGGTCATTCTCTCGCATTTGCAGAGGTATTTTATGCAATATTTCTTAGTTAAGAGCACGCCCAAATGTACTTGTTCAGTGCAGTTATTTAACTGAGAGATGCCTCCAATCCCCGTACCCGTTTGGCCCAGAAAAATAAGGCGTCTGCTTTCAAACGTGTCTTCGGCCGCACCGGCCGGGCCTGACCGTTGAGTCTTGTAGTAAATGATAATAGAACCCCACGATTTTAACAAAAGCTTTCTTCTTCAATGAAAGGAATTCGTTCAATAACCCCATTACAAGGTCAATCTGCCACGCGATTTTGTTTCTTCTTTCTTTTTTTTTTTTCTGACGTGTTAACTTGCCACATGCATGCACAGTAACTATCAGTTGACTTTTTTTTTTTTTAAAAACAAAAATGGCGCCAGATTTCAATCCTCGTTCGCAAAACTGCCTCGCGATTCGAAGAACGAACGTCCACAAACAGGTCTCGTTTAGGAATGTGCAACTGAAGTATCGCTTTTTACTGTATTGCCAGTTTTTAGTTCTCAGGGTCACCCTGGTCAGCCCCACAGGGTGGGTTTTTCTCTCAATTCTGGGGCATGCATGTGTTTCTGTCTACCCTTTGTCCATTCACCTGTATAAATTTGCCTTTTTAAAACTCTCCCTACTGTCTGCACTGCCTGTAGCTCTTGATATTGGATGTGTGTTGCTAAATGGTCTTAGCTTTATGTCTTGGCCCCATGTGTTAGGTTTATTTAACTCATTCTACCCCAGACACACCACGGCAGGATAAGGATCCACCATGATAGTTCAAGGGTGATGCCAGAATAGCTTGGCGCCTACGGGCGCCAAGCTATTCTGGCATCTCCCTTGAACTATCATGGTCGATCTGTGCCCTGCACTGCAATGCAGTCTTGAGAGGACAGGGGCAAAATTTAAGGATTTTGGTGTTGGGGTAGAATGAGTTAACGTATTTGACCGGCAGGCGACATACATGGCAATGTTCTGTTTAGGTGGGTTTTTTTTCACAAGCAGTGCAGGCACGTCCTGAGAAAGCCTAGTGGCTGTCGGGAGGTTAAGCAATGTACAATCAATCTGATTCAAAATGTCAGTTGGTTTACATGGTTGTATTGGACATGTTCTCAGCAACACCATTTTGGTCACACCGGCTCAGGACTTTCTGGCACACACCCAGCGCCGGATGGCAGCAGGATGTCCAAACCCATCAGGATCTATGCTGCAGAATCATGGCCCCCCAGCCTCTGCCACAGAGGGTGCGTCTGGTAGGAGGGTGCATGGACGGCAGCGGAATGCCCCCAATTACAAACTGGTAAGTAAAGTGATTCTATGATCATCTTCATTTTATTGGCTGGCGTGCGTGCGAAGCAAAAGTGAGTTTATGTTCTGGGCCACTGGTCGTCCGTCCGTTGTCCATGGTAAACTTTAACTCATTCTACCCCAACACCAAAATCCTTAAATTTTGCCCCTGTCCTCTCAAGACCGCATTGCAGCGCAGGACACAGATCGACCATGATAGTTCAAGGGTGGTGCCAGAATAGCTTGGCGCCCGCGTAGGCGCCAAGCTGTTCTGGCATCACCTTTGAACTATCATGGTCGATCCTTATCCCAGGGTGGGATTCTTCCGCGTTTCCGCGGATTTCCGTGGAAATTCTTTCACAATTCCGCTGAAGCATATTTATTTTCCGCGTCTAATAACAACAAAAAAGACGAGGAAAAAAAAAAAAATCTTCTTAAATGGCAAAAAAATCTCAAATGGGTTGGATTTGTATGCAGTTTGGTTCACTATCGCCCGACACTTCCGGTAGCTTTAGGTCGCAGTGGAAAATGGCGGTGAAAAAGGATATTGTCCAAGACAGAGTGCCGTTTAGTGTGCATCTGAACATAAACTGGTACGCACATTCCATTTTTATACTGCAGATCAGGAGTGTCATAACAAAGTCCATTTTCGGGTGTGTTTGGTCTCGCTCCCCGTGTCGGTTTTTGGATACTTTGGCGAACGGTGGACACGCGTGCCTATCCCCCCCCCCCCTCCCCCTGTCGTTTGATTTTTCGGCCGCTGAAAATGAAGGACATGAAACCACCCCCCCCCCACCCCACCACCACCCCCCCCCACACCCCCCCCCCACCCCACCCCACCCCACCCACCCACCCACCCCCCACCAATGTCGTTTGATTTTCCGCGTTTTCTTTCTTACTAGAATCCCACCCCTGTTATCCTGCTGTGGTGTGTCTGGGGGTAGAATGAGTTAACGGTGGCATTTTCTCGGAGACTATTCAAGCCACATTCTTCAAGCTTGGCCCAAGGATACTTTGTGGCAAGACCTTTTTAAACATGCCAATTTGAGTGACCTCTCTTA